>OZ025256.1:40281596-40535616 GCA_964019135.1 Arenicola marina | reverse complement strand
AAGCAGCCCCCCAGCCAGGATCCCCAGCGCACTAACTGGGATCAGGTTGTCACGTGCTGCCACCGTGTGGCTGGCTCAGTGCACACGAGCCATCGGGCGATGCTTCCAGTTAGAGAAAGAACTCTGACGTCAT
Organism: Arenicola marina; assembly: GCA_964019135.1. Taxonomy (NCBI): domain Eukaryota; kingdom Metazoa; phylum Annelida; class Polychaeta; family Arenicolidae; genus Arenicola; species Arenicola marina. Next base: position 40,535,483 of record OZ025256.1, on the reverse strand, counting down.
AAGTGACCATTATTATTTAACTACACCTGGGTCGCTGACCGTATCTTTACACAAAAAACTCTGACGTCATAAATGACCATTATTATTTAACTACACCTGGGTCGCTGACCGTATCTTTACACAAAAAACTCTGACGTCATAAGTGACTATTATTATTTTACAACATCTGGGGCGTTGACCGTATCTGGTGCTGGTTACCATGTTCTCAGTCACACACAGTCGTTTCGGCCGCCCCAATGCTCCCTGTGTGTGTGGGGGTGGGGGGGGGGGGCGGCAGGCATGCGATAAAGACATATGTCACCCCTCGGGACGGGGGGACACCCATTATGTCCACGTAAATACCAAGAGAGGATCGCTACAGGTGGGTAAGTGACTTCCGCCGAAGACGGATGGCGAGTCGGCCGGTCTGTGAGGTGGACTGTAAGCGGCTGTAAGTGACACAGACCGGGCAATCGATACGGGAGACTTAGCTCGGCGGAGGGGGAGGGGGGGGGGGGTTAATTGTAATGGCCACGGATCAAAGGAACAAGTCATTCACGTTAAAGTTGGTACAGGACTAGAGGGTTTTCAATGGTACAAAAGAGTTACTGTTCTTTCTGCGCAACCTCACCAGCCCCCCCCCCCTCCCCGCCCCCCCCCTCACCCCCTCTCCTCACACCCCACCTCGGCCGCAAGCTCCTCTTTGGATCTGCGCCTGGATAGTACATAAATAATTGGTGTCTCCCCCCCCCCCCTCCCGCACCCCCACCGTTCGTAAGTTCCTCGATCTGCTGCTGTAATATATCTAGTCCATCATAATTTTATTAACTATGCAAGCAGTATGTCATAGTGAACTGTCATGTCTAGCTGTCCAAACCAAGTTCGCCAGATCACTTTTCTTAGCTAATTATCCCAATTAAGTATTCCCTTTAACTAAGGCCGCGGACTGTTTTCCCAGAAGCCCAGCTGTAAATATACCGGCGGATTATCATTACCACGTGTCACAGCCACCTGCCGCAGTCACTTGCCGCAGCCACCTGCCGCATCCGGGGCCGCCCCGACAGCTCAGTCGGTTAGAGCGCGCGCATTGAGTGCTCTGGCCACCTGAGAGCCCAACGGCACGTGGATCGGTGGTTCGAGCCCCGCTGTGGCCACGTCTGTTTGGTCGCAGTCACCTGCCACAGTCACCTGCCTCAGGCACCTGTCAATCATCTGCCAGTCACCTGCCTCCGGCACCTGTCAATCATCTGCCAGTCACCTGCCTCGGGCACCTGTCAATCATCTGCCAGTCACCTGCCTCAGGCACCTGTCAATCATCTGCCACAGTCACCTGCCTCAGGCACCTGTCAATCATCTGCCAGTCACCTGCCTCAGGCACCTGTCAATCATCTGCCAGTCACCTGCCTCAGGCACCTGTCAATCATCTACCAGTCACCTGCCTCAGGCACCTGTCAATCATCTGCCGCAGTCACCTGCCTCAGGCACCTGTCAATCATCTGCCAGTCCCCTGCCTCAGGCACCTGTCAATCATCTGCCACAGTCACCTGCCTCAGGCACCTGTCAATCATCTGCCAGTCACCTGCCTCAGGCACCTGTCAATCATCTGCCAGTCACCTGCCTCAGGTACCTGTCAATCATCTGCCAGTCACCTGCCTCAGGCACCTGTCTTTCACCACCATTACCAATCAGGAGTTTCTTTGTTCATCTTACAACACGCCAACAAACTATATCACAGGCAAGGAAGAACTGAGGGGAGTGATTAGGTTATGAAAGGGACTCCCACCCCGTCGCTGGCTGTGGGTGAGTGACTTGTTGGGGAGGTTGCCACTTAGCCTTACGTCCCTCCCACATGCCTATCAATACGCCATTCCTAGCTTTATCTCCCACTGTTCGGAGAGTTCCTGTCATAATCGGGGTGAAACCCACCGTGCCCCCCCCCCCTCCCCCACTCCCCACTCCACAACCTCATTTCTCACCCTTCGCTCCCTTCCCGTCTCTCCTCCGTTCGTGTTCCCCAACCGCCAATCACAGTCGCGATGGGAACCCGGGGGGAGGAACAGAGTCAGAGAAGCGGGAGGGCCAGTGGGTTCCTCTATGGGCAAGAGAGGGGCGAATTGGTGAGCGGGAGGGGGGCGGAGTCGGTTGGGGTCGGCCTCTTGGGGGTCGAGTGGTGGGTGGGTCGAGGGTGCCACTGAGGAGAAGGGCGGCTACACAGTGAGGAGGGGTCAGGCGGGCGCTGGATGGGGGTGAAGGACCATGCGGTCGGCAAGCCCAGCACAGCCTTGCCCGGCCTGGACCTCGCCTCGCCTCGCCATGCCGAGACGGGCTGTGCCGAGCGGCGTGAGCTCGGGTCTGATCGAGCCGAGGCAGGCTGGGCTGGGCTGGGCAGCTGGAATGACGAGGGTCGGTACCCATGGCGCTGCCAAGCTCACCCTGCTCATTCGACGCCTAGCCGTGGCCCTGACTAGACGGCTTCCCGCTTGTCACTACTCCCCTCGGTCCGACGGCCAGCGCCCCGGCTCCGGGCCCCGGGCCCCGCACCAGCAGCAAGCACACCACCACCCTGGGACTGCCCTCGCCGCCACGGCCGTCACCGCCCGCCGCCGCTTCTGCTGTCCAGCAAAGCGACCGTAACACTGCTGGCGGGACAAACCCAAGCCCAAACCCATCCCAAGGGACCGGTTCAAGTGAGCCTTTAAAGTCAGTGCTAAGTTTATAGATCTATTTTTGCTTGCGGAAGGGAAACTGACATCGCACCGCCATCGAGGATAGCGACAGGTGACTACGACATGAGCATAAAAAGATATTGACAATCTCACCTGTTTTCCCGCCAATCGGACTTCACGCCGTCTGCCATAAAGGACCTCTGAGTGCAAACCAATATACCTCAGCGATTGCCGCCCCAGCCTCTTCTTGGGATGGGACTCGGACTGCAAGGTGTGTGTGGACTGGGGCACTCCGCCTCCAGTTTAACGTCCTGGGTTATCGCCGTCTGTGTTGAACACCGTGGATCGAGATAGAGAAAAAGGGAGAAGAGGATTATGTCGATATATGTACCACACGGCGTTACCGGTCATTGGCCATCGCGAGAAAACATAGTTACAAATATTGTTTAAAAAATATACCTACGTTCTATTTATGGTGCAAATATAATCCAATCGATATTGTTAAACTGGGCTGACCTGAACCTCCCAGAAATGGGTTTAAGTCGTGGGAAATAGCGTTGTGGAGAGCCGTCCGGCCCCCACACACGCAACCCACAGCGCGCATTGCATCGCATCGCGAATCTTCACAGAGAACATTCCAGATGGAATGTCGGTTTCCAAGGAGCCAGTTTTGTCAAGGCTTTCCAATTAAGTCGGATCTGCCTCGGTTCGACTTGCTTCGTGGTGTCAATCGGTGGCATTTTGTGAAATCTGACGCCGCAGGGAGAAGATTTTACTCCCTTGAATAGTAAGCCGGGAATACCATTTTTGACATTTTTGGATTTTCATCAACGTTCGTAGGTTATATTCGTGACCTATTCTGTTTTGTTCTTTTGGCAGTCCTCTGTAGATAAGCTCCGGACTAACGACAGTGGATGTGTTTTGCTTATAACTGACGGACTGACCCGCCAAGGCCAGTTTTATGGCCGCTTCAACTCTAGGATTATTCGCTTTGTTTTTTCACTCCAAGTTTTTCCCGGAGCCCAGTCTGTTCCGACTTAGCGTTATTGATAAGGAAGGCAAGACCCGAGTAAGCAAACACTTTGTCATTGGGGATCGCGACAAAGAGGGCTATAAAAAGACGCACGGGGGCGCTGCCTGTCACTGCCGTCGGTGGGCGTCCGGCTTTGTCCAAACAGTCTAAAGTACGGAATCAGTATCTGGAACTTTCATTTCGCGTCTCGTTGCCTTGGGCCTGTTTCTGTGTCACCGCCGCCTTATCAGTACTGTATTGTTATCCCAACAACAGGCGCAAAACGCCACGGCCGCAGCCGCCGCCGCCGCCACCGCTTCCCCTGCACACACACACACACACACCCCGCGTGCACAGTCCGGCGGATGGGGACGTTTGAAGGGAGCCATTGTGAAGACACGCCATCTGGTGAGAATTCTGCGCGAGCGTTCCTTCGGACAGCGCCTCCTGGTGGGTGAGTATTTACGCGGCGGAGGTCACGACGGCGACGCCTGAAAGCAGGATTCACACGAGGAGGCAGGATGTCTATTGTGAACAGCGCCATTAATCGAGCCTTGCCATTGTCGCCGGCCTGGGAAAACCATCCTTTGTCGCCGCTAATCAATACAGAAACGACAGGCTAGACACTCGGTGGCTTCACCGGCGCGTTTCACCTTTTCTGTATAGATGTCAGACCGAGCGAATATGACTTAACGATTACCGCTTTTCCTTCCTCCTCCCCTGTCTTTTTGGTAGGAGTTCCCTCGTGGGCGTTTTATTAACCAATCATGGTGTCCGTCTCTGACGCACTGCCCTGCCTCATCCCTGGCAACGGGACCAATATGACGTATGGCGTCACGGGTGCGGGCGCCGTCGCCGGGAGCCATGAGGCGGAGCTGATACCTCGCGGCGCCGCCGTGCTGGGCGCCACCATCGGCGTGCTCATCATCGCCATCGGGGCCTTCGGCAACATCCTGGTCATCCTGGCCGTCCTCAAGTGCCGCACGCTCCTCAAGGCCTCCAACATGTTCGTCGTCTCCCTGGCCATCTGCGACGCCTTCCAGACGATCCTGGTCCGGCCGCTGTTCATCCACACCTACATCATCGGCTACTGGAGCCTGAGCGGCCGCTGGTGTCTGTACGCGCTGTACGCCAGCAACCTGGCGATCCTGGAGAGCATCCTGCACGTGTCCGCCATCGCCTTCTACCGCTACGTGATCCTGGTCCACCCGCGCGCCGCCAGACACTTCCAGAAGCCGCGCGCAGTCGTCCTCCTCATTTGCATCATCTTCGTCCTGCCGCTGGTGATCGTCCTGGCGCCCTCCGGCCACACGCTGCTCTCCGCCTCCGCCGCCAACATCGACCAGATGGTCGTCTTCGACACCCGGATCATGTTCTGCTCCAGGGCCAAGACTCCGGAATTCTCTCCCGCCGGGATCATCAAAAAAGCCGCTTTCCTCGGAGCGGCGGCCGTTTTTCTCTTCTACTGCTACATCCGGATCTACGTGAAAGTGCGCCAGAGCGGGCGATTGGTCAACAGCATCGACGGGTCCTTCAGTCCCGTGCGCGTGCGCAGAGAGATCACTCTGCTCAAGACGATCATCGTCGTGTTCGTGACATTCGTGACGAGCTACCTACCCGTGACCATCCTGTACGCCGTGGACGAGACCGGCACCGTACCCTACGTGGTGTGCGTAATCGCCGTCCTGCTCCTGTGGGCCTCATCCAGCGTCAACTGGATGATCTACGGGCTGATGAACAACCAGTACCGCCAGGCGTACCGCTGCGTGCTCTGCGGGAACGCCAACTACGCCGCCTCGAGCGGAATGACCAACGACAACGGGTCCAACGCCTCCGGACGTCTGTCCCACAACCCATCGGTCCGCGAGACGACGACCGCGGATAACACGAAGCCCAACGGCTATTCCACCCTTGAGTTAACGTGACAGGGGAGGCCCAGGGGAGGGGAGCCAGGCCCCACCCCTCTCCTGCTCAAACACTTCTACAGCTGACTCGCGTGGCTGCGCGCGCACTGACGCCTTGGGTGCGCGCGCAGCAGAAGCTCCCGTTGGGGGTCAATATCTGGAACGGGGTATCAAAACAATAGTTCAGCCAGTGTAGATCCAGGAGGACGCTGATCCGGAAGGGAAATGCTAGACTCGCAAGACCGTGATTGAGCCCGAGGATTAGGTGAACCACGTGTCCGTTGTGTGGGGATGTGATCACCCGGGCCTCGTCCGGGTGTTGGGAATTAGCTGGGCTCCCTCGGTGGCCCGTCAGTCTATTCCCGGGCCACCACCCCGTGTAAGCCGTATTCCCGGGCCACCACCCCGTGTAAGCCGTATTCCCGGGCCACCACCCCGTGTAAGCCGTATTCCCGGGCCACCACCCCTTGTAAGCCGTATTCCCGGGCCACCACCCCGTGTAAGCCGTATTCCCGGGCCACCACCCCGTGTAAGCCCACCACCACACTCACCACGTGTTCCAGCGGTTAATGGATCAGAAACCCTTTATTGGATGGCAAAGCCTGTCAGTGGGACATGCCCTGATCACCGTAACGTAAAGATACATTGGTGAAAAGAACAGGAGATTCAAAGAAGGGTCACATTTTCGCCGTTGATCTTTGTCGCATATTTCCCGGAGTTGTGGAAGCCATGGACGGAAGTGTTTTGATTGTGTCGAAGGTAAAAAAAAACTGTAGTCCAGCCGTGGACACCATTCCGCTTGACTGAAGGACAGGGGTAAATTCCTAGACGCACATCTCTTGCCATAAAGACATAAACATATGAGACTGACCTAAACAGGTTAATTGTTTAGGGCGGATCAAAATGACCTAATTGGGTCAATGCCACGCGTTCATTGGACCAATGGGAATTTAGCGGGACTGTATACGATTAAACTGTATAATGGTAAGACTATTAATCTGTGTTCGACGTCCTGCGATAGCGTTATATGTGTACGTGTTAGTGGTAAAACCATGAATCGCTCATAACGCACTCACTGGATAGATCGAGGGCAGACCAGGTAAATCCTGAAAAATGTAGTCCAAAATAATACCTTAGCTGTCATCTTGGCGATCAATTGGCGATCAAAGGTTTTGCTTTTACCTACCTATCCGACTGCGATAGGGCGGTGGTAAATGGATCCTATGTGGCCTTTTTTAACTTAACGTTTAATTCGGCGCCTGTGTAAGTCACAACTGCGTATGTGAAATCAATAGATAAATGGCCGATTGCCTAATACTGGGCCCATCTCAGACGGTGTGCACTAAGTGTACCCGCCACGCCATTTCCATGCTATTCTAGCCGGTCAATATTGGTGACTGACCGTTTGACAATACATAGAGGAGTCACCCTATGGCCTAGTGTATAGCGCGTTAGTACGTGTTCTGCTGGGCCAGCCCAAGCAGCCTGTGTGTGGTTCGAATCCCACCTGTGCACATAATGCAAATATCTGTGCTTGTGCAGGATAAAGAGCCCGGGTCTTTCGTCACAAAGAGTAGGGGATTAGTCCCGCAGATATGGCTCATTTTTTCCTTACCTGTCCCATTGTGGCGATATGACCTACGCATGTTAAAGCGTGTTACTTAAACCCCGATAAATACTACGATGCAGTACACTGGGCCGCTCTTTACGTGAAAACGAGAACATTGCATGTTCAAACCAGCGAGGATGCGTATGCACTACATGGCCCAGTAAGTGAGAAATAGATAATATATTTGATTACGAACCCTACCTTCCAGACACGAACCGCCCACATCGTATGAGCCAGTAACAGAATGCTCTATTGAAGAGGATAAAACAAGTACTTGAACTTTAAGTGAAGGATAAGGCTAAGCCATGGCATATTCCAATAAGCGGCCCGGCCTGCTGAGCGGGCATGGCATAAAACATTGGGTAGTTTTTCCTGCAACAGAATGGTCCATTAATCAGGATAAAACAAACAATATTCCAGTGAGCAGGGCTGTGCTTCAGTCAGGGTACGACTGATCCAGTTAACAGTAGGCCTACGATCGATAAGATATTACGTGTTTCAACCATTGGGCGAATTGCTTTAATAATGAGGATTAAAACATGGCGACCCTTTAGGTCACGATTAGACACGCCGCGTGCCTCATGGACCCGGATTATATACCATTGTTTAGACAGCATTCCCGAGATATAGTTGTCAATTAAATGTGAAATAAGTAACTATAAGTTTTGGCTGAGAGACGGGCGATAATTGGTGATAGTAAGGACTGACCTAATGACAAGCTTTCCCCTAATTGAGGCGTATAGGACTACAGGAAACATTGACCTTTTATTTGTAACTGCTTAATATGACCTATATACAATATACTAAAGGTTCGATGCATGTCCAAATGCCAACATTTCATAATCATCAGTATTCCTATAATACTGATATATTATATTAATGCTCCGTTGCACAAAGTGTATATCGACTAACTGCAGAGTTTCTCGGTGACGTCACGTCCTGATTTATTATTTATAGTCATGTCTCATTAGCTATTTACAGGAAGTTACGTGTTATAATGTACATTGAGAAGTACATGTATATACCTAGAATGTCACCAGGTACCGGCCCTGGGCACGTCCTGCGAAGTGGGTATTCTCTTATAATCGTATATCAATCACTGGACAATCAAATAGCGATTCCCGCAGTCTGGTGTCCGTTGTACTTGTACCTGGACTGGCATACGTCATACAGTGGAACCTCAATAAAGTATATTGGTCTGCAACATATATTAGTATGTTTATCTGTCATTAATTAACGCGGGTGTAAAAAATAATGGACGGAAATCGATTTAATTGAGGGCGCCATACAACATGGATAGCTGAAGACCTCGAGGGCGGACGATATGGTTCGCCCCCCCCCCACCTCCCCCACCGGGCCCGTTTCATACTTTTATCGCACTACCAACGTATTCCGTCGCCCTGTTTAATCTATGTGTTCATTAAAGCAAGATATTCTGTAACTTTTACTAACCTCTTCTCCGTGTCAAATAAGTATATTATATCTTGATTTAAATCCTGAAAAACTGTGGGCTATCCGGAGAGAAGCAAATGTGTTCACCGGAGCAGAAGTTGGTGGCCGGCTTTATATCCCTGCACACCTGTTCGCTGCTCGGTATTTTGTGTGTGATGTCGACCGCGGCTCGCTATCACGTCCGCGCGATGTAAATAAACCGCGTAGTTTTCTGTTGAAATTGTTGTTTTACAGACTCTCAGAGATATAAAACACATATGCATCATAATTTTGAGATACATTTAGTCTTGATTTTAAAATGTAAAAAATCTAAGATGGCACATGTAAGAAGCCTATATTGCTTTAAGGAGGCCTCAGCCACAAATCTATCCATGCGGCCATCGGTAACAATATCTGACGCGATATATTGAAGAGATAAAGCCTTAAGTGGTTTGAACCGACGGTGGAGATGATTCTCCCTAACACTATCAATAACTAAATCGTTGGACATGGATCAATACTTGGACATGTGACTTATTGAGGATAGGCTACGTGCCTCACAGCGAGCGCCCTGGGTTAGATATGTAACACATTGTGTAAAGATATGGTTTGTGGTAGGACGTATCTCGCATACGCCAGATTTCCGCGAACGATACCTTGAATGTCACCTGCGACACCATTCCGCACCGTACGATACCATACCATACCATACCATACCATACCGTACCGTATCGTATCGTACCGTACCGTACCGTACCGTACCGTACCGTGCCGTGCCGTGCCGTGCCGTACCATACCATACCGTACCGTACCGTACCGTACCGTACCATACCATACCATACCATACCGTACCGTACCGTACCGTACCGTACCGTACCGTACCGTACCGTACCGTACCGTACCATACCATACCATACCATACCATACCATACCATACCATACCATACCATACCATACCATACCATACCATACCGTACCGTACCGTACCGTACTGTACCGTGCCGTGCCATACCATACCATACACTAACGCACCGTACCTTACAATAGCATACCGTGTCGTATCGTACCATACCGTACCGCACTGCACCCAATCGTACCATACCATACCATACAATGCCATACCATACCATACCATACCATACCGCACCGTACCGTACCGTACCGTACCGTACCGTACCGTACCGTACCGTGCCGTGCCGTGCCATACCATACCATACCATACCATACCAAGCCGTACCGTACCGTACCGTACCGTACCGTACCGTACCGTACCGTACCGTACCGTACCGTACCGTACCGTACCGTACCGTGCCGTGCCATACCATACCATACCATACCATACCGTACCGTACCGTACCGTACCGTACCGTACCGTACCGTACCGTACCGTGCCGTGCCGTGCCGTGCCGTGCCGTACCATACCATACCATACCATACCGTACCGTACCGTACCGTACCGTACCGTACCGTACCGTACCGTACCGTACCGTACCGTACCGTGCCGTGCCGTGCCGTGCCGTGCCGTGCCGTGCCGTACCATACCATACCATACCATACCATACCATACCATACCATACCATACCGTACCGTACCGTACCGTACCGTACCGTACCGTACCGTACCGTACCGTACCGTGCCGTGCCGTGCCGTGCCGTGCCGTACCATACCATACCATACCATACCGTACCGTACCGTACCGTACCGTACCGTACCATACCGTACCGCACTGCACCCAATCGTACCATACCATACCATACAATGCCATACCATACCATACCATACATTTGCAGACGAATGTTGTAAGTGCTTTGCCGGATAGCGTGTTGGCAATGTTACTTTCGCCAATGGTTCTAACATGTAATGCTGGAACCAGCAGTGTAAGCCGTCTAGGACAAACATCTCGGGGTTTGAGTTTACTGCTGTCGTTGTTTAACGTGAACCGGTTTCTTGCCAGCATATAACAACGTTCGAAATGCCGGTTAATTCATTCAAGACTAAGAGACTGCATTTGGCAGTGCGTGCGATTTGATTTAAGGACTGACTCTTGTTTGTATTTTGACCGCTTAAGTTTTGGCGGGAACGAGCTCGGTATGCGACCTTAATGCAATAAGGATATCATTAGAAGATTTACACAAACTGGATCCCTCCTTGCTTTACCTGATACATCGCTCTGTGTGATAATTAGACTTGTATTCACATGAATATATGATTATACCCAATTAGCAAAAGCTATCCATACACCCTTAACATACGGACAGTCCCAGAAGAGATGAGAGATGGATTCTGGGCCTTATTACAAAACGTACACACATTCGTGTCTTTCACCTTACAGTTTTTTCAAATAGACATTAGTCGCGATGTCATTAGAAGATTCAATTGTTCCCTTTAATAAACATCCATACTCTAAGATACTAAAATTACTGCAAGATTATAAAGTGGCACAAGTTGTTAAGATAATGCTACACAAGCGCAAAATAATCATCAAGACACTAGTTGCCAATATTCAGATCCGGAAATAATGGCACTTAAAGTGGCACGAACTCCTTGACAGTTATTCAGATTATGTTGCAAAACACAACATGTACAAACAAAACATGTTGTTTCTACAACTTCAGGCCGGCTATTCAGCTAAAGGATAGAATAGCGCAGCGCTATATTCGATATAGAACTTGGCCTATATGAAATGGCAGCTGTTTTATGTCCAATTGTGTTGACGTATTACCAGTGACCTGACCGCGTCCGAAACTGCGTTTTATCAGCACAATTATAGATTGCCTGTCGCCAGTTGAAGTGGCCCTTTTCGCCGGTACCATTTGCGCAACAGATGGTGTCAAGTTTCAGTGGTTCTGGGTGCGTGTAGGACGCTCCAAACTGTGTATGCTATCCCACCTCAGTGCGAAAGATAAAGGAAGAGAAGAGTCATATCTACTCTTTGCGAAGATCCCTGCTGTGGCCATGTCTGTGTGGTCACAGGATAAAGATCGCATTTCCTTCTTCGCGAAGTTTAGGGGGTTACCCTTGGGGATATGGCCCCACACTCCCTTCCTTCTCACATTGACGTGATATGACCAAAAGTGGTTAAAGTGTCCTGAATATGCAACCAACTTTGCGAAGAAAAACATGCATGAGCTTTGATCCTGCTCAATCATTGAAACTTGCACGGTGGGATTCGAACCCCGCACTTGCAGCTTGTTAAGGCTGGCATAGAAGAGCACACTGGGCAATAGCCGAACTCGCTACCCCCTAGGCCACATATAAATAGATGGCAATAGCCGAACTCGCTACCCCCTAGGCCACACATAAATAGATGGAAATAACGCTTAACACTGTGATAGGCTGGCCCAGACGCAATCTCACCCGTCAGGTGGCGCGTCTCCCCGCACATTTATCACATTGGTTCGAGGTCTAAATTAGCTTGAACCTTGTAAGCAATCATGATTACAAATCGGATAATATGGTTACCAAGAGACACATACACGGACTGAAATTTTGAATGTTGAAGAAGGTGGCGCCAAGGGAAGGCGGAATATAGGCAGTCGCTTGACATTGCTCCCGGTCAGACATACCAAACATTAAAGAAACTGTCCAACCTAAGCATCGGCCTTAGATGTGGAGTTTCGCAGCATATGTGAGACTGACCGCATTGGTATCCGAATTCAGCATCTGCTGACCACAATATGACTAAAATGAAACGCAGAGCGAAACCATTTGGCATCTTTCAGGGTCAAATGTACATTGCTTCGTGCAAACAATGCATCTTACATATTCTCCAGGACCCGGACTCCTTTTGAGGTCTTGCCTGTGCGAGATGTATGTCTTTCGTCTGGCCGATATTACCGGTCTAACAAGAGGTCCTATGAGCCGCTCCCTGGGAGATGAACTTCATCATATATAACGATTTTAGCGATAACGTCAATTAGTTTGGGGATTATATAGAGGAGTGGACCACACAATTTACTAATTGGGTAGCAATTCCATGAAACAAGCGATGACACAAGGCATGATAAAAACCATGAGACCAGCCATGAGACAAGTCATGAGACATGTCATGAGACAAGCCATGAGACCAGCCATGAGACAAGCCATGAGACAAGCCATGGGACAAGCCATGAGACCAGCCATGAGACAAGTCATGGGACAACCCTTGAGATAAGCCATCAGACAAGTCATGAGACAAGTCATGAAACAAGCATTGAAACAAGCTATGAGACCAGCCATCAGACAATCATGAGACAAGTCATGAGACAAGCCATGAGACCAGCCATGAGAAGCCATAAGACAAGCCATGAGACAAGAAGTGAAACAAGCAATGAGACAAGGCATGAGACAAACCATGACACAAACCATGAGACAAGTCATAGGACAAACTTTGAGATAAGCCATTAGACAAGTCATGAGACTAATCATGAAACAGGCCATGAGACAAGGCATGAGAGAAACCATGAGACAAGCCATGAGACAATCATGAGACAAATCATGAGACAAGCCATGAGACCAGCCATGAGACAATCATGAGACAAGTCATGAAACAAGCCATGGGAACAGCCATGAGAAGCCATGAGAAAAGTCATGAGACAAGCCATGAGACCAGTCATGAGACAAGGCATGAGACAACCCATAAGATAAGCCATGAGACAAGTCATGAGACAAGTCATGAGACAAGCCATGAGATAAACCATGAGACAAGTCATGCGACAACCATGAGACCAGCCATGAGACAAGTCATGAGACAAGCCATGAGACAAGTCATGCGACAAGCCATGAGACCAGCCATGAGGCAAGTCATGAGAGAAGCCACGAGACAACCCTTATGACAAGCTATCAGACAAGCCATCAAACAAGTCATGAGACAAACGATGAAACAAGCCATCAGACAAACCTAGTGACAAACCAATTGACCAGCTATGAGACACGCCACGAGACAACGCATGAGACCAGCCATGAGAAGCCATGAGACAAGTCATGAGACAAGCCATGAGACCAGCCATGATACAAGCCATGAGACAAACCATGAGACAAGCCATGAGACAAGTCATCCGACAAGCCATCAGACAAGCCATCAGAGAAGTCATGAGACAAACGATGAAACAAGTCATGAGACAAACCTAGGGACAAGCCATGAAACAAGCCATGAGACAAACCATGAGACAAGCCATGAAAAAAACGATTAGACAAGCCATGAGACAAGACATGAAACAAGCAATGAGACAAGGCATGAGACAAACCATGAGACAAACCATGAGACAAGCCATAGGACAAACTATGAGATAAGCCATTAGACAAGTCATGAGACAAGACATGAGACCAGCCATGAGACAAGTCATGAGACAAGTCATGAGACAAGTCATGCGACAAGCCATGAGACCAGCCATGAGACAAGGCATGAGACAAGTCATGAGACAAGTCATGAGACAAGTCATGAGACGAGCCATGAGATAAACCATGAGACAAGTCATGCGACAAGCCATGAGACCAGCCATGAGACAAGTCATGAGACAAGCCATGAGACAAGTCATGCGACAAGCCATGAGACCAGCCAAGAGACAAGTCATGAGACAAGCCACGAGACAACCCTTGAGACAAGCCATCAGACAAGCCATCAAACAAGTCATGAAACAAACGATGAAACAAGCTATCAGACAAACCTAGAGACAAACCAATTGACCAGCTATGAGACACGCCACGAGACAACCCATGAGACCAGCCATGATACAAACCATGAGACAAACCATGAGACAAGCCATGAGACAAGCCATTAGACAAACCAATTGACAAGCTATGAGACTCGCCATGAAAGAAACCAATTGACAAGCTATGAGACACGCCATGAGACAAGCCATCAGACAAGCCATCAGACAAACCATCAAAGAAGTCATGAGACAAACGATGAAACAAGTCATGAGACAAACCTAGGGACAAGCCATGAAACAAGCCATGAGACGAACCATGAGACAAGCCATTAGACAAGTCATGAAACAAGCCTTGAGAAAAACGATTAGACAAGCCATGAGACAAGCCATAAGACAAGCCATGAGACAAGACATAAAACAATCAATGAGACAAGGCATGAGATAAACCATCAGACAAACCATGAGACAAGCCATAGGACAAAATATGAGATAAACCATTAGACAAGTCATGAGACAAGACATGAGACAAACCAGGATACAAGCCATAAGACAAACCAGGATACAAGCCATAAGACAAACCATGAGACAAGCCATGAGACAAACCATGAGACAAACCATGAGACACACCATGAGACCAGACATGAGACATAGCATGAGCCAAACTATGACACAAACCATGAGACAAGCCATGAGACAAACCATGAGACAAACCATGAGACACACCATGAGACAAGACATGAGACATAGCATGAGCCAAACTATGACACAAACCATGAGACAAGCCATGACACGAACCATGAGACAGGCCATAAGACACACCATGAGATAAGCCATGAGACAAACCATGAGACAAGGCATGAGACAAACCATGAGACCAGCCATGAGACAAACCATGAGACAAGCCATGAGACAAATCATGAGACAAGCCATGAGACAAGCCATGAGACAAGGCATGAGACAAACCATGAGACAAGCCATAAGACAAATCATGAGACAAGCCATGAGACAAGCCATGAGACAAGGCAGGAGACAAACCATGAGACAAGCCGTAAGACAAACCATGAGACAAGCCATGAGACAAACCATGAGACAAACCATGAGACACACCATGAGACAAGACATGAGACATAGCATGAGCCAAACCATGAGACAAACCATAAGACAAGCCATGAGACAAACCATAAGACAAAACATGAAACAAGACATGAGACAAACCATGAGACAAACCATGAGACAGGCCATAAGACAAACCATGAGATAAGCCATGAGACAAACCATGAGACAAGCCATAAGACAAACCATGAGACAAGCCATGAGGCAAGCCATGAGGCAAGCCATGAGACAAGCCATGAGACAAGCCATGCGACATGCCATCAGACAAGCCATGAGACCAGCCATGAGACAAACCATCATGCAAGCCAGGATTCAAACCATGAGACAAACCATGAGACAAGCCATGATAAAAACGATTAGACAAGCCGTGAGACAAGGCATGAAACAAGCAATGAGACAAGGCATGAGACAAACCATGAGACAAACCATGAGACAAGCCATAGGACAAACTATGAGATAAGCCATTAGACAAGTCATGAGACAAGACATGAGACCAGCCATGAGACAAGTCATGAGACAAGCCATGAGACAAGTCATGCGACAAGCCATGCGACCAGCCATGAGACAAGGCATGAGACAAGTCATGAGACAAGTCATGAGACAAGTCATGAGACGAGCCATGAGATAAACCATGAGACAAGTCATGCGACAAGCCATGAGACCAGCCATGAGACAAGTCATGAGACAAGCCATGAGACAAGTCATCCGACAAGCCATGAGACCAGCCAAGAGACAAGTCATGAGACAAGCCACGAGACAACCCTTGAGACAAGCCATCAGACAAGACATCAAACAAGTCATGAAACAAACGATGAAACAAGCTATCAGAAAAACCTAGAGACACACCAATTGACCAGCTATGAGACACGCCACGAGACAACCCATGAGACCAGCCATGATACAAACCATGAGACAAACCATGAGACAAGCCATGAGACAAGCCATTACACAAACCAATTGACAAGCTATGAGACTCGCCATGAGAGAAACCAATTGACAAGCTATGAGACACACCATGAGACAAGCCATCAGACAAGCCATCAGACAAACCATCAAAGAAGTCATGAGACAAACGATGAAACAAGTCATGAGACAAACCTAGGGACAAGCCATGAAACAAGCCATGAGACGAACCATGAGACAAGCCATTAGACAAGTCATGAGACAAGCCTTGAGAAAAACGATTAGACAAGCCATGAGACAAGCCATAGGACAAGCCATGAGACAAGACATAAAACAATCAATGAGACAAGGCATGAGATAAACCATCAGACAAACCATGAGACAAGCCATAGGACAAACTATGAGATAAGCCATTAGACAAGTCATGAGACAAGACATGAGACCAGCCATGAGACAAGTCATGAGACAAGCCATGAGACAAGTCATGCGACAAGCCATGAGACCAGCCATGAGACAAGGCATGAGACAAGTCATGAGACAAGTCATGAGACAAGTCATGAGACGGGCCATGAGATAAACCATGAGACAAGTCATGCGACAAGCCATGAGACCAGCCATGAGACAAGTCATGAGACAAGCCATGAGACAAGTCATGCGACAAGCCATGAGACCAGCCAAGAGACAAGTCATGAGACAAGCCACGAGACAACCCTTGAGACAAGCCATCAGACAAGCCATCAAACAAGTCATGAAACAAACGATGAAACAAGCTATCAGACAAACCTAGAGACAAACCAATTGACCAGCTATGAGACACGCCACGAGACAACCCATGAGACCAGCCATGATACAAACCATGAGACAAACCATGAGACAAGCCATGAGACAAGCCATTAGACAAACCATCAGACAAACCATCAAAGAAGTCATGAGACAAACGATGAAACAAGTCATGAGACAAACCTAGGGACAAGCCATGAAACAAGCCATGAGACGAACCATGAGACAAGCCATTAGACAAGTCATGAGACAAGCCATGAGAAAAACGATTAGACAAGCCATGAGACAAGCCATAAGACAAGCCATGAGACAAGACATAAAACAATCAATGAGACAAGGCATGAGATAAACCATCAGACAAACCATCAGACAAGCCATAGGACAAAATATGAGATAAACCATTAGACAAGTCATGAGACAAGACATGAAACAAGGCATGAGACCAGGCATGAGACAAACCAGGATACAAGCCATAAGACAAACCAGGATACAAGCCATAAGACAAACCATGAGATAAGCCATGAGACAAACCATGAGACAAGCCATGAGGCAAGCCATGAGACAAAATGAGACAAACCATGAGGCAAGCCATGAGACAAGCCATGAGGCAAGCCATGAGACAAGCCATGAGACAAGCCATGAGACATGCCATCAGACAAGCCATGAGACAAGCCATGAGACAAACCATGAGACAAGTCATGCGACAAGCCATGAGACCAGCCATGAGACAAACCATCAGGCAAGCCAGGATTCAAACCATGAGACAAACCATGATATCATGAGATCAGTATCGTCGCATATTAAAATGTACTCAAACGCCTTACCGACCTTTGCATATATTTTTTGCATAGGAAACTTACAACACAGCTCCCGTAGGTGAAACTATGACATTATTTCCCTCCTCTAAGCATCGATTGCTCGACCGATGTTTTTTGCCCATCCACCGTGAGATATGTAAACCTTTTCTACCGGAATACTCCTTCATCCGGGTCTTACCGCTAACATGGACGGTATGACCGGTCCGCCTCGTAAACCCAGTACCGACATACATATAATGATTGTTTTGGCAACATGACCGGACGTTGGGCAATAGCTCAGCCAAAGGATATGGCCTGTGGCGAATCTGGGCCTTCCGCGTTTTGAATAATCGATGAATTAATATGATAGTTGGGTGTCTTATCAGTGGCTTGGGCCCGACGACAAGCTGTCTCACAAGTACCGCAACAATCAATATCAAACTCAGTGTTGATTTAAATTCTTCCCTTAGACAGCGTGAGCGACAATTTACGTCTCTATTTTCTGGTGGTAGTGTTCTTCTATTGACCGCATTGATTGGGACATATTGTGTGATGAAGCAATGCAAAATGACTTCCCATTTAATGGCTGCTAAGCAGTATTTACCTCCATAAATTGATGCATTAGATGAGGCTGTCAACCCGCCTCATCTAATGCATTAATTTCTCGTTCGTTTAACGAGCTATATGCGTGACCCATGGTCTTTTACCTACAATGAGATATGTTCCTTAACTCAGTTAATTTAGCCATCATGGACGCCAGTTGTCAAATTCATGCTCACTGACAGAAACAATTATTTATTATCTATGCACAGTATCCAGCCACTAAGTGACAACAGTCAGGACTGTTTCATATGCCTCCATATGAACCAGGAATCAAATCAGCTTTCTTGTCTGAATATCTCACCAGTAAATTTGTCTGTGCTTATCCGGAATTAATTTGTGACACCGACAACTGAAAGCATAATTGTAGAATAGACTACCCCGTACTGTATGTTAAAATTCGATTTATATGTGATATATCTCAGCAAGGTTTTAAACACAGGAGAATTTAAGAAGGAACTATTATAGTGCATAAAACATTACACTGTTACTGTAAACAGACGCGAAGGGCGTATTCACGATGTGCTGCCAAGATGTATGCAGACGACGACATAATGCAAATTTATATTGCAAAGAAATTGTAGCACTTGTGCTTATCAGAATAACCGTACAATCTGCGAACGAAACAAGTAACCGCCTTCTTCCATGTCGGCCATACTTAAATCTATCCCTTTCAGGATCGTGGATTTGTTATTTGGAGTTAAACAGAGCTTGTATTAATTTCCTCGACACAAAAATATCTATCGCAGGCCAAGAAAAATAACTGCAGCCCGTGTGATTAGATTTTCCGGCGTTGGGAGCCAGCTGATCATCCGACGAAGGGAATTTATATAACAACGGGGGGTTTAAAAATAATATCGGCTTGGAAAAGTGATGCACGAGGGACAATCTGCCCCTATGCAGTCCCTCTAAATGAGACCAACCGCATTTTAATAACATTCATACAAGGTGCTTGGTCATGGAGTCACCTGTCCGACCGAATGTTCGACCGAATCGCGGTCCATGATTGTTTTCTCATGCATGTAACAGCCGGCTGGTTGCATATTCTGATCATATCGCTTCAAGTGGAGAAGGAAGTGGAGCCATGTCCCGGGGGGTAACCCCCTACTCTTTGCGAAGAAGGACATAGAATCTTTATCCTGCGGCCACACAGACATGGCCACAGCAGGGCTCGAGCCACCGACCCACGTGCCGTTAGGCTCTCAGGTGACCAGAGCACTCAATGCGAGCGCTCTAGCCCACTGAGCTATCGGGTAGGCCTCACGCAACAGACGGATCCGTACTCCGACACTAAGCCCCGCTCACGCTTGAGTAATTTTTCCTTAATCGTGAGTAGAAAATAGACGGATATATCATAGCTGATGGTAAGTACAAATGAGAAGTACTCATCTCTAAAACTGACAAGAAATTGAAATGCTACTTTGCTTGTCCGACTTGTTTGTCTGACATTAATTAGGCTCATGGAAGACCTTTCTATGGCCACATGATTGGATAAAAGCAGCAGTGACGTCAGTGAATGCTTGACGGCATGGATCGGTCTATTGTAGTTATATTGCATTAATAGATCGATTCATACATCGCCACTAAGCCCCGCCCACGCTTTTTTCCTCAATCGTGAGTATGAAATTGACAATTATAGATGATGGTAGCGAAAAGCAATTATAGATGATACAAGCGAAAAGGATTCATGCCTGAAACCGACAAGAAAATGGCATGCTGCTTTGTTTGTCCCACTTGTTCGTCGAACTTATTTCACCGCATGATTAATCTAGAAGTGACGTCAGTGACCCCCCCCCCCCCCCAACACACATACAGACACAGAACTTTGGGTTATCTTTTGGGTATTTGGAGATATATCGCTTAATCTCCGGGTATCAGCGGGCCAATACCACCCATGTTAAGGCGTTTTCAATGTGTTTATACTTAATACACTGTACACACTCCGTGAATGTGAATGTCTATATGCTGATGGGGGGGGGGGGGGGCGTGGTCGTCTCAGGCGCTGCTCATGGCAAGAAGATATCACCACAGGATGAGCCCATCAGAGTTGGCCAAATACAGAAACAGTGTCTCTAACTGCGCAAAACTGAGGAAACAGAATTGCTACGCAAGTGCGGGAACAGTGTGAGAACACAAGTTGCTGGTTCGGTAACGAAGTGGCTAAAACGGTGGCAGCAGATATGAGGGAAAGCGGCCAGGTCAGGGTGAGCAATAACACAGTGAGACCAACAATAGTAATACAGTGAGACCAACGATAGTAACACAGTGAGACCAACGATAGTAACACAGCGAGACCAACGATAGTAACACAGTGCGACCAACTATAGTAACACAGCGAGACAAACGATGGTAACACAGTGAGACTAGCGATAGTAACACAGTGAGGCCAACGATAGTAACACAGTGCGACCAACTATAGTAACACAGTGAGACCAACGATAGTAACACAGTGAGACCAACGATAGAAACAGTGAGACCAACGATAGTAACACAGTGAGACCAACGATAGTAACACAGTGAGGCCAACGATAGTAACACAGTGAGACCAACGATAGTAACACAGTGAGACCAACGATAGTAACACAGTGAGACCAACGATAGTAACACAGTGCGACCAACGATAGTAAAACAGTGAGACCAATGATAGTAACACAGTGAGACCAACGTTAGTAACACAGTGAGACCAACGATAGTAACACAGTGAGACCAACGATAGTAACACAGTGAGACCAACTATAGTAACACAGTGAGACCAACGATAGTAACACAGTGAGACCAACGATAGTAACACAGTGAGACCAACGATAGTAACACAGTGAGGCCAACGATAGTAACACAGTGAGACCAACGATAGTAACACAGTGAGGCCAACGATAGTAACACAGTGAGACCAACGATAGTAACACAGTGACACCAACGATAGTAACACTGTGAGACCAACGATAGTAACACAGTGAGACCAACGATAGTAACACAGTGAGACCAACGATAGTAACACAGTGAGACCAACGATAGTAACACAGGGAGGTCAACGATAGTAACACAGGGAGGTCAACGATAGTAACACAGTGAGACCAACGATAGTAACACAGTGCGACCAACGATAGTAGCACAGTGAGACCAACGATAGTAACACAGTGAGACCAACGATAGTAACACAGTGAGACCAACGATAGTAACACAGTGCGACCAACTATAGTAACACAGCGAGACAAACGATAGTAACACAGTGAGACTAGCGATAGTAACACAGTGAGGCCAACGATAGTAACACAGTGCGACCAACAATAGTAACACAGTGAGACCAACGATAGTAACACAGTGAGACCAACGATAGTAGCACAGTGAGACCAACGATAGTGACACATTGAGACCAACGATAGTAACACAGTGAGACCAACGATAGTAACACAGTGAGGCCAACGATAGTAACACAGTGCGACCAACGATAGTAACACAGTGAGGCCAACGATAGTAACACAGTGAGACCAACGATAGTAACACAGTGAGACCAACGATAGTAACACAGTGAGACCAACGATAGTAACACAGTGCGACCAACTATAGTAACACAGCGAGACAAACGATAGTAACACAGTGAGACTAGCGATAGTAACACAGTGAGGCCAACGATAGTAACACAGTGCGACCAACAATAGTAACACAGTGAGACCAACGATAGTAACACAGTGAGACCAACGATAGTAGCACAGTGAGACCAACGATAGTGACACATTGAGACCAACGATAGTAACACAGTGAGACCAACGATAGTAACGAAGTGAGACAAACGATAGTAACACAGTGAGGCCAACGATAGTAACACAGTGAGACCAACGATAGTAACACAGTGAGACCAACGATAGTAACACAGTGAGACCAACGATAGTAACACAGTGAGACCAACGATAGTAACACAGTGAGACCAACGATAGTAACACAGTGAGACCAGGGATAGTAACACAGTGAGGCCAACGATAGTAACGAAGTGAGACCAACGATAGTAACACAGTGAGACCAACGATAGTAACACAGTGAGACCAGGGATAGTAACACAGTGAGGCCAACGATAGTAACGAAGTGAGACCAACGATAGTAACACAGTGAGGCCAACGATAGTAACACAGCGAGACAAACGATAGTAACACAGTGCGACCAACGATAGTAAAACAGTGAGACCAATGATAGTAACACAGTGAGACCAACGATAGTAACGAAGTGAGACCAACGATAGTAACACAGTGAGACCAACGATAGTAACACAGTGAGACCAACGATAGTAACACAGTGAGACCAATGATAGTAACACAGTGAGACCAACGATAGTAGCCCAGTGAGACCAACGATAGTAACACAGTGAGACCAACGATAGTAACACAGTGAGGCCAACGATAGTAACACAGTGAGACCAACGATAGTAACACAGTGAGACCAACGATAGTAACACAGTGAGACCAACGATAGTAACACAGTGAGACCAATGATAGTAACACAGTGAGACCAACGATAGTAACACAGTGAGACCAACGATAGTAACACAGTGAGACCAACGATAGTAACACAGTGAGGCCAACGATAGTAACACAGTGAGACCAACGATAGTAACACAGTGAGACCAGGGATAGTAACACAGTGAGGCCAACGATAGTAACGAAGTGAGACCAACGATAGTAACACAGTGAGGCCAACGATAGTAACACAGTGAGACCAACGATAGTAATACAGTGAGACCAACGATAGTAACACAGTGAGACCAACGATAGTAACACTGTGAGACCAACGATAGTAACACAGTGAGACCAACGATAGTAACACAGTGAGACCAACGATAGTAACACAGTGAGACCAACGATAGTAACACAGTGAGACCAACGATAGTAACACAGTGCGACCAACTATAGTAAAACAGCGAGACAAACGATAGTAACACAGTGAGACCAACGATAGTAACACAGTGAGACCAACGATAGTAACACAGTGAGACCAACGATAGTGACACATTGAGACCAACGATAGTAACACAGTGAGACCAACGATAGTAACGAAGTGAGACCAACGATAGTAACACAGTGAGGCCAACGATAGTAACACAGTGAGACCAACGATAGTAACACAGTGAGACCAACGATAGTAACACAGTGAGACCAGGGATAGTAACACAGTGAGGCCAACGATAGTAACACAGTGCGACCAACAATAGTAACACAGTGAGACCAGGGATAGTAAAACAGTGAGACCAACGATAGTAGCACATTGAGACCAACGATAGTGACACATTGAGACCAACGATAGTAACACAGTGAGACCAACGATAGTAACGAAGTGAGACCAACGATAGTAACACAGTGAGGCCAACGATAGTAACACAGTGCGACCAACGATAGTAACACAGTGAGACCAACGATAGTAACACAGTGAGACCAACGATAGTAACACAGTGAGGCCAACGATAGTAACACAGTAAGACCAACGATAGTAACACAGTGAGACCAACGATAGTAACACAGTGCGACCAACGATAGTAACACAGTGAGACCAACGATAGTAACACAGTGAGACCAACGATAGTAACACAGCGAGACCAACGATAGTAACACAGTGAGGCCAACGATAGTAACACAGTGAGGCCAACGATAGTAACACAGTGAGACCAACGATAGTAACACAGTGAGGCCAACGATAGTAACACAGTGAGACCAACGATAGTAACACAGTGAGACCAACGATAGTAACACAGTGAGACCAGGGATAGTAACACAGTGAGGCCAACGATAGTAACGAAGTGAGACCAAAGATAGTAACACAGTGAGGCCAACGATAGTAACACAGCGAGACAAACGATAGTAACACAGTGCGACCAACGATAGTAAAACAGTGAGACCAATGATAGTAACACAGTGAGACCAACGATAGTAACGAAGTGAGACCAACGATAGTAACACAGTGAGGCCAACGATAGTAACACAGTGAGACCAACGATAGTAACACAGTGAGACCAACGATAGTAACACAGTGAGGCCAACGATAGTAACACAGTGAGACCAACGATAGTAACACAGTGCGACCAACGGTAGTAACACAGTGAGACCAACGATAGTAACACAGTGAGGCCAACGATAGTAACACAGTGAGACCAACGATAGCAACACAGTGAGACCAACGATAGTAACACAGTGAGGCCAACGATAGTAACACAGTGAGACCAACTATAGTAACACAGCGAGACAAACGATAGTAACACAGTGAGACTAGCGATAGTAACACAGTGAGGCCAACGATAGTAACACAGTGCGACCAACTATAGTAACACAGTGAGACCAACGGTAGTAACACAGTGAGACCAACGATAGAAACAGTGAGACCAACGATAGTAACACAGTGAGACCAACGATAGTAACACAGTGAGACCAACGATAGTAACACAGTGAGACCAACGATAGAAACAGTGAGACCAACGATAGTAACACAGTGAGACCAACGATAGTAACGAAGTGAGACCAACTATAGTAACACAGTGAGGCCAACGATAGTAACACAGTGAGACCAACGATAGTAACACAGTGAGACCAACGATAGTAACACAGTGAGACCAACGATAGTAACGAAGTGAGACCAACTATAGTAACACAGCGAGGCCAACGATAGTAACGAAGTGAGACCAACGATAGTAACATAGTGAGACCAACGATAGTAACACAGTGAGACCAACGATAGTAACGAAGTGAGACCAACTATAGTAACACAGTGAGGCCAACGATAGTAACACAGTGAGACCAACGATAGTAACACAGTGAGACCAACGATAGTAACACAGTGAGACCAACGATAGTAACACAGTGAGACCAACGATAGTAACACTGTGAGACCAACGATAGTAACACAGTGAGACCAACGATAGTAACACAGTGCGACCAACGATAGTAACACAGTGAGACCAACGATAGTAACACAGTGAGACCAACGATAGTAACACTGTGAGACCAACGATAGTAACACAGTGAGACCAACGATAGTAACACAGTGAGGCCAACGATAGAAACAGTGAGACCAACGATAGTAACACAGTGAGACCAACGATAGTAACACAGTGAGGCCAACGATAGTAACACAGTGAGACCAACGATAGTAACACAGTGAGACCAACGATAGTAACACAGTGAGACCAACGATAGTAACACAGTGAGGCCAACGATAGTAACACAGTGAGGCCAACGATAGTAACACAGTGAGACCAACGATAGTAACACAGTGAGACCAACGATAGTAACACAGTGAGGCCAACGATAGTAACACAGTGAGACCAACGATAGTAACACAGTGAGACCAACGATAGTAACACAGTGAGACCAACGATAGTAACACAGTGAGGCCAACGATAGTAACACAGTGAGGCCAACGATAGTAACACAGTGAGACCAACGATAGTAACACAGTGAGACAAACGATAGTAACACAGTGAGACCAACGATAGCACCACAGTGAGACCAACGATAGTAACACAGTGCGACCAACGATAGTAACACAGTGCGACCAACGATAGTAACACAGTGCGACCAACGATAGTAACACAGTGAGACCAACGATAGTAACACAGCGAGACCAACGGTAGTAACACAGTGAGACCAACGATAGCAACACAGTGCGACCAACGGTAGTAACACAGTGAGACCAACGATAGTAACACAGTGAGACCAACGATAGTAACACAGTGAGACCAACGTTAGTAACACAGTGAGACCAACGATAGTAACACTGTGAGACCAACGATAGTAACACAGTGAGACCAACGATAGTAACACAGTGCGACCAACGATAGTAACACTGTGAGACCAACGATAGAAACACAGCGAGACCAACGATAGTAACACAGTGAGACCAACGATAGTAACACAGTGCGACCAACGATAGTAACACTGTGAGACCAACGATAGTAACACAGTGAGACCAACGATAGTAACACAGTGCGACCAACGATAGTAACACAGTGAGACAAACGATAGTAACACAGTGAGACCAACGATAGCACCACAGTGAGACCAACGATAGTAACACAGTGAGACCAACGATAGTAACACAGTGAGACCAACGATAGTAACACTGTGAGACCAACGATAGTAACACAGTGAGACCAACGATAGTAACACAGTGCGACCAACGATAGTAACACTGTGAGACCAACGATAGTAACACAGTGAGACCAACGATAGTAACACAGTGAGGCCAACGATAGTAACACAGTGAGACCAACGATAGTAACACAGTGCGACCAACTATAGTAACACAGCGAGACAAACGATAGTAACACAGTGAGACTAGCGATAGTAACACAGTGAGGCCAACGATAGTAACACAGTGCGACCAACAATAGTAACACAGTGAGACCAACGATAGTAACACAGTGAGACCAACGATAGTAGCACAGTGAGACCAACGATAGTGACACATTGAGACCAACGATAGTAACACAGTGAGACCAACGATAGTAACGAAGTGAGACAAACGATAGTAACACAGTGAGGCCAACGATAGTAACACAGTGAGACCAACGATAGTAACACAGTGAGACCAACGATAGTAACACAGTGAGACCAACGATAGTAACACAGTGAGACCAACGATAGTAACACAGTGAGACCAACGATAGTAACACAGTGAGACCAGGGATAGTAACACAGTGAGGCCAACGATAGTAACGAAGTGAGACCAACGATAGTAACACAGTGAGACCAACGATAGTAACACAGTGAGACCAGGGATAGTAACACAGTGAGGCCAACGATAGTAACGAAGTGAGACCAACGATAGTAACACAGTGAGGCCAACGATAGTAACACAGCGAGACAAACGATAGTAACACAGTGCGACCAACGATAGTAAAACAGTGAGACCAATGATAGTAACACAGTGAGACCAACGATAGTAACGAAGTGAGACCAACGATAGTAACACAGTGAGACCAACGATAGTAACACAGTGAGACCAACGATAGTAACACAGTGAGACCAATGATAGTAACACAGTGAGACCAACGATAGTAGCCCAGTGAGACCAACGATAGTAACACAGTGAGACCAACGATAGTAACACAGTGAGGCCAACGATAGTAACACAGTGAGACCAACGATAGTAACACAGTGAGACCAACGATAGTAACACAGTGAGACCAACGATAGTAACACAGTGAGACCAATGATAGTAACACAGTGAGACCAACGATAGTAACACAGTGAGACCAACGATAGTAACACAGTGAGACCAACGATAGTAACACAGTGAGGCCAACGATAGTAACACAGTGAGACCAACGATAGTAACACAGTGAGACCAGGGATAGTAACACAGTGAGGCCAACGATAGTAACGAAGTGAGACCAACGATAGTAACACAGTGAGGCCAACGATAGTAACACAGTGAGACCAACGATAGTAATACAGTGAGACCAACGATAGTAACACAGTGAGACCAACGATAGTAACACTGTGAGACCAACGATAGTAACACAGTGAGACCAACGATAGTAACACAGTGAGACCAACGATAGTAACACAGTGAGACCAACGATAGTAACACAGTGAGACCAACGATAGTAACACAGTGCGACCAACTATAGTAAAACAGCGAGACAAACGATAGTAACACAGTGAGACCAACGATAGTAACACAGTGAGACCAACGATAGTAACACAGTGAGACCAACGATAGTGACACATTGAGACCAACGATAGTAACACAGTGAGACCAACGATAGTAACGAAGTGAGACCAACGATAGTAACACAGTGAGGCCAACGATAGTAACACAGTGAGACCAACGATAGTAACACAGTGAGACCAACGATAGTAACACAGTGAGACCAGGGATAGTAACACAGTGAGGCCAACGATAGTAACACAGTGCGACCAACAATAGTAACACAGTGAGACCAGGGATAGTAAAACAGTGAGACCAACGATAGTAGCACATTGAGACCAACGATAGTGACACATTGAGACCAACGATAGTAACACAGTGAGACCAACGATAGTAACGAAGTGAGACCAACGATAGTAACACAGTGAGGCCAACGATAGTAACACAGTGCGACCAACGATAGTAACACAGTGAGACCAACGATAGTAACACAGTGAGACCAACGATAGTAACACAGTGAGGCCAACGATAGTAACACAGTAAGACCAACGATAGTAACACAGTGAGACCAACGATAGTAACACAGTGCGACCAACGATAGTAACACAGTGAGACCAACGATAGTAACACAGTGAGACCAACGATAGTAACACAGCGAGACCAACGATAGTAACACAGTGAGGCCAACGATAGTAACACAGTGAGGCCAACGATAGTAACACAGTGAGACCAACGATAGTAACACAGTGAGGCCAACGATAGTAACACAGTGAGACCAACGATAGTAACACAGTGAGACCAACGATAGTAACACAGTGAGACCAGGGATAGTAACACAGTGAGGCCAACGATAGTAACGAAGTGAGACCAAAGATAGTAACACAGTGAGGCCAACGATAGTAACACAGCGAGACAAACGATAGTAACACAGTGCGACCAACGATAGTAAAACAGTGAGACCAATGATAGTAACACAGTGAGACCAACGATAGTAACGAAGTGAGACCAACGATAGTAACACAGTGAGGCCAACGATAGTAACACAGTGAGACCAACGATAGTAACACAGTGAGACCAACGATAGTAACACAGTGAGGCCAACGATAGTAACACAGTGAGACCAACGATAGTAACACAGTGCGACCAACGGTAGTAACACAGTGAGACCAACGATAGTAACACAGTGAGGCCAACGATAGTAACACAGTGAGACCAACGATAGCAACACAGTGAGACCAACGATAGTAACACAGTGAGGCCAACGATAGTAACACAGTGAGACCAACTATAGTAACACAGCGAGACAAACGATAGTAACACAGTGAGACTAGCGATAGTAACACAGTGAGGCCAACGATAGTAACACAGTGCGACCAACTATAGTAACACAGTGAGACCAACGGTAGTAACACAGTGAGACCAACGATAGAAACAGTGAGACCAACGATAGTAACACAGTGAGACCAACGATAGTAACACAGTGAGACCAACGATAGTAACACAGTGAGACCAACGATAGAAACAGTGAGACCAACGATAGTAACACAGTGAGACCAACGATAGTAACGAAGTGAGACCAACTATAGTAACACAGTGAGGCCAACGATAGTAACACAGTGAGACCAACGATAGTAACACAGTGAGACCAACGATAGTAACACAGTGAGACCAACGATAGTAACGAAGTGAGACCAACTATAGTAACACAGCGAGGCCAACGATAGTAACGAAGTGAGACCAACGATAGTAACATAGTGAGACCAACGATAGTAACACAGTGAGACCAACGATAGTAACGAAGTGAGACCAACTATAGTAACACAGTGAGGCCAACGATAGTAACACAGTGAGACCAACGATAGTAACACAGTGAGACCAACGATAGTAACACAGTGAGACCAACGATAGTAACGAAGTGAGACCAACTATAGTAACACAGCGAGGCCAACGATAGTAACGAAGTGAGACCAACGATAGTAACATAGTGAGACCAACGATAGTAACACAGTGAGACCAACGATAGTAACGAAGTGAGACCAACTATAGTAACACAGTGAGGCCAACGATAGTAACACAGTGAGACCAACGATAGTAACACAGTGAGACCAACGATAGTAACACAGTGAGACCAACGATAGTAACACAGTGAGACCAACGATAGTAACACTGTGAGACCAACGATAGTAACACAGTGAGACCAACGATAGTAACACAGTGCGACCAACGATAGTAACACAGTGAGACCAACGATAGTAACAAAGTGAGACCAACGATAGTAACACTGTGAGACCAACGATAGTAACACAGTGAGACCAACGATAGTAACACAGTGAGGCCAACGATAGAAACAGTGAGACCAACGATAGTAACACAGTGAGACCAACGATAGTAACACAGTGAGGCCAACGATAGTAACACAGTGAGACCAACGATAGTAACACAGTGAGACCAACGATAGTAACACAGTGAGACCAACGATAGTAACACAGTGAGGCCAACGATAGTAACACAGTGAGGCCAACGATAGTAACACAGTGAGACCAACGATAGTAACACAGTGAGACCAACGATAGTAACACAGTGAGGCCAACGATAGTAACACAGTGAGACCAACGATAGTAACACAGTGAGACCAACGATAGTAACACAGTGAGACCAACGATAGTAACACAGTGAGGCCAACGATAGTAACACAGTGAGGCCAACGATAGTAACACAGTGAGACCAACGATAGTAACACAGTGAGACAAACGATAGTAACACAGTGAGACCAACGATAGCACCACAGTGAGACCAACGATAGTAACACAGTGCGACCAACGATAGTAACACAGTGCGACCAACGATAGTAACACAGTGCGACCAACGATAGTAACACAGTGAGACCAACGATAGTAACACAGCGAGACCAACGGTAGTAACACAGTGAGACCAACGATAGCAACACAGTGCGACCAACGGTAGTAACACAGTGAGACCAACGATAGTAACACAGTGAGACCAACGATAGTAACACAGTGAGACCAACGTTAGTAACACAGTGAGACCAACGATAGTAACACTGTGAGACCAACGATAGTAACACAGTGAGACCAACGATAGTAACACAGTGCGACCAACGATAGTAACACTGTGAGACCAACGATAGAAACACAGCGAGACCAACGATAGTAACACAGTGAGACCAACGATAGTAACACAGTGCGACCAACGATAGTAACACTGTGAGACCAACGATAGTAACACAGTGAGACCAACGATAGTAACACAGTGCGACCAACGATAGTAACACAGTGAGACAAACGATAGTAACACAGTGAGACCAACGATAGCACCACAGTGAGACCAACGATAGTAACACAGTGAGACCAACGATAGTAACACAGTGAGACCAACGATAGTAACACTGTGAGACCAACGATAGTAACACAGTGAGACCAACGATAGTAACACAGTGCGACCAACGATAGTAACACTGTGAGACCAACGATAGTAACACAGTGAGACCAACGATAGTAACACAGTGAGACCAACGATAGTAACACTGTGAGACCAACGATAGTAACACAGTGAGACCAACGATAGTAACACAGTGCGACCAACGATAGTAACACAGTGAGACCAACGATAGTAACACAGTGAGACCAACGATAGTAACACAGTGCGACCAACGGTAGTAACACAGTGAGACCAACGATAGTAACACAGTGAGGCCAACGATAGTAACACAGTGAGACCAACGATAGCAACACAGTGAGACCAACGATAGTAACACAGTGAGACCAACGATAGTAACACAGTGAGGCCAACGATAGTAAAACAGTGAGACCAATGATAGTAACACAGTGAGACCAACGATAGTAACACAGCGAGACAAACGATAGTAACACAGTGAGACCAACGATAGTAACGAAGTGAGACCAACGATAGTAACACAGTGAGACCAACGATAGTAACACAGTGTGACCAACGATAGTAACACAGTGAGGCCAACGATAGTAACACAGTGAGACCAACGATAGTAACACAGTGAGACCAACGATAGCACCACAGTGAAGCCAACGATAGTAACACAGTGAGACCAATGATAGTAACACAGTGCGACCAACGATAGCACCACAGTGAGACCAACGATAGTAACGAAGTGAGACCAACGATAGTAACACAGTGAGACCAACGATAGTAACACAGTGAGACCAGGGATAGTAACACAGTGAGGCCAACGATAGTAACACAGTGAGACCAACGATAGTAACACAGTGAGACCAACGATAGCAACACAGTGAGACCAACGATAGTAACACAGTGAGACCAACGATAGTAACACAGTGAGGCCAACGAGAGTAAAACAGTGAGACCAACTATAGTAACACAGTGAGGCCAACGATAGTAACACAGTGAGGCCAACGATAGTAACACAGTGAGACCAACGATAGTAACACAGTGAGACCAACGATAGTAACACAGCGAGACAAACGATAGTAACACAGTGAGACCAACGATAGTAACGAAGTGAGACCAACGATAGTAACACAGTGAGACCAACGATAGTAACACAGTGTGACCAACGATAGTAACACAGTGAGGCCAACGATAGTAACACAGTGAGACCAACGATAGTAACACAGTGAGACCAACGATAGCACCACAGTGAAGCCAACGATAGTAACACAGTGTGACCAATGATAGTAACACAGTGCGACCAACGATAGCACCACAGTGAGACCAACGATAGTAACGAAGTGAGACCAACGATAGTAACACAGTGAGACCAACGATAGTAACACAGTGAGACCAGGGATAGTAACACAGTGAGGCCAACGATAGTAACACAGTGAGACCAACGATAGTAGCACAGTGAGACCAACGATAGTAGCACAGTGAGACCAACGATAGTAACACAGTGAGGCCAACGATAGTAACACAGTGAGACCAACGATAGTAGCACAGTGAGACCAACGATAGTAGCACAGTGAGACCAACGATAGTAACGAAGTGAGACCAACGATAGTAACACAGTGAGACCAACGATAGTAACACAGTGAGACAAAGGATAGTAACACAGTGAGACCAACGATAGTAACACAGTGAGACCAACGATAGTAACACAGTGAGACCAACGATAGAAACACAGTGAGACCAACGATAGTAACACAGTGAGACCAACGATAGTAACACAGCGAGACCAACGGTAGTAACGAAGTGAGACCAACGATAGTAACGAAGTGAGACCAACGATAGTAACACAGTGTGACCAACGATAGTAACACAGTGCGACCAACGATAGTAACACAGTGAGACCAACGATAGTAACACAGTGAGACCAACGATAGTAACACAGTGCGACCAAGGATAGTAACACAGTGAGACCAACGATAGTAACACAGTGAGACCAACGATAGTAACACAGTGAGACCAACGGTAGTAACAGGGAGGTCAACGATAGTAACACAGTGAGACCAACGATAGTAACACAGTGAGACCAACGATAGTAACACAGTGAGACCAACGATAGTAACGAAGTGAGACCAACGATAGTAACACAGTGTGACCAAGGATAGTAACACAGTGAGACCAACGATAGTAACACAGTGCGACCAACGATAGTAACACAGTGAGACCAACGATAGTAACGAAGTGAGACCAACGATAGTAAAACAGTGAGACCAACGATAGTAACACAGTGAGACCAACGATAGTAACACAGTGAGGCCAACGATAGTAACACAGTGAGACCAACGATAGTAACACAGTGAGACCAACGATAGTAACGAAGTGAGACCAACGATAGTAACACAGTGTGACCAAGGATAGTAACACAGTGAGACCAACGATAGTAACACAGTGCGACCAACGATAGTAACACAGTGAGACCAACGATAGTAACGAAGTGAGACCAATGATAGTAACACAGTGAGACCAACGATAGTAACGAAGTGAGACCAACGATAGTAACACAGTGAGGCCAACGATAGTAACACAGTGAGACCAACGATAGTAACACAGTGAGACCAACGATAGTAACACAGTGCGACCAACGATAGTAACACAGTGAGACCAACGATAGTAACGAAGTGAGACCAACGATAGTAACACAGTGAGACCAACGATAGTAACACAGTGAGGCCAACGATAGTAACACAGTGAGGCCAACGATAGTAACACAATGAGACCAACGATAGTAACACAGTGAGACCAACGATAGTAACACAGTGAGACCAACTATAGTAACACAGCGAGACAAACGATAGTAACACAGTGAGACTAGCGATAGTAACACAGTGAGGCCAACGATAGTAACACAGTGCGACCAACTATAGTAACACAGTGAGACCAACGGTAGTAACACAGTGAGACCAACGATAGAAACAGTGAGACCAACGATAGTAACACAGTGAGACCAACGATAGTAACACAGTGAGACCAACGATAGTAACACAGTGAGACCAACGATAGAAACAGTGAGACCAACGATAGTAACACAGTGAGACCAACGATAGTAACGAAGTGAGACCAACTATAGTAACACAGTGAGGCCAACGATAGTAACACAGTGAGACCAACGATAGTAACACAGTGAGACCAACGATAGTAACACAGTGAGACCAACGATAGTAACGAAGTGAGACCAACTATAGTAACACAGCGAGGCCAAGGATAGTAACGAAGTGAGACCAACGATAGTAACATAGTGAGACCAACGATAGTAACACAGTGAGACCAACGATAGTAACGAAGTGAGACCAGGGATAGTAACACAGTGAGGCCAACGATAGTAACACAGTGAGACCAACGATAGTAACACAGTGAGACCAACGATAGTAACACAGTGAGACCAACGATAGTAACACAGTGAGACCAACGATAGTAACACTGTGAGACCAACGATAGTAACACAGTGAGACCAACGATAGTAACACAGTGCGACCAACGATAGTAACACAGTGAGACCAACGATAGTAACACAGTGAGACCAACGATAGTAACACTGTGAGACCAACGATAGTAACACAGTGAGACCAACGATAGTAACACAGTGAGGCCAACGATAGAAACAGTGAGACCAACGATAGTAACACAGTGAGACCAACGATAGTAACACAGTGAGGCCAACGATAGTAACACAGTGAGACCAACGATAGTAACACAGTGAGACCAACGATAGTAACACAGTGAGACCAACGATAGTAACACAGTGAGGCCAACGATAGTAACACAGTGAGGCCAACGATAGTAACACAGTGAGACCAACGATAGTAACACAGTGAGACCAACGATAGTAACACAGTGAGGCCAACGATAGTAACACAGTGAGACCAACGATAGTAACACAGTGAGACCAACGATAGTAACACAGTGAGACCAACGATAGTAACACAGTGAGGCCAACGATAGTAACACAGTGAGGCCAACGATAGTAACACAGTGAGACCAACGATAGTAACACAGTGAGACAAACGATAGTAACACAGTGAGACCAACGATAGCACCACAGTGAGACCAACGATAGTAACACAGTGCGACCAACGATAGTAACACAGTGCGACCAACGATAGTAACACAGTGCGACCAACGATAGTAACACAGTGAGACCAACGATAGTAACACAGTGAGACCAACGTTAGTAACACAGTGAGACCAACGATAGTAACACTGTGAGACCAACGATAGTAACACAGTGAGACCAACGATAGTAACACAGTGCGACCAACGATAGTAACACTGTGAGACCAACGATAGAAACACAGCGAGACCAACGATAGTAACACAGTGAGACCAACGATAGTAACACAGTGCGACCAACGATAGTAACACTGTGAGACCAACGATAGTAACACAGTGAGACCAACGATAGTAACACAGTGCGACCAACGATAGTAACACAGTGAGACAAACGATAGTAACACAGTGAGACCAACGATAGCACCACAGTGAGACCAACGATAGTAACACAGTGAGACCAACGATAGTAACACAGTGAGACCAACGATAGTAACACTGTGAGACCAACGATAGTAACACAGTGAGACCAACGATAGTAACACAGTGAGACCAACGATAGTAACACTGTGAGACCAACGATAGTAACACAGTGAGACCAACGATAGTAACACAGTGCGACCAACGATAGTAACACTGTGAGACCAACGATAGTAACACAGTGAGACCAACGATAGTAACACAGTGAGACCAACGATAGTAACACTGTGAGACCAACGATAGTAACACAGTGAGACCAACGATAGTAACACAGTGCGACCAACGATAGTAACACAGTGAGACCAACGATAGTAACACAGTGAGACCAACGATAGTAACACAGTGCGACCAACGGTAGTAACACAGTGAGACCAACGATAGTAACACAGTGAGGCCAACGATAGTAACACAGTGAGACCAACGATAGCAACACAGTGAGACCAACGATAGTAACACAGTGAGACCAACGATAGTAACACAGTGAGGCCAACGATAGTAAAACAGTGAGACCAATGATAGTAACACAGTGAGACCAACGATAGTAACACAGCGAGACAAACGATAGTAACACAGTGAGACCAACGATAGTAACGAAGTGAGACCAACGATAGTAACACAGTGAGACCAACGATAGTAACACAGTGTGACCAACGATAGTAACACAGTGAGGCCAACGATAGTAACACAGTGAGACCAACGATAGTAACACAGTGAGACCAACGATAGCACCACAGTGAAGCCAACGATAGTAACACAGTGAGACCAATGATAGTAACACAGTGCGACCAACGATAGCACCACAGTGAGACCAACGATAGTAACGAAGTGAGACCAACGATAGTAACACAGTGAGACCAACGATAGTAACACAGTGAGACCAGGGATAGTAACACAGTGAGGCCAACGATAGTAACACAGTGAGACCAACGATAGTAACACAGTGAGACCAACGATAGCAACACAGTGAGACCAACGATAGTAACACAGTGAGACCAACGATAGTAACACAGTGAGGCCAACGAGAGTAAAACAGTGAGACCAACTATAGTAACACAGTGAGGCCAACGATAGTAACACAGTGAGGCCAACGATAGTAACACAGTGAGACCAACGATAGTAACACAGTGAGACCAACGATAGTAACACAGCGAGACAAACGATAGTAACACAGTGAGACCAACGATAGTAACGAAGTGAGACCAACGATAGTAACACAGTGAGACCAACGATAGTAACACAGTGTGACCAACGATAGTAACACAGTGAGGCCAACGATAGTAACACAGTGAGACCAACGATAGTAACACAGTGAGACCAACGATAGCACCACAGTGAAGCCAACGATAGTAACACAGTGAGACCAATGATAGTAACACAGTGCGACCAACGATAGCACCACAGTGAGACCAACGATAGTAACGAAGTGAGACCAACGATAGTAACACAGTGAGACCAACGATAGTAACACAGTGAGACCAGGGATAGTAACACAGTGAGGCCAACGATAGTAACACAGTGAGACCAACGATAGTAGCACAGTGAGACCAACGATAGTAGCACAGTGAGACCAACGATAGTAACACAGTGAGGCCAACGATAGTAACACAGTGAGACCAACGATAGTAGCACAGTGAGACCAACGATATTAGCACAGTGAGACCAACGATAGTAACGAAGTGAGACCAACGATAGTAACACAGTGAGACCAACGATAGTAACACAGTGAGACCAAGGATAGTAACACAGTGAGACCAACGATAGTAACACAGTGAGACCAACGATAGTAACACAGTGAGACCAACGATAGAAACACAGTGAGACCAACGATAGTAACACAGTGAGACCAACGATAGTAACACAGCGAGACCAACGGTAGTAACGAAGTGAGACCAACGATAGTAACGAAGTGAGACCAACGATAGTAACACAGTGTGACCAACGATAGTAACACAGTGCGACCAACGATAGTAACACAGTGAGACCAACGATAGTAACACAGTGAGACCAACGATAGTAACACAGTGCGACCAAGGATAGTAACACAGTGAGACCAACGATAGTAACACAGTGAGACCAACGATAGTAACACAGTGAGACCAACGGTAGTAACAGGGAGGTCAACGATAGTAACACAGTGAGACCAACGATAGTAACACAGTGAGACCAACGATAGTAACACAGTGAGACCAACGATAGTAACGAAGTGAGACCAACGATAGTAAGACAGTGTGACCAAGGATAGTAACACAGTGAGACCAACGATAGTAACACAGTGCGACCAACGATAGTAACACAGTGAGACCAACGATAGTAACGAAGTGAGACCAACGATAGTAAAACAGTGAGACCAACGATAGTAACACAGTGAGACCAACGATAGTAACACAGTGAGGCCAACGATAGTAACACAGTGAGACCAACGATAGTAACACAGTGAGACCAACGATAGTAACGAAGTGAGACCAACGATAGTAACACAGTGTGACCAAGGATAGTAACACAGTGAGACCAACGATAGTAACACAGTGCGACCAACGATAGTAACACAGTGAGACCAACGATAGTAACGAAGTGAGACCAACGATAGTAACACAGTGAGACCAACGATAGTAACACAGTGAGACCAACGATAGTAACGAAGTGAGACCAACGATAGTAACACAGTGTGACCAAGGATAGTAACACAGTGAGACCAACGATAGTAACACAGTGCGACCAACGATAGTAACACAGTGAGACCAACGATAGTAACGAAGTGAGACCAACGATAGTAACACAGTGAGACCAACGATAGTAACACAGTGAGACCAACGATAGTAACACAGTGAGGCCAACGATAGTAACACAATGAGACCAACGATAGTAACACAGTGAGACCAACGATAGTAACGAAGTGAGACCAACGATAGTAACACAGTGTGACCAAGGATAGTAACACAGTGAGACCAACGATAGTAACACAGTGCGACCAACGATAGTAACACAGTGAGACCAACGATAGTAACGAAGTGAGACCAACGATAGTAACACAGTGCGACCAACGATAGTAACACTGTGAGACCAACGATAGTATCACAGTGAGACCAATGATAGTAACACAGTGAGACCAACGATAGTAACACAGTGAGACCAACGATAGTAACACAGTGAGACCAACGATAGTAACACAGTGAGACCAACGATAGTAACACAGTGAGACCAACGATAGTAACACAGTGAGACCAACGATAGTAACACAGTGAGACCAACGATAGTAACGAAGTGAGACCAACGATAGTAACACAGTGTGACCAAGGATAGTAACACAGTGAGACCAACGATAGTAACACAGTGCGACCAACGATAGTAACACAGTGAGACCAACGATAGTAACGAAGTGAGACCAGGGATAGTAACACAGTGAGGCCAACGATAGTAACACAGTGAGACCAACGATAGTAACACAGTGAGACCAACGATAGTAACACAGTGAGACCAACGATAGTAACACAGTGAGACCAACGATAGTAACACAGTGAGGCCAACGATAGTAACACAGTGAGACCAACGATAGTAACACAGTGAGGCCAACGATAGTAACACAGTGAGACCAACTATAGTAACACAGTGCGACCAACGATAGTAACACAGTGAGACCAACGATAGTAACACAGTGAGACCAACTATAGTAACACAGTGCGACCAACGATAGTAACACAGTGAGACCAACGATAGTAACACAGTGAGACCAACGATAGTAACACAGTGAGACCAACGATAGCAACACAGTGAGACCAACGATAGTAACACAGTGCGACCAACGATAGTAACACAGTGAGACCAACGATAGTAACACAGTGAGACCAACGATAGTAACACAGCGCGACCAGGGATAGTAACACATTGAGACCAACGACAGTAACACAGTGAGACCAACGATAGTAACACAGTGAGACCAACGATAGTAACACAGCGAGACCAGGGATAGTAACACAGTGAGACCAACGATAGTAACAGGGAGGCCAACGATAGTAACACAGTGAGACCAACGATAGTAACACAGTGAGACCAACGATAGTAACACAGTGAGACCAACTATAGTAACACAGTGCGACCAACGATAGTAACACAGTGAGGCCAACGATAGTAACACAGCGAGACAAACGATAGTAACACAGTGCGACCAACGATAGTAAAACAGTGAGACCAATGATAGTAACACAGTGAGACCAACGATAGTAACGAAGTGAGACCAACGATAGTAACACAGTAAGACCAACGATAGTAACACAGTGAGGCCAACGATAGTAACACAATGAGACCAACGATAGTAACACAGTGAGGCCAACGATAGTAACACAGTGAGACCAACGATAGTAACACAGTGAGACCAACGATAGTAAAACAGTGCGACCAACAATAGTAACACAGTGAGACCAACGATAGTAACACAGTGAGACCAACGATAGTAACGCAGTGAGATCAACAATAGTAACACAGTGAGACCAACGATAGTAACACAGTGAGACCAACGATAGTAACGAAGTGAGACCAACGATAGCACCACAGTGAGACCAACGATAGTAACACAGTGAGACCAACGATAGTAACACAGTGAGGCCAACGATAGTAACACAGTGAGACCAACGATAGTAACACAGTGAGACCAACGATAGTAAAACAGTGCGACCAACAATAGTAACACAGTGAGACCAACGATAGTAACACAGTGAGACCAACGATAGTAACACAGTGAGACCAACGATAGTAACACAGTGAGGCCAACGATAGTAACACAGTGAGACCAACGATAGTAACACAGTGCGACCAACGATAGTAACGCAGTGAGATCAACAATAGTAACACAGTGAGACCAACGATAGTAACACAGTGAGACCAACGATAGTAACGAAGTGAGACCAACGATAGTAAAACAGTGAGGCCAACGATAGTAACACAGTGAGACCAACGATAGTAACGAAGTGAGACCAACGATAGTAAAACAGTAAGACCAACGATAGTAACACAGCGAGACAAACGATAGTAACAGTGAGATCAACGTTAGTAACACAGTGAGACCAACGATAGTAACACAGTGCGACCAACGATAGTAAAACAGTGAGACCAATGATAGTAACACAGTGAGACCAACGATAGTAACGAAGTGAGACCAACGATAGTAACACAGTAAGACCAACGATAGTAACACAGTGAGGCCAACGATAGTAACACAGTGAGACCAACGATAGTAACACAGTGAGGCCAACGATAGTAACACAGTGAGACCAACGATAGTAACACAGTGAGACCAACGATAGTAAAACAGTGCGACCAACAATAGTAACACAGTGAGACCAACGATAGTAACACAGTGAGACCAACGATAGTAACGCAGTGAGATCAACAATAGTAACACAGTGAGACCAACGATAGTAACACAGTGAGACCAACGATAGTAACGAAGTGAGACCAACGATAGCACCACAGTGAGACCAACGATAGTAACACAGTGAGACCAACGATAGTAACACAGTGAGGCCAACGATAGTAACACAGTGAGACC
Organism: Arenicola marina; assembly: GCA_964019135.1. NCBI lineage: Eukaryota > Metazoa > Annelida > Polychaeta > Arenicolidae > Arenicola > Arenicola marina. The sequence continues at coordinate 40,493,907 of OZ025256.1, read as the reverse complement.
AACGATAGTAACACAGTGAGGCCAACGATAGTAACACAGTGAGACCAACGATAGTAACACAGTGAGACCAACGATAGTAAAACAGTGCGACCAACAATAGTAACACAGTGAGACCAACGATAGTAACACAGTGAGACCAACGATAGTAACACAGTGAGACCAACGATAGTAACACAGTGAGGCCAACGATAGTAACACAGTGAGACCAACGATAGTAACACAGTGCGACCAACGATAGTAACGCAGTGAGATCAACAATAGTAACACAGTGAGACCAACGATAGTAACACAGTGAGACCAACGATAGTAACGAAGTGAGACCAACGATAGTAAAACAGTGAGGCCAACGATAGTAACACAGTGAGACCAACGATAGTAACGAAGTGAGACCAACGATAGTAAAACAGTAAGACCAACGATAGTAACACAGCGAGACAAACGATAGTAACAGTGAGATCAACGTTAGTAACACAGTGAGACCAACGATAGTAACACAGCGAGACCAACGATAGTAACAGAGCGAGATCAACGATAGTAACCGTGAGGTCAACGATAGTAACACAGTGAGATCAACAATAGAAACAGTGAGGCCAACGATAGTACAAAGTGAGACCAAGGTTAGTGGCATTTTCTTGATATACCATGATCCTGATATATTTCCTGATATGCCATCATCCTCCTATGCTGCTGGATATGCCTTCATACCGAAATGCTTCTAGATGTGAACAACCTGATATGCTAACTGATATATACTGCCTTTCTTACATTAATGTAAAAATCTTCACAACAATCTCACTTTCCTCTTTCCGTTTTGTCCAGTGAAATCGACAACGCTTCATCGACTGGTCGAAATATTAGGGTTGATAAGTTGGACCATGGTGACCTTGTGACCCATGTGGTAAATGGCAAATCCGGACACTTTCGGTTGGTTTATAATATTGTAATAACAAAGCAAGACGCCCTACCGCTCCCAATTTACAAGTAACACGGCTTTCGCGAACCGTTCGGGCAAGACCTATCAATGGTGTTGACAAGTCCTGCGCATGCGTACCAATCCCCGGCGTTGCCTAGGCCGCGAGATTGGCTGCGGGGCTGCGATAAGGCGAACAGTTCAAAAACTGCGCACTTCCGTTGCTATTAACTGATGATCTTTGCGTTTTCTGTCGCTCAGAAGGTAACATTCGGGGCGTCATTAATATCATAAAACGACCCGAACCGTACGCCGTCCGCAAACTAAACACCGAAAACTACTTCTTTTACGTCTATTACATCATTGGCCGTAATAAGCCTGTTTGGCAAATAGAGTTATCCCAGTTTTTAGTCCTCGAGGTGGCCGTATTAATGGGATTGGCCAGGGCCAGGCCAGGGCCAGGACAAGAAGCATGGCGGGGGAGTGGTGAATGCCCTACTGGTAACATGTAACCGCCTTGTTTATGACTTAGGCTTTGTTAATGGATGGTCCACGCAGTTTTGGGAACGTTATTGTTGCAAAAATTGCAACTACAACTGTTCCAATCATGCTATATCGTTAGGTGAACGCCCACAGGCTGTCTGAACGATAGCGGGAGATTAGTGTTTAAGAATGATGTGGGTTGTATGGTAATTAGCGGATCACTCAGGTTTGGAATTGAGTTCAAGTTTTGCTGCTGACATAAATAGTGGCTACTTAATATTGCCATCGAGTTATAACGGTCAAGTTTAATGTTCAAGGCTAAATTAAGTTGAACGTCCTGGTGGCCAGTGGCAGAAATGTGGCGTCGAAGAGGTTGAGGAAACCATTACTTGGCGGAGACCTGCAGTCAGATGTGGCTTTGGGTAATGTCAGATGGGTTTTTGGGGTATTGTCAGATGTGGCTTCGGGTAATGTCAGATGTGGCTTTGGGTAATGTCAGATGTGGCTTTGGGTAATGTCAGATGTGGCTTTGGGCAATGTCAGATGTGGCTTTGGATAACGTCAGATGTGGCTTTGAGTAATGTCAGATGTGGCTTTGGATATCGTCAGATGTGGCTTTGAGTAATGTCAGATGTGGCTTTGGATAACGTCAGACGTGGGTTTGGATAATGTCAGATGTGGCTTTGTGCAATGCCAGATATCGCCTTGCCATTATTATTGGTTATACCTAATATTGCCATCGAGTTATAACGGTCAAGTTTAATATTTAACGCTAAGTCAAATTTAATGTCCTGGTGGCCAGTGGCAGCAATGTGGCGTCGAAGAGGTTGAGAAAACCATCACTTGGCGGAGACCTGCAGTCTGATATGGCTTTGGGTAATGTCAGATGTGGCTTTGGGTAATGTCAGATGTGGCTTTGGGTAATGTCAGATGTGGCTTTGGGTAATGTCAGATGTGGCTTTGGGTAAGGTCATGTGGGTGTTGGGGTAATGTCAGATGTGGCTTTGGGTAATGTCAGATGTGGCTTTGAGCAATGTCAGATGTGGCTTTGGATAACGTCAAACGTGGCTTTGGATAACGTCAAATGTGGCTTTGGATAATGTCAGATGTGGCTTTGGATAACGTCAAATGTGGTTTTGGATAACGTCAAATGTGGCTTTTTGTAATGCCAGATATCGCCTTGCCTTTATTATTGGTTATACTACGACGCAAATTGTTCAAGTAAATTACTTTCACAAAATAGCGTAATTGTATTAAAAAATCAAGGCTCTCATCTTTCATGGGCTGGAATTATGCATGCTACAGTGCTCATCGACAAGGCATTTTAATTTCAAGCAAATTAGGATATGAAGTTATTTAGCCTGTTTCATCAAGCGATGAATTTCTGCCAGCATGTTTTCTTAGTAGTGTTAACATGAACAAGCAACTCGCCGAACTGGGAAGTGAAAGGGGAAGTGCATCAATCTCATTAGAATGATGACACAACTACAGTCCAGACCGGCCCTAGAGACTTACAACATAGATAGACACCAGCGATAAACGTAACGATGTCACTGCGTAGATCGGTGGTTCGCGCCCCGCTGTGGCCATGTCTGTGTGGTCGCAGGTTAACGATTCCATGTCCTTCTTCGTAAAGAGTAGGGGGTTACCCCCGAGAACATGGCTCCACTCTCCCTTCCTTCCCCCATTGACGCGATATGACCAGAATTTGTTAAAGCGTCCTGAATATACAACCAACCAACCATATCACCGTGCGGCTTGGGGAGAGATCCCGGATGGTGCGTGGCTTGTACTTCCGGTTTTGCAGCGGACGAACTAGCAATTAATGCCATATTGGGTGTATTTGGTCGGTACCCGGATGTATTCCAAGGTAAACCGAACACGCACATTGTGCATCGGTTTAAATCTCGACGCTGCTTTTCCCCTGGTCGCGTGCGAGCGCATTTAATCGGCATGGGGCATTCGGGAGAAGATGGCGGCTGATTATAAAGTGTCGGTCAGGGAATATCTTTACAGTAGGTTGTCCTTTTTCATGCGGTAGATCGGTGTAAGGTAATTTGTGAATGGGGCCTTGTGTTAGCCTGTTCCCTCGTACAGTGGAGATGTGGTCGTTAGGTTACTGCCAAAAATGGGATAGAGTCACGTGGTCGATGTATTCATAATTTCAATTAACACTGGATACAGTTTCACCCAGGGTATACCGGTTCCGACACAGGGGGCCCCGGCGGTAAACCGGTCAGGACACAGGGGGCCCCGGCGGTGCACCGGTCACGACGCAGGGGGCCCCGGCGGTACACCGGTCACGACCAACGGGGGCCCCGGCGGTACACCGGTCACGACAAAGAGCTTCCAGATACCACCGAATGCATGACCATTGTGGGGCCTCTATGTTTGCCATTTATCTTGGGGTTGACATCTGTCATGTTTTCAGCGTAGTGACGAGGGCAGGGTAAGAGACGCAATCATACGGCTGTGCTGTGGTTCATACATATATTTCCGATTGGAGGCAAACCTTACAAACAGAAAACGACGGGATGTTTTTTGCCTGCATGTAGCCGATGAGTATCCTTATTTGCACATTTACGTAGTTTGTAACCCATCTCGAGCCGTTTAACATTGGACTTTACCTAGATTTACATCAATGGTCCACGAAATGGGTATATTCTATCCGTCTGCTTGAAGCTATTGAAACAGTTGCTTCCCACCAAATATTGTCTGTATCTCATGCAAGAACGATATCTCCTTGTCACTAAAAAAGTCATTGCTCAGAGCTTGCACAGCCAACAGCAGCATATGTCTATTTAGTTCATAAGCTAATGGCTTGGTCTTAACGGCAGCATGAACGAACATAACATCTTATCCATCATGCAATGCATATGGCAATTTCTTGACATAACACTCCACAGCAGCCTATCAACTGACGTTATGCAAAGTCGGCTTGGGTTACTGCGCCGCTCGCACAGAGGCCACACGCCCTATGTCACGGGTGTTGCTGCACCCACGTGACATCACACGGGATAATGCCACAGGATAGCTATTACCGCGTGGTATAGCTGCTGCACATAGTTACTTTAACGCGTTGGTCTTTCTTATGCAAGCTCCTGCCACCGTATCCATCCAATAACAGATCAGCGGAGCCATTTTAGTAGATACTTGGGTCTGAATATATATATTTAAAATATGGACCAACGCGCAGATAGGAATGTGTTTTTTTACTTTAAAACATGGGGCTACTTTAGCAAGGCTTGCGGTGAATTATTGAGGAGATGCGCCCCTCCTACGCAGGAGTTCCTATGGACGGGAGTCGTTTAGCTTCGGCTTGCATGACCTTGACCGTAATGACATTGACCGTATAACGAACCTTGGCCGTAATGGACGCAAAGTGATTTCACCGCAAGACTTCCTTCCCGTACCTCAGCCAGTTTACTCTCTCTGTCACTCTCTGCGTGGACAAATGACGGCATTTCAGTGACACAGCATTAAGAGGATTGTCCTGTTTGGTGGCTTTACAAAATGAGTCATTTGGATTGTTTTGTTTTTGCTTCTGTCAGTTCTACGCTGACACTCATTCTCGTACTATTTCAATAGCATTATTCACTGTCAATCAATACATCTGGATGGCCCTTCTTTCCCATGAAGAACATAAAAGTTGCATCAGCTAAAGAAATAATGATTGGTAACACTCGAGTTTGTCGCACCAGTCCTGCTGTCGCCATCATATGTAGGCATAAAATCCAATCCAGAATATTAAGTTAAAACCTAAAACATAAAATTATATACATATAGATCTGAATCATATTCCGCTACCCCTACCCCTACAGGTGGTGGGGTGTGGGTGGGGGGAGTGAGGGTGATGGTCAGACCGCTACCCCTACCCCTACAGGTGGTGGGGTGTGGGTGGGGGGAGTGAGGGTGATGGTCAGACCGCTACCCCTACCCCTACAGGTGGTGGAGTGTGGGTGGGGGGAGTGAGGGTGATGGTCAGACCGCTACCCCTACCCCTACAGGTGGTGGAGTGTGGGTGGGGGGAGTGAGGGTGATGGTCAGACACAAAATGCCTAATTACTTCCAGGATCTTCCATTAGAACCCACGAAATGAATTGCTGAGGTAAATGGTAGGTGTGAGGCATGGTGAGCTAGGCTGAGACAATGGTAGGTGTGAGGCATGGTGAGCTAGGCGGAGACAATGGTTCGCCCTTGGATGGAAGAACGAGCGATTCGAGGGTCGCCGATAATGGGGGGGCTATTTGCCTCTAGCGGACGATTTAATTGGGTTGAAGCCGCTATACGTATCTCCGGCTTTTAGACAAATGGCTTTCATGGCAAGGTTGAGCGGCTGGGCTGTAAGGCGGGGAGACATTAAGAAACGCATTGCCTAATATCTCGGGGCGGGGGCGGGGGAGGGGGATAAGAGTGTGGTGGAGGTGGTGGATGTGTTGAGGGTGGCCGGGGGGGTGGGTGTGGTGGTGGGGGTTGGGGTGGGGGGTGCTTGGTGGGGGTGGTGGGGTGGTGGGGTGGTGGTGGTGGGGGTGGGGGGATGGGCGGTGGTGGGGGTGGGGGGATGGGCGGTGGTGGGGGTGGGGGGATGGGCGGTGGTGGGGGTAATGTGGCTGGTGCGGGTGATAGAGGTGGTTGGGGGGGGGGTGGTGGTGAAGGCAAGGGTGGGGTGGTGGGTGTGGTGAGAATGGTGGGTGTCGTGGTTGTGGTGGCTGTGGTGGGTGTGGTGAGTGTGGTGGGTGTGGTGAGTGTGGTGGGTGTAGTGGGTGTGATGGGTGTGGTGAGTGTGGTGGGTGTAGTGGGTGTGGTGGGTGTGGTGGGTGTGGTGGGTGTGGGGGGTGTGATGGAGGTGGTTGGGATAATGGCGGTGGTGGGGGTGGTGGCTGTGGTGGGGGTGCCACTGCCGGGGTCTACCCGCCCCCTTCCCTCGGAGAACACTTCAGCTGCCGTATCGTCTCAATCATCTTCATCTCTCGCCACTGACGCCGATGAAAACTAGTAAATGGAGAAGATTAAGATTGGCTTTGGCATCTTTCCAAAACTGGAAGTCGACCACCGGAAATCGGCGGTTCTCGGCATGTACTCGCTTGGAGATTTTCCGACCATTGCCCTTAGTGAGATCGGTCGAACGACTTCCGGTTTCAGTGAGATCGGCCGAACGTCTTCCGGTGTGAAGCACGGTTGTCTAATCAGAGTTTATCCACATTTGCACTTATTTCGGTCCGTCTCAGCCCGAAATGCCATTAGGGAAAAACAGGTATGGGAGTAAGGGGGCTAGTATCCAAGCTTTACTGCGCGCATCGCTGCGATACTCAGAAGGTAATTCACATCTGTCGGGCACTTTGCGAGTGGAACCGACTCCAAGAAACTCGGCTTACACATAAATATACCAGCACGTTTGCCTGGCCCGGCAGGTCATCCACACGGCATGTCATCCACACGGCAGGTCATCCACACGGCATGTCATCCACACGGCATGTCATCCACACGGCAGGTCATCCACACGGCATGTCATCCACACGGCATGTCATCCACACGGCATGTCATTCACACGGCAGGTCATCCACACGGTATGTCATCCACATGGCATGTCATCCACATGGCATGTCATTCACACGGCAGGTCATCCACACGGTATGTCATCCACACGGCATGTCATCCACACGGCATGTCATCCACACGGCATGTCATCCACACGGCATGTCATCCACATGGCATGTCATTCACACGGCAGTCATCCTCATTGTGTGTCATCCACATGGCATGTCATCCACACGGCATGTCATCCACACGGCATGTCATCCACACGACATGTCATCCACATGGCATGTCATCCACACGACATGTCATCCACATGGCATGTCATCCACATGGCATGTCATCCACACGGCATGTCATCCACACGACATGTCATCCACACGGCATGTCATTCACACGTCAGTCATCCACACGACATGTCATCCACACGGCCTGTCATCCATATGGCATGTCATCCACACGGCATGTCATCCACACGGCATGTCATCCACATAGCATGTCATCCACACGGCATGTCATTCACACGGCAGTCATCCTCATGGCGTGTCATCCACATGGCATGTCATCCACACGGCATGTCATCCACACGGCACGTCATCCACATGGCATGTCATCCACACGGCATGTCATCCACATGGCATGTCATCCACATGGCATGTCATCCACACGGCAGTCATCCTCATGGCGTGTCATCCACACGGCACGTCATCCACATGGCATGTCATCCACATGGCATGTCATCCACACGGCATGTCATCCACATGGCATGTCATCCACACGGCATGTCATCCACATGGCATGTAATCCGCATGGCGTGTCATCCACACGACATGTCATCTACAGGTCATCCACACGGTCATCAACACGGCACGTGATCCACACGGCATGTCATCCACATGGCGGGTCATCCACACGGCATGTCATCCACATGGCATGTCATCCACACGGCATGTCATCCACATGGCATGTAATCCGCATGGCGTGTCATCCACACGACATGTCATCCACAGGTCATCCACACGGTCATCAACACGGCACGTCATCCACACGGCATGTCATCCACATGGCGGGTCATCCACACGGCACGTCATCCACACGGCAGTCATCCTCATGGCATGTCATCCACACGGCATGTCATCCACACGGCATGTCATCCACTGATGTTCGGTGATGGTAGTAATGGAGGTGAGGAGGGGTGGGGGCAGCTGTGAGCTGTGAGAGGTTTTGTTGGTTTCGGGTTTCGGGTGGTTGGCTGTCGCTGGCGATGGTGAGGGGGTGGGTGGTGGGTGGGGGGGCGATTAACGGCGTTCATGGTGATGAGAGTGCACAGGACTAGAGGCAGCCGTTTACTTTAGCCTGATAAAGTGACGGCCGTTGAGGACTAGAATACTGGTGTGTTGCTCAAGTTGACGTGGACTTCTATTGTTCTTGCGCTTTGTGATATCTCGGCCCAGGCTTGTTGGATAAGAGGCCCCAAGAGCCTCGAGCCAAATGGAAGTTCCCGTTGGCCTAATGCGTTATGTATTCGCCCTGGATGCGAAGGGTCGCGGGTTCGAATCCCGTCAATTCGGGTAGTGTACTGCTGCCGTTCATTCGGGCCTGGGACCATATATTTCTACCACAATGGTGGCAACAGTTGGTTAATTAATACGTACGCCTACTCATAATTATACATGATTAATGCATTAATTCCATGGCCAGAACGCCCGGTACGTGTACCGAGTGATGAACGGGGCAGATCACATTGGATGGTAATAAGATAGATTATGTAAAACAAATGATTAATGGGACATTGGGAAAATCAGTATGGGAGAGCACACCCCTCATCAACGGAGATGGAGCACCCACCCCCTTCCCCCTTTGCCTTCAAAACAACTCGCGATATTCCGTGTTTTGAGAAGTCCATAATAGTTTGTTACCAAATTATTAAAAAACACCTCATCGTGCAGAAAATGTAGACAAACATGCTTGTTTGACTTTGAGGCTGATGAAACTGATTTACTAGTTTTTATTAAGCTGTCTTTTTCGTTCGCTACTATTTGGCTACTACGTTGCCTGATGGTTTTCTATTACCAGTTTATTAATTGACTCCGTTCTACAGAAACAAATATAAATTGCTCTGCCACACCACAGTCTGCTCGACTATTTTACAATAACCTGATGAATACTCCTACACTAATTGTTGTCATCACAAATCGATTCTGATTAAACCATTTATACGACAATTTACGCATCTATAAGCTATAAACGCCAGAAGCATAAATTATTGGCTTACTTGCTGCACATGGTATGTAGACAATACTAAAGCTGCTGCATTTTCAAAACCACAAAGTGAATAAGGTCTTTAGAAAAGGTTTAGTTTTCTATTGTATTGTAACCCCGATAACCCTGCTGCAATGCTGATATAGTACGCCTCGGATCCCGCCCCGGATCCGGCGTAGCTTTTACGCCCCGCCGATTGTTTTGTTCATGTCCTTGCATATTTCAAGCGACTTTCATTTATGATTACTTGAAAATAGTGTAAAAAGCCCACTGATGACAGATCTATTAGATTGATATAACGATGCTTGGCTCCCTCGGGCCGTATCAGCTTGCTTTAAACGATGATATGCAATTCTAATTGATAGACGAGCAAACCTATGGTTAAACGACATTTAAAATCAGAGGTCCGCGCTCGATAGCGTTTGAGGAGGAGTTAAGGATGTTAATTAACCCGTAAAACACGTCAATGATGGCGAAAGCCAATCGCGTATATACTCCTCGGTAGAACACTCTCTCTTGTCGTGGGATCCCCCTGAAGTATAGGAAACCACTACAGCAGTGCAGTGCGTAAGAAAGATAGCGGACAGTCTGCCTACGTCATTGGGCATCGAAATACGTCATAACGCGCATTAGTTATATCTCACACTGGAGGGGATATTGACGTTTAATTGGCTATGTTACAGTTGAAGTTAGGACAACCAACCTTAATCCAAACAGTGCCTTTCACCTACATGCAGCGCCCATTTCAAGTCCGTCCCCCTTTTAGACCGTCACTATTCTAACTCGCACCTTTTCTAGACCGCCCCCTGTTTGAGCCGTCTCCCTTCTAGTCCGCCCCCTTTCTAGACAGTCACCATTCTAGACGATCCCCCTTCCAGACGGCCCCCTTCTAGACCACCCGCCCTATGGACCGAGCCCTTCTAGACCACCTCAATTCTAGACCGCCCCCCTTCTGGACCGCCCCCATGCTAGACCGCCCCATTCTAGACCGGCCCCTTTCTAGACCGCCCCCATGCTAGACCGCCCCATTCTAGACCGGCCCCCTTCTAGAACGCCCTCATGCTGGACCACTCCCCTTCTAGACCCCCCTCCTTCCAGACCGCCCGCCCTACGGACCGGCCATCTTCTAGACCGTCCCTCCCAGAGCGGCCTGTGGCCACCCTCCCCCTAGCCCGTCCCATTCCAGCCTCCCCCCACCCCAAACCCAACCCCCCTTCTAGACTCCCCCCCCCCTCCACTTCCATACCGCCCGCCCTACGAACCGTCCATCTTCTAGACCGTCCCTCCCAGAGCGGCCCGTGGCCACCCTCCTCCCAGCCCGTCCCATTCCAGCCTCCTCCCACCCCAAACCCAACCCCCCTTCTAGACCCCCCCCCTCCACTTCCATACCGCCCGCCCTACGAACCGTCCATCTTCTAGACCGTCCCTCCCAGAGCGGCCCCCGTGACCACCCTCCTCCCAGCTCGTCCCATTCCAGCCTCCCCCCACCCCCCCCCCCCCTCTCCCCCACCCTACTGCAATGAAACACGATAAGACTGTCACTTAACTATCCCACCGTGATAAGAGTTACGGGTTGGTTCTGGCTCGACCTTCTGTTGCGGCCTTGTTATGGGATAACTCCAGGCTCACGGAGCCGTTCAAAAAAACCCTGGTATTACGGTAAAATTAGCAAAAGAGGCCTGATACTTCGATCCTTCAGGCGATTATGTTCTGTGTCGATGCCCCCTAGAAAACCGCCACACATCGTTATCCATTCGGCCGCCTAACAGCGACTCCGTACCCTGGTCTGGCAGTTTGTTTATAGCCAGAAGAGCTATTGACCATGAGTTTCGTATCGGCGAGAGCCCCAGCATCTAGATATTACCATTCGTGAAATTTAACCAACAATAAAATAATCCCCAGAATTGCAAATGTGTTTCTTGGTCAGATAACAATATCGAAGATAGGAATCGTGTTACGTTTAGCTGTCGTTGAGCTGCTAACAAGCACAAGTCGCAGTAGCAATCTCAATGACATATATAGGTGGCGCTACAAAACTGAAGCAGCAGACTTTAGACCTCGCCTCGAGCAATGGCGCCGAAAGATAAAAGGCTGAAAATAAAAGAGTGCGTACAGTCGTTTGAAAAGCTCCGTTCTTCAGATTAGAGGGAGGAAAACATGCTTTATCCAGTTAAATCCAGGTCAGGGTGACCTACTTCTTTCAAGCTTATTGGTAGTGGTTGTAAATTTCGCCAACGACGGAAATTCCCAGTGGCAAAAACAAATCTGATGCGGCTGATTTCTTTCAAACGATTAGGACACGTTTTTTTGCCGTGAAGAACTATGGTCATTAAAGGATTCGCTATGATCACGATTGTAGGGGTAATAAATCACCTAAACTATTTGCGTTGGACCGTGACTGGCAAGAGTTTGGACCTGCATTAAACGGCTGCAGTTTGCATGGCTGGAACGTGGAACCCTTCCTCCCCCGCCCCCCAGCCTAGCCCCAGGAACCCTTCCTCCCCCCGCCACCCGGCCTACCCTCAGGAACCCTTCCTCCCCCGCCGGGACGGGATGGAATGGGGGCGGTTTAGAAAGGGGGCGGTTTTAGAAGCGGGATCGTCAAGAAGGGAGACGGCCCAGAAGGGGTGCTGTCTAGAAGGGGAATGATCTAGAATGGTGACGGTCTAGAAAGGGGGCGGACTAGAAGAGAGACGGCCCATACAGGCTAGGAAAGGTGCGGGTTAGAATAGTGACGGTCTAAAAGGGGGGCGGGTTCGAAATGGGCGCTGTAGGTGAAGGGCACTGTTTGGATTAAGGTTGGTCGTCCTAACTTCAACTGTAACAGAGCCAATTAAACGTCAATATCCCCTGCAGTGTGAGGTATAACTGATGCGCGTTATGACACGGCATGTCATCCACATGGCATGTCATCCACACGGCATGTCATCCACATGGCATGTAATCCGCATGGCGTGTCATCCACACGACATGTCATCCACAGGTCATCCACACGGTCATCAACACGGCACGTGATCCACACGGCATGTCATCCACATGGCAGGTCATCCACACGGCATGTCATCCACATGGTATGTCATCCACACGGCATGTCATCCACATGGCATGTAATCCGCATGGCGTGTCATCCACACATGTCATCCACACGCGTATTTCGATGCCCCGTGACGTAGGCAGACTGTCCGCTATCTTTCTTACGCACTGCACTGCTGTAGTGGTTTCCTATACTCCAGGGGAATCCCACGAAAAAAGAGTGTTCTACCGAGAAGTATATACGCGATTGGCTTCCGCCATTATTGACGTGTTTTACGGGTTAGTTAACATCCCTGAAACTCTTCCTCAAACGGACACATGCCGTGTGGATGACATGCCGTGTGGATGACATGCCGTGTGGATGACATGCCGTGTGGATGACATGCCGTGTGGATGACGTGCCGCGTGGATGACGTGCTGTGTGAATGACGTGCATGTGGATGACGTGTGGATGACATGCCGTGTGGATGACATGCCGTGTGAATGACATGCCGTGTGGATGACATGCCGTATGGATGACATGCCGTGTGGATGACATGCCGTGTGGATGACATGCCGTATGGATGACATGCCGTGTGAATGACATGCCGTGTGGATGACATGCCGTGTGGATGACATGCCGTGTGGATGACATGCCGTATGGATGACATGCCGTGTGAATGACATGCCGTGTGGATGACATGCCGTGTGGATGACATGCCGTGTGGATGACATGCCGTGTGGATGACATGCCGTGTGGATGACATGCCGTATGGATGACATGCCGTGTGAATGACATGCCGTGTGGATGACATGCCGTGTGGATGACATGCCGTGTGGATGACATGCCGTGTGAATGACATGCCGTGTGGATGACATGCCGTGTGGATGACATGCCGTGTGGATGACATGCCGTGTGAATGACATGCCGTGTGGATGACATGCCGTATGGATGACATGCCGTGTGAATGACATGCCGTGTGGATGACATGCCGTGTGGATGACATGCCGTGTGAATGACATGCCATGTGGATGACATGCCGTGTGGATGACATGCCGTGTGGATGACTGCCGTGTGGATGACATGCCGTGTGGATGACATGCCGTGTGGATGACATGCCGTATGGATGACATGCCGTGTGGATGACATGCTGTGTGGATGACATGCTGTGTGGATGACATACCGTGTGAATGACCGTTTGGATGACCGTGTGGATGACCGTGTGGATGACCTGCCGTGGCGATGACATGCCATATGGATGACGTGCCGTGTGGATGACTTGTGGATGACCGTGTAGATGACCGTGTGGATGACGTGCCGTGTGGATGACGTGCCGTGTGGATGACGTGCCGTGTGGATGACGTGCCGTGTGGATGACGTGCCGTGTGGATGACATGCCGTATGGACGACATGCCGTGTGAATGACATGCCGTGTGGATGATATGTCGTGAGATGACATGACGTGTGGATGACCGTGTGGATGACCGTGTGAATGACATGCCGTGTGGATGACGTGCCGTGTGGATGATATGTCGTGGGATGACTAGCCATGTGGATGACGTGCCGTTTGGTTGACCGGGTGGATGATATGCCATTTGGATGACATGCCGTATGGATGACACGCCGTGTGGATGACATGCCGTGTGGATGACATGCCATTTGGATGACATGCCGTGTGGATGACATGCCGTGTGAATGACATGCCATGTGGATGACATGCCGTGTGGATGACATGCCGTGTGGATGACATGCCGTGTGGATGACATGCCGTATGGATGACATGCCGTGTGAATGACATGCCGTGTGGATGACATGCCGTGTGGATGACATGCCGTATGGATGACATACCGTGTGGATGACATACCGTGTGGATGACATACCGTGTGGATGACATGCCGTGTGGATGACATGCCGTGTGGATGACATGCCGTGTGGATGACATGCCGTGTGGATGACATGCCGTATGGATGACATGCCGTGTGAATGACATGCCGTGTGGATGACATGCTGTGTGGATGACATGCTGTGTGGATGACATACCGTGTGAATGACCGTTTGGATGACCGTGTGGATGACCGTGTGGATGACCTGCCGTGGCGATGACATGCCATATGGATGACGTGCCGTGTGGATGACTTGTGGATGACCGTGTAGATGACCGTGTGGATGACGTGCCGTGTGGATGACGTGCCGTGTGGATGACGTGCCGTGTGGATGACGTGCCGTGTGGATGACGTGCCGTGTGGATGACATGCCGTATGGACGACATGCCGTGTGAATGACATGCCGTGTGGATGATATGTCGTGGGATGACATGACGTGTGGATGACCGTGTGGATGACCGTGTGAATGACATGCCGTGTGGATGACGTGCCGTGTGGATGATATGTCGTGGGATGACTAGCCATGTGGATGACGTGCCGTTTGGTTGACCGGGTGGATGATATGCCATTTGGATGACATGCCGTATGGATGACACGCCGTTTGAATGACATGCCGTGTGGATGGTATGTCGTGGGATGACATGACGTGTGGATGACCGTGTGGATGACCGTGTGAATGACATGCCGTGTTGATGACGTGCCGTGTGGATGATATGTCGTGGGATGACTAGCCATGTGGATGACGTGCCGTTTGGTTGACCGGGTGGATGATATGCCATGTGGATGACATGCCGTGTGGATGACATGCCGTGTGGATGACGTGCCGTGTGGATGACATGCCGTATGGATGACATGTCGTGTGGATGACATGCTGTGTGGATGACATGCCGTGTGGATGATATGTTGTGGGATGACTAGCCATGTAGATGACATGTTGTGTGGCTGACGTGCACTATGGATGACGTGTTGATGACGTGCCGTGGCGATGACATGCCACATGGATGACGTGCCGTGTGGATGACTTGTGGATGACGTGCGGTGTGGATGACATACTGTATGGATGACATGCCGTGTGGATGACATGCCGTGTGGATGACGTGCCGTGTGGTTGATATGCTGTGTGGATGACTAGCAAAGTGGATTATTTAAAGTAGTGTTAAGAGGAAACCGATAAGCATTTGGAAATGTGTCCCGGGCTTCTGTTGTCAATCCATGAGGAAAGAAAGAGGTGTGAGAAAGGCGGACCTGAGACAAAGTGCCTATGACCTTGAGTGTTGCTTGAGATGGACGCTGGTCTGGGCGGTCCATGGCACACGCCGCTTAGTAAATCTCTTCCCGCCCCTCTTTCTGACCCCCAGTCGTCAATCTGTTTGTTGGGTTTTTGTTGCCGTTACTACGTAACCAAACCTAACACCACAAGGTCATACCACTATAAATGTTTGGAGCCGAATCGAACGCTAATCGGTCGTTATCTCAAGCATTGTGCCGGAGCTGTGACACCAGCTTGGCGGATGCCTTCTGATGGATGGAAGATCCGCAACTGAGACATGGTAGGCGGCTGGAACAAGCGGCTCAGACTGCCTGAGACAGACCCCAGGAGGTGATTAGGGCCAGTCACATCATGGGACTGAGTGGTGCCATCTGTAAGCCGTTATCGGGCTGCGTGTGTCACCATATAGAACAACAACAACAACACAACAAGTGTTATAGGGCAGGCTAAAGGTCAAGGTCACGGGAAGTCGAGGCTGACTGAAGGCATTAAAATGTTGTGACCCATTAGATGGTATATACCATGCAGTTCTGCAATTTTTACAGCTTTTACTATTTTTTCTGTTTACTATCGATGTACTTTTAAAAATAATAACTCAAAAGGGAAATGATATGAGTAATCTATATGGGCAAAACGTATACCACCTGACAGTGTAATGTATTTAATATTTGATAGTTCAATGAAGAAAAATGATTTCATATAGAGATATGTCGAGTAATTACGTTGCTTCTCAACGCAAAACAGAAAAAAATATATGGGTTGTGATAACATGATTTTCATTAAAAGCTCGTGAATCTAAAATAATTCTTGCAAAAACTCCAAATACTCTTCAATATTTTAAAATTCCGTTGACTTTCTTCTTTATGCGAGCACATATACAGGCTGAAGATAATGGCACCGGGCCCAGAAGAGATGTGACAGAAGATGACGTAAAATGCCGGGATGTCTAATGACCAGCACATCATTACCTTCAAAATATACAAAGATCATCCTATTAGAGCTCAATGTGATGCTGTAATAGAACTGTAATAGCCTATCTGTATACACCCCTCTCTCCCCCCGCCACCCCCACCCACACCTCCCGCAGCTCGTTTCCGGCAGGGAGAAGAGGGAGGGCGGGTACCAGGGGGGGGGGGGGTGGTGACGGGAGGCTTACTTACGACACATCACCATCCCGTGCCTGGCTACTCACGCAGGGAGAAGGTAAGAGGATGAAGCACACGGATGTCTTTCTGCCTTTGTTGTTTTTTCCCTGGCTAAGATGACGGTTGCAGACGTAAACCCTGGTTTAATAAGCCCTGGAGTAGGCGACTTGTCCTTCCAAGCTGGGTTTTTGTTATGTTTTTGCTTTCTACTTCCAGCGCATTAGATCGATGGAGAAAAATTGTGCGTTAAACCCCCCCCCCCGCCCCCCCCCCCCCAGTTGTGGGACAAAAGAAGTGTGATGTACGTGTGCGCCGTCATCCGAGCGAATGGCTCGGTGTGATAATTAATATTTATTACACGCCCGGCCCCTGGCCACCCTGCCCGCCAGTCCGGCCCGTCGATGACGTCACAGACGGTATATTAGACGGCGCTAGGCCTGAGATTAATAGTCCGCGTAACATTCCGCGACTTGTGGGAGAGGTGGGAGCGTGGGGGTGAGGGTGGGGACGCGGGGGCTGGGGCGGGGGTGGTTGGAGGATGAGGAGGGGTAGGCGGAGGGGAAGGAGGAGGGGTGGATGTGCGAAGTGGCAGGTGTTGAGGGTTGAGAGGGTGCTATCAGGAGGGGATTTCTCACGTCTTTTACGAGCCTTCTAAGTACTGCCAAGTGCAGAGTACCGAGCATTATGATGATGGGTGCATGCTGTAGTCCCTAAGAGTCGGGTGGAAGCGCCACGGCAGTTAATTACATCATTATACTGCTTGGGGCTGGGGCGGCCATAGTAACCTCACCCTTGCCACGCTGTGCCTGTGACGGTGACCGCTCGGTTTGGAGGCAAACGACCAGTTTCGTCTCCAAAAAACAGAAACGAGTTCATCCGGTTTATGCACTGATTGGGTGGGACTCCAGGCTCGATATTAAGTCAGAACGTGTAAGGTTCTGCCCAGCGTACAAAGTCGACCATAACCATGTGTAACCATACTCATAACAACGTCGTAATATATGGATGAAAAGTGCCCTGATGTCATAACCTCACAAGCTCAAGAGGGTAATATTCATCATCAAAATGACATCGTTACTTGTTTTATATCTGGACACATTCCTAAATATTTTTTTTTCATTTTGTAATTTTTTGCAGGGGACAATGTATCCACGTTTTCTACTTTAATAGCGTCAACAAAATTGTGCTGGGTTAAGTATAAAGTTTATGACTATCACAAAACGTGTCTTCCTGGTTTCCTTCAGGCATACCCTCAACGTTTTCCTAAATGCAAATTGACTCATTCTGTACATATACCTCATCAACACACGTCAGAAATTAACTTATTCTGCTTTGGATTGGAGCGGCTGCCAGAACCCGACACAATTCTGCGTCGGGTTCCTGTGGTCAATTCTCTATTAAAGTCTATTATTGATTTATTCAGATTCTAAGCAGAAGGCTCATAGACATAACGGTCGGTGTGCGTGGGGCATCCATATATTAATAATATGTACCGCATATTAATGGAGTATTTATAAAGCAAAATACTATGTATATTTCTTTCCCCTGGCTTTGAAAATAAAATAACTCAAAAACAATAATTTAAATTAATATCGGTGTAAAAGGTCTATTGATATTTCAGTCTTTCGTGGCTTTAATATATTATATGACATATAATTCCTGGAGAGAGAAAGTTGAAATAATAGAAAAAAGGCAACAACCAGATTGATGTATATATATATAAGTAAAAGGCAACATGCATGTATTCCTCTCAGACATCTAATTATAATTCTCCAAGTGTCCCAAGTAATATATATAACATGTAGTCTGTGTGCCTGATGTCGCGACTTATATCATAGTTATATATAGCTAAAGCTCCCCGAGAAACTGTTTTAATGTTTTTTCAATGAAATGATTTGTTCAAGTTTTTAGAAGGCACTTACTGAACGCAGTAAATAACAGGGCATCTCGTTAAGCCACTTTCTTTGACAAGCCAGCGAATCTCGCGTGGGGAAGTGTGGCTTTCTTGTGTGCTACGTCATTAACATTCGCACATCGCTGTCATATTTGTCTTGCTTAAATATGATAACATACCCATGTCGTACATGCAGAGTTTAAAGTCACACAGTCCTACAATCAGATGATTTTCATAGATATTGACAGTCATAATGTAGATAGAAACTGGCTGTATGAACGTCTTTAACACTGACTTGTCCATTATCAGGACGGTACGTGATTCCACGTCAGCCCAAATCTCTGATAGTACTCCGGACTGAAGGACGCCAACCCCGCCAACTCCCGACGAGTCACGTTAAAGGTGTATTCCTCCAGGCAGTCCAACAGAAGAGGGTGAAACTCCAGGTTGATCTTGTTGAGGAACAACTCCTTGCGCTCATCGAACCGGAAGTGACGCAGGTCACCGATGCCGTAGACGCAGATGCCGCGCGAAATGCGTCCTGCGCACTGGTGTAACCGGAAGTTGCTGGTGCCGACCCACAGCTTGAAGCGCCCCCAGTGGGGATAGTCGGCTCCCATCATTGGGTGACCTTGACGATAGGAAGGTCATGATGAGATATATTATAGATCCATATAAGGGCTGACCTCTGCAAGTTGGATTGAATTACTGAGACATATGTCAGTATTATTCTAATACTAATACATTTCCTGCATTTCCTTAATGTAAAAGATATTGTCCGACCATGGTTTTGACCTTACTTCTTTACCCTTCACGTAATCGCTGTGCGTAGGCTACAATTGTACCTCTATACGTTCCAGGTAACCGTAATCTGGACACCTCTATACGCTCCAGGTAACCGTAATCCGGACTTACCTCCATACGTTTCAGGTACATCGTAATCCGGACTCACCTCTATACGCCCCAGGTACCCCGTAAACCGGACTCACCTCTATACGCTCCAGGTACCCCGTAATCCGGACTCACCTCTATACGCTCCAGGTACCCCGTAATCCGGACTCACCTCTATACGATCCAGGTACCCCGTAATCCGGACTCAACTCTATACGCTCCAGGTACCCCGTAATCCGGACTCACCTCCATACACTCCAGGTACCTCGTAATCCGGACTCACCTCTATACGCTCCAGGAACCCCGTAATCCAGACTTACCTCCATACGCTTCAGGTACCCCGTAATCCGGACTCACCTCTATACGCTCCAGGAACCCCGTAATCCGGACTCACCTCCATACGTTCCAGGTACCCCGTCATCCGGACTCACCTCTATACGCTCCAGGAACCCCGTAATCCGGACTCACCTCCATACGTTCCAGATACCCCGTCATCCGGACTCACCTCTATACACTCCAGGTACCCCGTAATCCAGACTCACCTCCATGCGCTTCAGGTACCCCGAAATCCGGACTCACCTCTATACGCTCCAGGAACCCCGTAATCCGGACTCACCTCTATACGCTCCAGGTACCCCGTATTCCGGGCTCACCTCTATACGCTCAGGTACCCCGTAATCCGGACTCACCTCTATACGCTCCAGGTACCCCGTAATCCGGACTCACCTCTATACGCTCCAGGTACCCCGTAATCCAGACTCACCTCCATACGCTCCAGGTACCCCGTAATCCGGACTCACCTCTATACGCTCCAGGTACCCCGTAATCCGGACTCACCTCTATACGCTCCAGGTACCCCGTAATCCGGACTCACCTCTATACACTCCAGGTACCCCGTAATCCGGACTCACCGCTGTACGCTCCAGGTACCCCGTCATCCGGACTCACCTATATACGCTCCAGGAACCTAGTAATGCAGACTTACCTCCATACGCTTCAGGTACCCCGTAATCCGGACTCACTTCTATACGCTCCAGGAACCCCGTAATCCGGACTCACCTCCATACGTTCCAGGTACCCCGTCATCCGGACTCACCTCTATACGCTCAAGGTACCCCGTAATCCAGACTTACCTCCATACGCTTCAGGTACCCCGTAATCCGGACTCACCGCTATACACTCCAGGTACCCCGTAATCCGGACTCACCTCTATACACTCCAGGTACCCCGTAATCCGGACTCACCTCTATACGCTCCAGGTACCCCGTAATCCGGACTCACCTCTATACGCTCAGGTACCCCGTAATCCGGACTCACCTCTATACGCTCAAGGTACATCGTACTACTAATCCGGACTTACCTCTATACGCTCCAGGTACCCCGTAATCCGGACTGTGGTTCAGTGAGGGGAAGAAAGTTTCATCTGGAATCGCTGTGTCCTTGACCCAGTCGAGGAAGGCGCGACCCCTGGCGTCGTGGAGAATGAACTGGACGTACGCCCTGGTGGCGGCGATGTGCACGGGTCCCTTGCACAGCGTCACGTTGTCAGGGGGTGGGGCCTTCAGTCGCCCCGTGTTGTGGTAAATCCTGTACACCCATTTCGTGCGGGTGTCACCCGCGCTGTGAGGGGAAGACATTTACAGCTGCTCATTTACACAATTTTGGCCCCATAGACATATCTCACTCTGTTATCCCATGGACATCCCGTTCTTTTACCCCATGGACATCCCATTCTGTTACCCCATGGACATCCCATTCGGTTACCCCAAAGACATCCCATTATGTTGTCCCACACTTCTTTGCCCCATGCAGGTCCCACTTCTTTGCCCCATGCTCATCCCACTTCTTTGTCCCATGCTCATCCCACTTCTTTGCTCCATGCAGATACCACCTTTTGACCCCTGCACATCATCTTTGCCCCATGCATGTCCCACTTCTTTGCCCCATGCTCATCCCACTTCTTTGCCCCATGCTCATCCCACTTCTTTACCCCATGCACGTGGCACTTCTTTGCCCCATGCACATCCCACTTCTTTGCCCCATGCAGGTCCCACTTCTTTGCTCCTTGCACATCATTTTTGCCCCATGCACATCCCACGTCTTTGCCTCATGCACATCCCACTTCTTTGCCCCATGCAGGTCCCACTTCTTTGCCCCATGCACATCCCACTTCTTTGCCCCATGCACATCCCACTTCTTTGCCTCATGCACATCCCACTTCTTTGCTCCTTGCACATCATTTTTGCCCCATGCACATCCCATTTCTTTGCCCCATGCTCATCCTTGTCATTGACCCAACACCCATCCCATTCTGTGACCATATAGAAATTTTATTCTGTTATCCCATAGACATCCAATGTCTTTGCAACAGTGGTCATCCCATTCTTTACACTTCAACCCTCTCATTGACGTCACGCTCCCAGTGGCAGTCCCCGGATGTATCCCATGTATTATGCCACTTACGGAATTTTGGTGCCAGATATCACATTCGCTCCTCTCATTGCCGCCAGTATCCTGACCAGCTGAAGATTCGTCTTGAGCGGCCACTCCTGCCCCGACAAGTTGATGAAGTACTTCCACTTGGACGACATCTTTAATAAGTCTTCCATACAGAAGAGATCTGCCTCCAGGACGGAAAACGTGCCCCACGCCACCTTAGTAGCATTCGATGACACCATGACGTTGTCAAAGCAACGGGCAATGGCTCGGACGCCATCTTGGACTTTCCGTTTGACCTTGGCGTCCACGTGGATGCAGTAATAGTTCTGCGGCCGGTAGATGGCGCGCAGGAGTCGCTCAGTCTGCTCCACATCTTTATACATGACAATACTGTAGGCCAGAGGGAATTCTCGCTCCTCCTCCGTAAGACTCGACGAGATGTAGCTTCGTTCTCGCCGAAAGGTGGCGCAGTCACGAGCACTCTCAACGTAGGAGTCGTCCGCAATCTTGACCTTGGGGTGAGTGTGACTATGTTCCTCAGCTTTTTTAATTTCATTCTGGTCACCATTAAGAATGCGCAAGCAGTTCACTACGTCCACTTTCACGTAAGGGACAACCTTCAACGAAGAGTGCCCATCAACCAAACCGCCTCTCTCAGGCAGAAACACCGCTTCGCCATTTTCAGTGATATTTGGTTTGATTTTTATAGTTTCTTTAAACGTCCGTACTTTTTCAGCTCCTTTGTAACGAGTACCGTTTTCCTCTTGTGGCGATGCCACAAGCAGGAAAGCCATGTTCGCAGATTTCCCGACCGCGTTGCTTCCCCTTTCGCCTTCCGCGAGTAAATAGTTCGGTGGCCTCCTTTCTGTTTTAGACGCCACCTCTTTTATTAATCCGCCATCGCTACCATGGTGACCAATCTCAATAAAGCTATCCGCTGCCATGGCAAGAGAAAAAGTACGAGTTCCGTCACATATAAATAATTCAAACAATGTAAATACAAATATACATGCTCTTAGAATAGATTACCGCATCATTGGTTGTCACTTACTTGCATCATTTAACAAATCCCTTTAATTCTCAGTACAATAAGTTGGTCTCAGTTGCACAACACGTCCTTCTGGCCATGTAAATCGATAGATAGCTGACCGTAGGTGTGACGCACCAGTCAATAATTTGTCATATAGGTAAAACCGAAAAAGTTTTACTATTTCTAGACTAAAGAAGGCCTACTGATTGTCTGAATTACCTGGATATATCTAGAAAGAATATGGGAAGTGTCGCAGATTTCTAGTGCATCTCATCTATTCTATAATGTTCGCTAATATAAGTGGATTCATAATACATAACAAATGCATGGCTACTGGGAATGTTAATGAAAACTATGGGTGTTTAAATATGTAATGAGGTGGATATACATAGACTGCATGTCAAAGCAATTGACAATGTAGGCCTGTATGTTTAATTCAAATAACAAGACAGATTGAAATGATAGTTTAGTGATGAAATACTGAGTATGCTCCTATGATCATTAATGAAACAAAAGTGGCGTGCAAAAGCTACAATAGGTCAATAGCAGATTGTGTGATATACTCATACGTTACCAATATGGGATTCATAACTGTATTTTCGCTAAAGGGTTACATTATATCATAATGCCCAATAAATTGAACCATCAAGATAATATTCAACTTGAACCAAATTAATCTAAATTAGACTAAAACGATAAAACCTTGAAAGTAAGAGAAATGTTAAATGTTTGTATTTTCATGAAGAATAGTTATCTCACATCTTTCTAGGATATGACATGTCCTTTACGTGGTAGAAGTATAAACCTATAACTTGGGGGCGTGACTTAGCAAACAAAGAAAATGGACTCACATAGACACAGCATGACAAGATCTGAATGTTCCATCAAGCGGTGTTTATGTGTCAAACAATTGGTAATTTAACAATTTGAATATATTATATAGACAATGATTGTCAATCTTGATACAAAGTCGGATCAAATATATACATGAAACGTGGAAATTATAAAATGATGATCCCATTATGCAAGGCTTTGAAGAAACAAGTTTATATGGTAAATTGAGCTGGTAAGACAATTTCATGCTAGTGTGCTAGTTCATAAAGCAATTGACAATATAGCCATATTTCCACAATGCTGGATAAATCAAAATCACTTTTAAGATATGCGGTTAGCAGTAGTTTGACCAAATCTCAGACCAAAAGAATTTCAAACCAATTGTCAATAACCATTACTTTTGTGTCACTCTTCGACTATGCATAATAATTATCCAAATGTTATTCATTTATCTGGATCAGCGCTGAAGACATTAGAAAAAAACCCATACATTTTAGCCGTGGATTTTGCGAACAAAATTATTATTAATATTTACCACCTGATTGTGAGTAGTGGCTGGTCCAGAGAGATCGAGGAGGCCTTGGGTCGTGGGGCACGTCTGCCTGTAGGCCCCCCACCCCACATTTTCTTTGTCTTTTTCTCATTTGCAAATTACAGTCAAAACGGAAACTCTCCGGACATCGAAATTTGCGAATTATTTGTTTACTCTATGAGTTGAGGACGAAATCTATGCAGATTCCTTACCTGAACTGAGGCCTGTCTGAACAATTGTTTATCCGATCTGCAGTTCGATTCCTATTCTCACAATACAAGACCTGCCATGGTATTTAATGGAGCAGAAGATGTTGTTTTTATCGTTCTCTTGTCAGTCGCGTAAATGTAAAGGTCATCCAACTGCTACCTAATTGGTTCAAAATCTAGGTCAGGTTGGCAAAGTCCATCGCGTCATTTGACGAGGGTACCGAGGTTGAATGCAATTGTCAGGGGCTAGTGGTTCATCTAGTGTACCCACTTTTGCAGGAGGCGTTTGCTTTCGCGCAATTAATTCAAGTTTAGCCTCAATTGATACTAAACTGATTTCAAGTTCCCTCTGGGTCACTTTAGGTATGCGTTAATGCTTAAAAACAGAGTTAATGATAAAACACTACAAAGGAATTCAAACCTATGACCCCTTACAAAGATGTAAATGGTATCGCCCAGTCACGTCACAGTAAACAGTGAATGGCGCCATCAAGCCGATCGGCTGCTTCGATGTGAAACAAAGAAACATTTGCTTATAGTTTATTTGCAAGTGTCTCAAGAAACGTTAGTTGACATACACTTATTAGGCCCCGATTTGAAGTTCACACAAAAAGTATTTTTTTCTTCGAATAAGTGAATATGTTCTCGTAAAAGAGAAATTTTGTTGTCCATAGAGTTTTCGTTGCGACTATGATCTTTAGAAGCCATCTGAGATATAAACTTGATAAACCTGCCAATTTTTATGTGCACCCTTTTATGGCTAAATTGCTGCCAGGGCATAACATTTCAATGGAAGTGGATGATCCCCCAGCCCCCCCTCCCACATCCCTAAACCCAAGCCTGGTCAGCCTGAAATTGAAAATTCTAGTCATGCGGCTAATTCTGCCTAAATTAGGTGACAGTAAAATTGCCAGGGTCAACTCTCACTGACACTGACACAGTGACTGCCTGTCTGACGCAGTGACGGTGTGTGTTTGACACAGTGACAACCCGAGACAGTAAAAATGAGTCAAACTGGCCACAACGACGGCGACGGGTGGCAGTGCAGCCAGTTCAACAGCCCAGGCTCAGCTGTCAGACGGACACTCGAGACAGTTGCCAGAATGCGAAAGCAGGTCAACAAACTGGCGAATGGCGTAGAATTACACGCAGATTGGACAATGAATTAAGTAACACTTATCTGTGATCGTTGTTTCATCACATTATCAGTTTCTGGTCTGTTAATTTTCCTTGCGAAATGGCGCGTTCACGCAGTGTAAGTGAGCAGGTGAGCAAAGCTAGCAGACGACCATCCATTTTGTTAAACGGAGACGCTCATAGTTTACGATGCCGGTAGGTGGCGTTCCGTTTACGGGAGCTACTGTGCATGTGAACGCGAAACAGTCAGTGAAAGCGGAAGCTGTCAGTTGCAGGTCGGGCAACAGTCTGACTAGTAGAACACAGCCCGAGCGCCCTCTACCGGGATTGTGGCAAGGGATATTTAGCGCGGCGCGGATCGTTGAACTCATAAATGTATTGTAATTTAAAGCGTAAATGAAGTGTCAGCGTTTCAATAATTTATCAGTTACCCTTTTAAGGTAGATAATTTAATTATTAAAGACTTGACATGACACATTTCGACCAGTGTTTAGGGGATAATTTTGTGGTGCCTCGGAAATTTGCTCCTTACTTGGAAACTTCTCATAGGGGCTGTTACTCGAAATGAAAGTCCTAAGCACATGCTTGAAATAGACTTTGATTATGCATGCATGTTACCTTAAGATCTCGCTCGACTATTACAGTGGCCTGAATTTCCATGGACCGCCTGCTTTTCTGCAGTGTCCAAGATGATTGGTACGACTTGAGTTACGCACGACGTGACCTACACCACGTGACACATGACTTACCTGGCGCCAAAGTCAGAGTTACCCACAGCAATGACGTCACGCTGGAGACCAATATTGCCAGCACGACCAGGTCACGTGACGTGGACGCGCAGCGGAGACGTGACCTCATATCTGTGGTGATAGAGCCATCATGGTTTTATTACTGAATGCACTGTAGTTATATTGTATATTGGTTGTATAGTCAGGACGCTGTACCTAATTCCGGTCATATGGCGTCAATGGGAGAAGGAAGGGAGGGGCCGGGCCATTTCTCCGGGGTAACCCCCCGGACATTGTGTCATCGGACCCGGACTGGACATTGGGTCGTTATCCGGCAATCACACGTTGATAAACACGCGGGGCTCAAATCCCCTATCCACGTTAGGCTCTCAGGTGGCCAGACCACTCAATGCGACTGCTCTAACCCACTGAGCTATCGGGGCGGATCGGGGTAGATCCGCAATATTTGTTTATTGTCTTATGGCCGGCTCGACGTTCTCACACCGTCACGGCACTGACTTCACCCTATGGCTTCACATTGCGGCCTCACATTATGGCTTCACACTGCGGCTTCACATTATGGCTTCACCCTACGGCCTCACATTAAGCCTTCACACTTCTGCTTCATACTATGGCATCGCATTATGGCTTCACACTTTTGGCTTTACACCAATCAAGGTGTCATACTATGTCTTTACAATATAGTATTACACGCTATCCCATAACAATACAATCGGTTTAGTCCACGGGATATAGACCATTACTGGGCCATGCTGGCAACGGTCACCATCGCACGATAGTCATACATCCGCCTCCCTTCGCCGCCTGCCCTCCCCGACGGTTCAAGAGAAAAATGCAAGACAAATTATGTCACCAAGATTTACTACATACTTTGGCTTCAAGAAACACGACCCTCTGGGATATCCGCCAAAATTCGCCACAGGCTGAGCACTATCGTAATTCGATCAGATCAAAAGCGATCTTTGTGTCACTAGGTGGAGCCACCACTCGTGGCCACCGGTCCTCAGTCAATCTGTGCTATTTCTTCACTGCTGTTGACGATCCGAAGTCGGTGATCTGTACAGACATAGCCTCTTTCCTAACTGCAAAATAGAAAATATGAGCCGAAGTCGGTAATCGATCGCAATACCAGTGTGCTGCAGCCAAATCGGTTCTGCATCATCACTTTATCAGCTGATTTTTCTGTATCAAGTTTCGGTTTTTTCTATCGATACTATGAATTTATCATTGTGGTGTGGTGATGATATAGGCCAAATGGTCTCGGCTGAACTGTATAGGGGCTGACGCTATGCTGTGATTATATATACTCATCGTGAGATGTTCCAGTCTGTTCGCTCTGTCTTTCAGGGGTTTGTTTGGATCGCACAGCTTCCTATGTGTTTTAGTTCTGGGCGTTTGTAGTCTCGAGCACCCCCCTCCCCCCCCACCAATCCCACTCCTCCTCTCCACCCTACGCCCCCTCCCCCCCACCCCCCAACATCCAGTCCTGCTCCCGCATTATGTGTGATTTCTATAGACAACCGACACCAGACAAAAAAAGATAGTAAAAGACGCCAAGACTATGGCCAGGAATAGGCTTACCGCTTTCCCGACACTCTGAGCCTTGATTCACAGATAGGGATCGTACCACAATGCCCCCACCTTCCACCCACCCCCCATGGCCCATCCTCTCTTTACCGCGAAGTTGGGTGGGAGGGGGTGGGGGGGGGGGGTCCTCAACTGTCTTAGAACGATCTATCAAGCCTTTGTCGACAGATGGAACTTTGTGGACTTGGACATTCAAACACGCGCATGGGCCGGGCAAACACAATATTCGCTCCATAGGTCAACACCTTTCAGTTATGCGCCCCGGGTATAAATAGATAGGTGGGAGGGGGGGGGGCTCCCTGTTGTGGAGTCGATGGCCCTGACGCCTGACGGTCAACCAGAGTGTACCGGGTGTTTAACTGTCTGGTTGGTTCGTTGTACATTCAGGACGCTTTGACCACTTTGGGTCCTATCACGTCAATGGGAGAAGGATGTGAAGAGTGGGGCCATGTCTCCGGGGGTAACCCCGTATTCTTTGCGAAGAAGGACATGGTATTTTATCCTGCAACCATATAGACATGAACACAGCGGGACTCGAACCACCGATCCACGTGCCGGTAGGCTCCCACCCAGAGATATAAGGCAACCCCTGGCGGGCAGGTTGGAAAGCAGAGAAAGTTTATTTCAGCGGCTAAAAGAAGGTTCCACATTCCGACACTAAGCCCCGCCCACGCTTGAGTCTTTTTTTGTTAAACGTGAGTATTAAATTGACAATCATAGATGATGGTAGGTAGAAGTGTCTGAAAATGACAAGAAAGTGACATGCTGCTTTGTTTGTCCGAATTGTTTGTCTGGCTTAACGTACTTGGAAAACCTGTTTTCACTACAGGATAAAATCAACCATGACGCCAGTGAATGATTGAAAGCCTGGATTGGCCTATTTAGTCACAGGTCGCCAGCAGCATTCATTACGCTTCTGCAAGCTAATCATCCCTTCATGCCACCCAAGATTTGCTCCCAGATTTGACAAACAAAGCCTCGGGAGACGAAAGTTTTCATCAAGCATTTTCTCCATAATGTAGTACTTCAGCTCGCTGTCTGTATGTTCCGCGCGAATTATAAAGCTATTGGCAAAAATACCGATGAAAATAACACCATCCGAGCGGAGTATTGATCCCGTTAGACACCCGCATGTATGGAACGCCTAAGAAGGCAAATATGTTGGCTATTATTTTTGTTTAACGTTGGCCATTAGTTATAAATAGGCCCTACCCGTGGGCTGCGGAAATTGTGCCTCACATAATTGTTTTTCCATAGCAAAGAAACTTCGCTTTCATACACTATGTAGTTCAATACAGACACCCATTCGTTTGTCGCGATCATCATGACCAACACCTCCTTTCAATATCGGCACACTTTCATCAACATCCCGACTGGTGCATCAAAATCGTGTGATATTAAAACATATTAGTTATGAAATGTACATTCATGCCTTGCATTTGATATCAACCTGTAAGGCTATATATAGCGTGCCATGCCGTAACTTGTCTGCAATGTATTGCCACAGGACACGCCATTAACAGAGCGACAGCAATTTTAAAGTCATGCATATGGTTGTAGTTTGCTTTTACAAAGACTCACCTTAAGCGCGAGGCCAGACCGCTCGTGGCGGCGACTGCGGAGTTTTGCAGGTGTCTTTTGTCTGTGTTCCTTTGGCGATGCCGGTGCGAAAACCTGACCAACGCCATATGTTTAATGTCAAGGGTGACATTCAGGTGGACGATAGCCAAGGGACTTGTTTGATGTCGCCGCGCCAATGTCGATGGCTTGAATGTCCTGTCTACCGGTGTTTTGCTCGCGTTATGTTGCTACTCTTTGAGAATGCCGATTTCACTCTCACGGGGCTAGGAAACAAATGCAGAGGCAAATTATATTACATACATGGAGGGCTGGAGTGATCACGCGTATACCGGGCTGGAGATATCACACACACACAGGGCTGGAGATATCACACACATGCAGGGCTGGAGATATCACACACATACAGGGCTGGAGAAATCACACACATACAGGGCTGGAGATTTCACACACATACAGGGCTGGAGATATCACACACATACAGGGCTGGAGATATCACACACATACAGGGCTGGAGATATCACACACATACAGGGCTGGAGATATCACGCGTATACCGGGCTGGAGATATCACACACATACAGGGCTGGAGTGATCACGCGTATACCGGGCTGGAGATATCACACACATACAGGGCTGGAGATATCACACACATACAGGGCTGGAGATATCACACACATACAGGGCTGGAGATATCACACACATACAGGGCTGGAGATATCACACACATACAGGGCTGGAGATATCACGCACATACAGGGCTGGAGATATCACACACCTACCGGGCTGGAGATATCACACACATACAGGGCTGGAGATATCACACACATACAGGGCTGGAGATATCACGCACATACAGGGCTGGAGATATCACACACATACAGGGCTGGAGATATCACACACATAAAGGGCTGAAGATATCACGCACATACAGGGCTGGAGATATCACACACATACAGGGCTGAAGATATCACACACATACAGGGCTGGAGATATCACACACATACAGGGCTGAAGATATCACACACATACAGGGCTGGAGATATCACACACATACAGGGCTGGAGATATCACACACATACAGGGCTGAAGATATCACACACATACAGGGCTGGAGATATCACACACATACAGGGCTGAAGATATCACACACATACAGGGCTGAAGATATCACACACATACAGGGCTGAAGATATCACACACATACAGGGCTGGA
Organism: Arenicola marina; assembly: GCA_964019135.1. Lineage (NCBI taxonomy): Eukaryota > Metazoa > Annelida > Polychaeta > Arenicolidae > Arenicola > Arenicola marina. Next base: position 40,463,310 of record OZ025256.1, on the reverse strand, counting down.
GATATCACACACATACAGGGCTGAAGATATCACACACATACAGGGCTGAAGATATCACACACATACAGGGCTGGAGATATCACACACATACAGGGCTGAAGATATCACACACATACAGGGCTGGAGATATCACACACATACAGGGCTGAAGATATCACACACATACAGGGCTGGAGATATCACACACATACAGGGCTGGAGATATCACACACATACAGGGCTGGAGATATCACACACATACAGGGCTGGAGATATCACACACATACAGGGCTGAAGATATCACACACATACAGGGCTGAAGATATCACACACATACAGGGCTGAAGATATCACACACATACAGGGCTGAAGATATCACACACATACAGGGCTGAAGATATCACACACATACAGGGCTGAAGATATCACACACATACAGGGCTGAAGATATCACACACATACAGGGCTGGAGATTTCACACACATACAGGGCTGGAGATATCACACACATACAGGGCTGAAGATATCACACACATACAGGGCTGAAGATATCACACACATACAGGGCTGGAGATTTCACACACATACAGGGCTGGAGATATCACACACATACAGGGCTGAAGATATCACGCACATACAGGGCTGGAGATATCACACACATACAGGGCTGGAGATATCACACACACATTGCTGGAGATATCACACACATACAGGGCTGGAGATATCACACACATACAGGGCTGGAGATATCACGCACATGCAGGGCTGGAGATATCACACACATACAGGGCTGGAGATACACATATACAGGGCTATAGATATCACACACATACAGGGCTGGGCATATCACCCACATACAGAGCTGGATATATAACACACATACAGGGCTGGAGATATCACACACATACAGGGCTGGAGATATCACGCACATACATGGCTGGAGATATCACACACATACAAGGCTGGAGATATCACACACATACAGGGCTATAGATATCACACACATACAGGGCTGGGCATATCACCCACATACAGAGCTGGATATATAACACACATACAGGGCTGGAGATATCACACACATACAGGGCTGGAGATATCACACACATACAGGGCTGGAGATATCACGCACATACATGGCTGGAGATATCACACACATACAAGGCTGGAGATATCACACACATACAGGGCTATAGATATCACACACATACAGGGCTGGGGATATCACCCACATACAGAGCTGGATATATAACACACATACAGGGCTGGAGATATCACACACATACAGGGCTGAAGATATCACACACATACAGAGCTGGATATATAACACACATACAGGGCTGGAGATATCACACACACACATTGCTGGAGATATCACACGCATACAGGGCTGGAGATATCACACACATACAGGGCTGGAGATATCACACACATACAGGGCTGAAGAAATCACACACATACAGGGCTGGAGATTTCACACACATACAGGGCTGGAGATATCACACACATGCAGGGCTGGAGATATCACACACATACAGGGCTGAAGAAATCACACACATACAGGGCTGGAGATTTCACACACATACAGGGCTGGAGATATCACACACATACAGGGCTGAAGATTTCACACACATACAGGGCTGGAGATATCACACACATGCAGGGCTGGAGATATCACACACATACAGGGCTGAAGAAATCACACACATACAGGGCTGGAGATTTCACACACATACAGGGCTGGAGATATCACACACATACAGGGCTGAAGATATCACGCACATACAGGGCTGGAGATATCACACACATACAGGGCTGGAGATATCACACACACATTGCTGGAGATATCACACGCATACAGGGCTGGAGATATCACACACATACAGGGCTGGAGATATCACGCACATGCAGGGCTGGAGATATCACACACATACAGGGCTGGAGATACACATATACAGGGCTGGAGATATCACGCACATACATGGCTGGAGATATCACACACATACAAGGCTGGAGATATCACACACATACAGGGCTATAGATATCACACACATACAGGGCTGGGCATATCACCCACATACAGAGCTGGATATATAACACACATACAGGGCTGGAGATATCACACACATACAGGGCTGGAGATATCACACACATACAGGGCTGGAGATATCACGCACATACATGGCTGGAGATATCACACACATACAAGGCTGGAGATATCACACACATACAGGGCTATAGATATCACACACATACAGGGCTGGGGATATCACCCACATACAGAGCTGGATATATAACACACATACAGGGCTGGAGATATCACACACATACAGGGCTGAAGATATCACACACATACAGAGCTGGATATATAACACACATACAGGGCTGGAGATATCACACACACACATTGCTGGAGATATCACACGCATACAGGGCTGGAGATATCACACACATACAGGGCTGGAGATATCACACACATGCAGGGCTGGAGATATCACACACATACAGGGCTGGAGATACACATATACAGGGCTGGAGATATCACGCACATACATGGCTGGAGATATCACACACATACAAGGCTGGAGATATCACACACATACAGGGCTATAGATATCACACACATACAGGGCTGGGGATATCACCCACATACAGAGCTGGATATATAACACACATACAGGGCTGGAGATATCACACACATACAGGGCTGGAGATATCACACACATACAGGGCTGGAGATATCACGCACATACATGGCTGGAGATATCACACACATACAAGGCTGGAGATATCACACACATACAGGGCTATAGATATCACACACATACAGGGCTGGGGATATCACCCACATACAGAGCTGGATATATAACACACATACAGGGCTGGAGATATCACACACATACAGGGCTGAAGATATCACACACATACAGAGCTGGATATATAACACACATACAGGGCTGGAGATATCACACACATACAGAGCTGGAGATATCACACACACACAGGGCTGAAGATATCACACACATACAGGGCTGGAGATATCACACACATACAGGGCTGGAGATACCACACATATACAGACCTGGAGATTTCACACACATACAGGGCTGGAGATATCACACACATACAGGGCTGGAGATATCACGCACACACATTGCTGGAGATATCACACACATACAGACCTGGAGAGATCACACACCTACCGGGCTGGAGATATCGCACACATACAGGGCTGGAGATATCACACACATGCAGGGCTGAAGATATCACGCACATACAGGGCTGGATATATCACACACATACAGGGCTGGAGATATCACACACATACAGGGCTGGAGATATCACGCACACACATTGCTAGAGATATCACACACATACAGGCCTGGAGAGATCACGCACATACAGGGCTGGAGATATCACACACATACAGGGCTATAGATATCACGCACACACAGGGCTAGAGATACCACACACATACCGGGCTGGAGATATCGCACACATACCGGGCTGGAGATATCACGCACATGCAGGGTTGGAGATATCGCACACATACAGGGCTGGAGATATCACACACATGCAGGGCTGAAGATATCACACACATACCGGGCTGGAGATATCACACACATGCAGGGCTGAAGATATCACACACATACCGGGCTGGAGATATCACACACATGTAGGGCTGAAGATATCACCCACATGCAGGGCTGGAGAAATCACACACATACAGGGTTGGATATATCTCACCCATGCAGGGCTGGAGATATCGCACACATACACGGCTGGAGATATCACCCACATACAGGGCTGGAGATATCACCCACATGCAGGGCTGGAGAAATCACACACATACAGGGCTGGATATATCTCACACATGCAGGGCTGGAGATATCACCCACATAGAGGGCTGGAGATATCACAAACCTACAGGGCTAGAGAAATCACACACATACAGGACTAGAGATATCGGCGTGTTGATGACGTAGCAGGTGAGTGTGACATACTGCCTTTACATTCGGTTAAAAGAAGTAGATCCATACAAAATCGACAAACTAGCAGTCACTTTAGCTTCTGAAACCAAAAGACTGATGGAAGTTAGAAATATAGTCACCAATGAGATTGTATCCGCCTATGAGAAGTACAGGAATCACATATGTCACAATCTACCCCCCCGCCCAAAATACCACCAATACTAGCGCCTACAGACATGGCAGATGACCAGTTAAAAGAAAATACCGGGGGGCTGCAATGTGATATAAAAATAGAACTCTGTTGGTATAAAATCTATTTGCCTTTAATCGTTCTGTTTAAAAAGAGAGCATTATCGAGTAAATCGCACATCAACAGTATAAAATACAGATTTTCGCCCATCAGGCGGGTGTCGACATGTTTTGAACACGTGACCAGAGTTAACCAATCACACGCCAGATGTTGACGTCACTGACGACTACCTTCCGCTGAACCAACAGGTTGTTTACATGCGAGCGGTGCGTCTTTGGAACAAGCTGTCGGCCTAACACCTCTCATGAATAGTGACAACCAAATTTGACTCATAAACTTGAAACATCGATGCATTTAGAACAAAATGGTGTATGGTGTACAATGGCAACGCAAGATTGCTGGTGTGAGTTACAACGTAACCAAACTTAACACCAAAAGGTCATACCACTGTAAATGTGTGCATCCGAATTGTTATCTCAAGCATTGTGCGGGAGCTGTGACAGCCGCTTGGCGGGTGCCCTCTGATGGACGGAGGATCCCCAACTGACACATGGTAGGCGGCTGAAACAAGCGGCTCAGACTGCCTGAGACAGACCCCAGGAGGTGATTAGGGCCAGTCACATCATGGGACTGGGTGGTGCCAACTGGAAGCCGTTATCGGGCTGCGTGTGTCACCACAAAGAACAACAACAAGACAACAAGTGTTATGGGGGCAGCTAAAGGACAAGGACACGAGAAGACGAGGCTTACTGAACGCGTTATCACTTTGTGACATATTAGATGGTATACAACGCAGCTGTAATGTTTTTTGCAGTTTTTCTGTACTATCAATGTATATATATATACTGACCCAGATGATTTGGATAGAATAAATTTATGGTGAGCTCTTCAGGTATATATTTATAGTTATTTATAGTTATTCAGGTATATATTTTCAGGTAACTTAAGTTATTTTTGAAGTCGTGTTTATAATATAAAAAAATGGATATATGTAATCTACATGGGCAATACGTGAATCACCTGACAGTGTAACGTATTTATTATTTTATTATTCAATAAAGAACAATGAATTCACGCGGAGAAATGTCGAGTAACTACGTTGCTTCTCAACGCAAAACAGAAACAACGATATGGATTGTGATAGCATGATTTTAAGTAAAAGCACACGAATCTAAAATAATATTTTCAGAAACTCTAAATCCTCCACAATATTTCAAAATTCCGTTGACTTTCTTCAAAGATACTGCGAGCACATATACAGGTTGAAGATAATGGTACCGGCCCAGAAGAGAGTTTACGTCCCTGAGAGGACTTAGGGGACGTAAACTGCCGGGATGGCTAATAACCAGCACATTATTACGGACAGTTTCTCCTATTACGGCGAAATCTGGATGCTGTAATAAAGCTGTAACAATTTGCATACCCCCTTCCCCCCACCTACACCTCCCGCAGCACGCGTCCGGTCGCGGGGGGGAGGAAGGGGGGGTCAGCGGAGGCAGGGGGGGGGGTACCAGGGGGGGGGGGTTGCGGGAGGCTCACTTGCGACATATCATCATCCCGTGCCTCGCTACTCACGCAGGGAGAAGGTAAGAGGATGAAACACACGGATGTCTTTCTGCCTTTGTTGTTTTTTCCCTGACTAAGATGTCGGTTACAGACCTAAACCTTAGCATAAGCCCTGGAGTAGGCGACTTGTCCTTCCAAGCTGGGTTTTTGCTATGTTTTTGTCATTCCACTTCCAGCGCATTAGATCGATGGGAAAAAAAAAGTGTGTTAAACGCCCCCCCCCCCCACAGTTGTGTGATCTACGTGTGCGCCGTCATCCGAGCAAATGGCTCTGTGGGATAATTAATATTTATCACACGCCCGGCCCCCGGCCACCCCCCTCGCCAGGGCGGCCCGTCGATGACGTCACAGCCTGAGATGAAGAGCCCGCGTAGCATTCCGCGACATGGGCGCTCGGATGTGGGAGAGCGGAGGGTGGAGTTGGGTGCGCGGGGGCTGGGGCGAGGGTTGGGGCTGGGGCCTAGGGCATGGGGTGGGGATGGGGGTGGGTGCTCGGGGGCTGGGGCGGGGCGGATGGGGGGATTCGGAGGGGTGGATGTGTGAGGTGTGCGAGGTGTTGAGGGTGCTATCCTTCCACGACTTGTGCGGTCGTAGGTGGGAGAGGTGGGAGCGCTGGCCTGGGAGGGAGGAGGGGGGACGTGGGCGGGACCTTTGGCGGGGGTTGGGGGAGGAACCGGAGGGGGACGGGGGAGCCGAGGGGGAGGGCAGGGGGCGGAGGGAGGGGGTGGGGGCGGAGGGGTGGATGTGCGAGGTGTGGGAGGTGTTGAGGGGTGAGGGGGTGCTATCAGGATCTCACGTCTTTTACGAGCCTTCTAATTACTGCCAAGTGCAGAGTACCGAGCATTATGATGATGGGTGCATGCTGTAGTCCATGAGAGTCGGGTGGAAGCGCAACGGCAGTTAATTACGCCATTATGCCGCTTGGGACTGGGGCGGCCATGGTAACCTCACGACTGCCACGCGGTGCCTGTGACGGTGACCGCTCGGTTCGGAGTCCAACGACCAGTTGTATTCTCCAAAAAACAGAAACTTCTGTGCTGAGTTCATCCGGTTTATGCACTGATTGGGTGGGACTCCAGGCTCGATATTAAGTCAGACGGTGAAAGGTTGTTCTGCTCAGCGTGCAAAGTAACCTGTCGACACTGTTATCGGGGTCATACTCATAACAACGTCGTAATATATGGATGAAAAGTGCCCTGATGTCATAACCTCACAAGCTCACGAAGGTAATATTCATCATCGAAATGACATAGTTACTTTTTTATATCTTGGCACATTCCTAAATATTTTTTTCCATTTTGCTGTCTTTTGCAGGGGAAAATATATCTACAATTTCTACTTACATAGCGCTCAACAAAATTGCGCGGGGTTAAGTATAAGGTTTATGACCCCCCCCCCCACCCCCACCCCCAGGTCGCAAGTTTTTTTAGTGAGACCCGCTACCCGACCCGTTGCAACCCTCTGCCCCATTCCCAAATCCTAGATCCGCCCTGTTATGATGGTTAAGTCTCTATTAGAGTCTACTGGTTCGTTAAGATTCAAGACTTAACCGACATAGACATAACAGTCGGTGTGAGTGGGACATTCCTATATTAATAATATGTACCGCATACCAATGGATTAATTATCAAGGAAAATATGGTATAATAATAATACAAGAACAATAATTTTAATTAATATCGGTGTAAGTGGTCTGTTGATATTTCAATCGTTCATGGCTTTAATATATAACATAATTCCAAAAGAGAAAAAATGAAATAATACAAAAAAGGCAACAACGCAAGCAGATTTATATATATACGCTTGCATGCAAGCGCCCCCAGTGGGGATAGTCGTAATCCGGACTGCGGTTTAGCGAGGCGAAGAGAGTCTCATCGGGAATCGCTGTGTCCTTGATCCAGTCGAAGAAGACGCCCTGGTGGCCTCGATGTGCACTGGTCCCTTACACAGCGTCACGTTGCCGGGGGTGGGGCTTTCAGTCGCCCCGTATTGTGATAAATCCTGTACATCTGCTGCGGTGGTTGTCTGAACAGTGTGTCAGAGGCAGGAATAGGCCAGACCTTCCCTGCAGTCATGTGGGTCAACCTGCCCCTCCATGCCGTAAGCCCCCTCCTCACGCCCCCCAACAATCACGTGACTGAATCCAACATGGCGCCCTCAAGCATCGCTAATTATTTTTTTAATTCCGCTGGTTTAGGGATAGACAAAATGTTTTATTTACCCGTGTTTTCCGCAGCGCTAAAAAATAACTTATATTTCACTCTGGTGCCCGTATAGAGTCACGTTCTAAAACGGTGAGAGGAGACTTGGTGTTTGCACGACGAGACCATACGAGACTTGAGCATGACCGACTCTAGCCATATGGTCATAACCGCATGACGGGTTCCCAGGACGGTAAATAGGGAGTAAGAGCAGCGGCGTGTGCAGGAATCGTTGAAATTGGGGGCACAATAAAATGTTCTATATCAGGGACGAATACACGATTTTAAAGGGGGGGGGGCATTGCGAACGTGGATGGGGGGGGGAGGGGGGTGTCCACGCCGCAGATAACGTTTTTCTTCAAAAAGGAGGGGGGGGGGCACTGAAAACTTGCCACCGGGGATCGAGGACAAACTTTTGCTGCACTCTACGTATTGCATACTTTATAATCGTTGGTAAGAAAGAATAAACTCCGAAGCTTGATGCATTGTGTTATCTAAGGTGAGGCCAGGGGGCACATAATTTGAGTGGGTCTAAAAGTGCTCCCCCCACCGCCCCAGCCACCCCCCCCCCCCCATGGACGCGCGTAAGGAGGGAATGCAGGTCCTGGCTTGTCCATTACCGAAATCTGCCTCAGATCACCCTTATCCGCCTGAGGGTTGCAGGGGAAACCAGTGCATATGAGAATATTTGTTCTGTCAAGGAGGAAGGCCATGCGGCTGGTGATACTGTGAGTGGACTGCCTGGTGTCGTAATAGGATGGGCAACCACTTGAAGCAACCCATGAGAAGGAGTTGTGAGGCTTCTGCCTGCCATAAAATCTCCACAACAAAGGCAACTGACTAATTATAGGAAAAACCCCACTCAGCAGATTGGCCCCGATGAAGTGCTTGCCCCTCTCCTTTATGAGCTATTTTTACCGTTCATAACGGTCCATTGGGTCATACAGCCGGTGTAGAAGGCTAGTCTGTCTGGCGTGGTAAAGTGTCTGGTTGGCCAGTCCGCATGCGCAGCGAATGGCTTGCGGCGTAAATACCGGGTCTGGGCTATTTAAACTGGGGCAAATTTCATACAAATCATTAATTGATCCCTCGTGTGCTTCAAAGTTGGTCCGAGACAATTCATTTCGTGCCGACTATTTATAGGCGGCACCTTTGTCGTTAAGGCCAGCTTCAAACATGAACTTTGCTTACGCGCTTTACGTGGACCAACCAGCGAAGCCGTTACTGGGAAGGCAATCGGTTGCCATCGCTTCCGTTCTCCCTACCAGCTGTGTGTGTTCAACATTTGTTTCGCCCGTCCAGTGCTGTTTGCCTACCCTGGCACCACGTGCTGGCGAGACAGGGCTGTTTGCTGGACGGTTTATGACTGTTTGTGGAGGGCAGGTGCTGACGTTACTGATGAGGCCGGTTCAATGGAGAGAGGTAAAGGGCACATGGCTAAGGCCGATGGTAGTGGAGCGACAGTACCAAACATGGCTGACTGGTGGGAACGCGGTCTACATTCATCATCATGGCTTAGGGCAAGGTTCAATGCCCTAAGCCCCCCACTTTCTCCGAAGAACAGGGCACGGGGGGCACAGCCACTTGTTTTCTGGACAACCTCACCAGCATTCCCCCGGTCGCAAGTTTCTTGCTGGATCCGTGCCTGGACAGTACCTCAGCAACACCCCCCCCCTCTCCCGCCCTGGTCGCCAGTGTTTCACTATCGTAATTGACGCACGACAAACGTCTCTGCCCTACAGCTCCAGCACTTTGTGGTTGCATTCACCGCCTCAGTGCGAAGCTCACCTAACTTCTGGCACTTGCCTCAAGCGAAAAATGCAATTACTGGGTGGACATGTTCTGCTGGTCACCGGGAATCTAAATACAGCTTTTCTACTCGAAGATTAGGAAGTTTTGATCAACGTTATTCAGACCAGTGGGCTTTATTCGTAATTCTGTCGTAACTTACGCATGCAAAGTGGAATCATTGAATCTCGTTGCCGGCAGTATTCGCAATCCCAATGTGATGGCATGGACAAGTGGCAGCCATCCTTCAGCGTAAAACGAAGGATTTGCAGCTTAATTGTGACAGTTGTGCTCACGGTTGAACACGCTAATTAGAGACTGACCGAGCCTGTCACAATCATCCCATGTCCTGGTCCTGAGTGTTAATTCTCCCCGGTTAGTGTTCCATGGACAATTACTGGAATCAGCGGCTGATGGGGATTGCTCAATCCATCGCGGACGACGCCTTGCCTTCTCCTCATAATGGTGTCACTAAAGTTTTCCAGGAACCCGAATCAATACCGATAAAATGTCATCCTTGAATTGAAGTTTATGTACCCAGTTGGCTGTGTTCTGCCTGTGGTAAAATGTGTAACTGGACATATTTTGTGGGGCTGGTCCATATTCCATACGGTGAACGTGCTCAGGGTAGCGAAGGTGTAGTAGTTTGCAATCCTGGGATTTGTGGTAAAGTTTATCTTTGAGTTGTTCCATGCTGGCTTGTTTGGCCCACTGAAGGAGATAGATGAGTTACTATGGCAATGCGAGCATTTGTTTCTTCGTCCAGGGAGAGATTGTCCGTGACAGTGATTGCCAGGTAACGGCATTGCCCACGTGATGGTAACGAAAATGTTGTCTCTTTCCTAATTCTAAAATACTTTCAGTGGGTGAACATTTATGTTTGTCTCCTGGAAACGGTATCACAATTAATTCTTCAGTAAGTTCTTTTACGTAAAGATTTTGGTTGGTTTATATTCAGGACGCTTTGACCACTTTTCGTCATATCGCGTCAATGGGAAACGGAAGAGAAGAGCGGAGTCATGTCTCAGAGCAAGGATTATAAAGAGGTGGGCCATTACATGTCAGATCACACACTACAGCATGCGAATGGTAAAGGAAGAAACAGCAGGAGCAGAAGTAGAACATAGCATTTCAGTGGCGGATCCGGGTGGGGAGGGTTTGTTGGTTTCCATTTGAGTTGTCGACCCCACCCCCTCCTCCTCTCCCTTTGTGATGTAAGCTCCCCGCGCGTACCCGCACCCCCCCCCCCCCCCCCCACCCTCCCCACCAGCACCCACACTTCCGAAATACAGGATCCGCATGCGCGGTGGGTCGAGCCCAAGGTTTATATTAATCTGGCAGCGCTCAGCCCAATACTTTAACCGCCAGCCCACTTCAATGGCTCCAATAGAAGGACATAAAGGTGACTGACGTATGATATGATACCCTTGCTTTCGCTACGATATTCACCCATTGGTCTTGGCCTATTGGTATCGTAGGCAGATTAGGCTTCGACGTATCCGGTGGCGCGTTCCCCCGATACAAAGTATGGATAACAAAGCCAGGACCTCCAGGAGGAAGGCCGGCAAACTGTGGCCACAGCGCGGCCGTTCGTTGTTTGCAGCATTAAACCTATTCCAGGCGTGTTGTGTCGTGCGCTAGCCACACAAACCTGTCGCGCTCGCGCCGGTTAATGATGAAACATTTGCGGTTACCATCGCTATTTATATGAAAAGTAAATACCGCTTTACGTTGTTTTGCCGCCGCAAGGCGCAGTGCGCTCATTTCTTTCAGTCCACAAGGCACTGCGCGCTAAAGGATCACCTTTACTTGGCACTGGATGCCGGCGTCGCTGGCTTATTGCAGCTTGGGGGAGATACAACCTTTAATAACCGCCTTCGCTTTTATTTTGCCTTTCAGTCGTTGACGTTGATTCAGGGCAATAAAACGGGGCCAGGCTCAGTGAGATCAGGCGAGTTTTTGGGCAACAAAGGGACTGGCGACTGCCCCCAGTGACATAAACCCCAGGCGGTGTTATTGCTGACTGTATGCATGTTATTGTGTTGCGTTGTAGGTATTAACCACGGCTCTATCCTGGCGGGCGTCATCGGGGCCCGGAAACCACATTACGACATCTGGGGCAACACGGTGAACGTCTCGAGTCGTATGGAGTCGACGGGACAACTGGGCAAGATACAGGTCAGTGTGGGGGTCAGTGTGCGGGTCAAGCAATAAATACCTCACAAAATATCTGAATGGGGAAAGAGACGGTCGGGGAGGGGGTTACATTACATTAGGTGTAACCGGGTGCAAGGGATAGAGAGGGTGTGTGCAGGTTAAAGTAGGTGGGGATGGTGGTTGTGTGGGGAGAGACCGTGCGCCCGGGTCTTTAAATGCTACTCCTGAAATAAAACAAAAAATGCAATTACGGGAGCAAGCAATTATTGGGAAAAGAATAAGCGGAGGTAAACTAGACATAACGACAAGAACACATCGACGAAGCCGCTTATGATAATACCACGATAGTTGGAATGCTACCCCACCATGTGAAGGCATGGTTCCAAGGGGGGAGGGAGTCTATGGGGTCTGCAATCTTCCGTCCTTTTGAGCAAGGATGGTCTTCTGCCATTATAACCGTACGTCAGTTAAGATGTGGATCCCCCCCCCCCATCCCTAATACCTCGTTGTATCTAATGGCTGAGCTCGGTCGTAACGATTTGGAACACAAAATGCCCCCTCCCTCCTTCACATTCCTGGATCCGCACCTGAGGTGATCCCTATGTACATGGAATCACTATGTAAATGTGGTCACTATGTAAATGTGGTCGCTAGATACGTGCGGTCACTATATACATGTGGTCCATATATACATGTGGTCACTATATACATGTGGTCACTATATACATGTGGTCACTTTATACATGTGGTCGCTATATACATGTGGTCACTATATACATGTGGTCACTATATACATGTGGTCACTATGTAAATATGGTCGCTATATACATGTGGTCACTATATACATGTGGTCACTATATACATGTGGTCACTATATACATGTGGTCACTATATACATGTGGTCACGATATACATGTGGTCACTATATACATGTGGTCCCTATCTGCATGTGGTCATTATATACATGTGGTCACTATATACATGTGGTCACTCTATACAGGTGGTCACTATATACATGTGGTCAGTATATACATGTCGTCTCTATATACATGTGGTCAATATATACATGTGGTCAATATATACATGTGATCACTATATACATGTGGTCTCTATATACATGTGCTAGATTTATACATATAGTCACTATACTGCGCTTGGGTTTGTCACCAGTGAGATGGCTTACGTTTGATAGCATTCTCCCCCTTCCCTAACCCCTGCAGATCGTGGAGTCTACGATGGAGGTTCTGCGACAGTTCGGCTACACGTTCCAGCAGCGAGGCCTGATCCGGGTAAAGGGCAAGGGAGACTTGATGACCTACTTCCTGACCGGGCGGGAGACGGTGGTGCCGGGTAGAGAAGTGGATAGTCTGCCCAACCAAGTGACCCAACTGTAACACCACTATCCATCACCCCGCTTGGGGGCAGCACCAAATCTACATCTATAGCCACGAACCGCACATATATATATTAAGAGACCAGCCGCATATATATGTATAGAGAGAGAGACATGTTGTGCGTAATGCGATATGGGGTATTGTTTCAGGGACCATTTGTGAGGTAGATTCCGTAGTCCATGCGCAATGCGCCTTCTGAGGCCTTCACCTGATGACAGGGCTGAGGCAGGGCAGGGACGGGGAACAGGGCTGAGGCAGGGCAGGGTCGGAGAACAGGATGAGTCAGGGCAGCGGTGAAGAACACAGCTGAGGCAGAGCAGGGGTGGAGAACAGGGCTGAGGCAGGGCAGGGGTCAAAGAACAGAGCTGAGGCAGGGCATGGGGGGGGGCAAGGTTGAGGCAGGGCAGGGGCGGGGAACAGGGGTGAGGCAGGGCAGGTGGGGCGGACCGGGCTGAGGCAGGGCAGGGGCGGGGTACAGGGCTGAAGCAGGGCGGGGGGGGGGGCAGGGTTGAGGCAGGGCAGGGGCGGGGAACAGGGCTGAGGCAGGGCAGGGTCGGGGAACAGGGATGAGTCAGGGCAGGGTTGAAGAACAGAGCTGAGGCAGGGCATGGGGGGGACAGGGCTGAGGCAGGGCAGGGGTGGAGAACAGGGCTGAGGCAGGGCAGGGTTGAAGAACAGAGCTGAGGCAGGGCATGGGGGGGGACAGGGCTGAGGCAGGGCAGGGGCGGGGAACAGGGGTGAGGTAGGGCAGATGGGGCGGACCGGGCTGAGGCAGGGCAGGGGCGGGGTACAGGGCTGAGGCAGGGCGGGGGGGGGAGAACAGGGTTGAGGCAGGGCAGGGGCGGGGAATAGGGCCGAGGCAGGGCAGGGGCGGGGTACAGGGCTGAAGCAGGTCGGGGGTGGGCAGGGTTGAGGCAGGGCAGGGGCGGGGAACAGGGCTGAGGCAGGGCAGGGTCGGGGAACAGGGATGAGTCAGGGCAGGGTTGAAGAACAGAGCTGAGGCAGGGCATGGGGGGGGGACAGGGCTGAGGCAGGGCAGGGGTGGAGAACAGGGCTGAGGCAGGGCAGGGTTGAAGAACAGAGCTGAGGCAGGGCATGGGGGGGGACAGGGCTGAGGCAGGTCAGGGGCGGGGAACAGGGGTGAGGTTGGGCAGATGGGGCGGACCGGGCTGAGGCAGGGCAGGGGCGGGGTACAGGGCTGAGGCAGGGCGGGGGGGGGGGGAGAACAGGGTTGAGGCAGGGCAGGGGCGGGGAATAGGGCCGAGGCAGGGCAGGGGCGGAGAACAGGGTTGCTGCAGGGCAGGGCAGGGGCGGAGAACAGGGCTGAGGCAGGGCAGGGTCGGGGAACAGGGATGAGTCAGGGCCGGGGCGGGGAACAGGGCTGCGGCAGGGCAGGGGTGGATAACAGGGCTGAGGCAGGGCAGGGGTGAAGAACAGAGCCGAGGCAGGGCATGGGGGGGGGACAGGGCTGAGGCAGGGCAGGGGCGGGGAACCGGGCTGAGGCAGGGCAGGGGCGGGGTACAGGGCTGAGGCAAGGCGGGGGGGGGGGCGGGATAACAGGGTTGAGGCAGGGCAGGGGCGGGGAATAGGGCCGAGGCAGGGCAGCGACGGAGAACAGGGCTGAGGATGGGCAGGGGCGGAGAACAGGGGTGAGACAGGGCAGGGGCGGAGAACAGGGCTGAGGCAGGGCAGGGGGGGGGAGAACAAGGCTGAGGCAGGGCAGGGTGGGGGGAGAACAGGGCTGAGGCAGGGCATGGCGGGAGAACAGGGATGAGGAAGGGCGGGGGGGGAGAACAGGGTTGAGGCAGGGCAGGGGCTGGGAATAGGGCCGAGGCAGGGCAGAAGCGGAGAACAGGGTTGAGGCAGGGCAGGTGGGGCGGACCGGGCTGAGGCAGGGCAGGGGCGGGGTACAGGGCTGAGGCAGGGAGGGGGGGGGGACAACAGGGTTGAGGCAGGGCATGGGGGGGGCAGGGCTGAGACAGGGCAGGGGCGGGGAACAGGGGTGAGGCAGGGCAGGTGGGGCGGACCGGACTGAGGGGGGGGGGCGGGATAACAGGGTTGAGGCAGGGCAGGGGCGGGGAACAGGGGTGAGGCAGGGCAGGGGCGGGGAACAGGGGTGAGGCAGGGGAGGTGGAGCGGACCGGGCTGAGGCAGGGCAGGGGCGGGATACAGGGCTGAGACAGGGCCGCGACGGGGAACAGGACTAAGGCTGGGCCGCGACGGGGAACAGGACTGAGGCAGGGCAGGAGCCGAGAACAGGGCTGAGGAAGGGCGGGGGGGGGGGGGGGAACAGGGTTGAGGCAGGGCAGGGGTGGATAACAGGGCTGAGGCAGCGCAGGGGTGAAGAACAGAGCCGAGGCAGGGCATGGGGGGGGGGGACAGGGCTGAGGCAGGGCAGGGGCGGGGAATAGGGCTGAGGCAGGGCAGGGTCGGAGAACAGGGATGAGTCAGGGCAGCGGTGAAGAACACAGCTGAGGCAGGGCACGGGTGGAGAACAGGGCTGAGGCAGGGCAGGGGTCAAAGAACAGAGCTGAGGCAGGGCATGGGGGCGGGGTACAGGGCTGAGGCAGGGCAGGGGCGGAGAACAGGGGTGAGACAGGGCAGGTGGGGCGGACCGGGCTGAGGCAGGGCAGGGGCGGGGTACAGGGCTGAAGCAGGGCGGGGGGGGGGGCAGGGTTGAGGCAGGGCAGGGGCGGGGAACAGGGCTGAGGCAGGGCAGGGTCGGGGAACAGGGATGAGTCAGGGCAGGGTTGAAGAACAGAGCTGAGGCAGGGCATGGGGGGGGGACAGGGCTGAGGCAGGGCAGGGGCGGGGAACAGGGGTGAGGTAGGGCAGATGGGGCGGACCGGGCTGAGGCAGGGCAGGGGCGGGGTACAGGGCTGAGGCAGGGCGGGGGGGGGGGAGAACAGGGTTGAGGCAGGGCAGGGGCGGGGAATAGGGCCGAGGCAGGGCAGGGGCGGAGAACAGGGTTGCTGCAGGGCAGGGCAGGGGTGGATAACAGGGCTGAGGCAGGGCAGGGGTGAAGAACAGAGCCGAGGCAGGGCATGGGGGGGGGCAGGGCTGAGGCAGGGCAGGGGCGGGGAACCGGGCTGAGGCAGGGCAGGGGCGGGGTACAGGGCTGAGGCAAGGCGGGGGGGGGGCGGGATAACAGGGTTGAGGCAGGGCAGGGGCGGGGAATAGGGCCGAGGCAGGGCAGGGACGGAGAACAGGGCTGAGGATAGGCAGGGGCGGAGAACAGGGGTGAGACAGGGCAGGGGCGGAGAACAGGGCTGAGGCAGGGCAGGGGGGGAGAACAAGGCTGAGGCAGGGCAGGGGGGGGGGGGAGAACAGGGCTGAGGCAGGGCATGGCGGGAGAACAGGGATGAGGAAGGGCGGGGGGGGGAGAACAGGGTTGAGGCAGGGCAGGGGCTGGGAATAGGGCCGAGGCAGGGCAGAAGCGGAGAACAGGGCTGAGGCAGGGCAGGTGGGGCTGACCGGGCTGAGGCAGGGCAGAGGCGGGGTACAGGGCTGAGGCAGGGAGGGGGGGAGAACAGGGTTGAGGCAGGGCATGGGGGGGGGGGCAGGGCTGAGACAGGGCAGGGGCGGGGAACAGGGCTGAGGCAGGGCAGGTGGGGCGGACCAGGCTGAGGCAGGGCAGGGGCGGGGTACAGGGCTGAGGCAGGGAGGTGGGGGGGGAGAACAGGGTTGAGGCAGGGCAGGGGCGGGGAATAGGGCCGAGGCAGGGCAGGGGCGGAGAACAGGGCTGAGGATGGGCAGGGGCGGAGAACAGGGGTGAGGCAGGGCAGGGGCGGAGAACCGGGCTGAGGCAGGGCAGGGGGGGGGGGGGAGAACAGAGCTGAGGCAGGGCATGGGGGGAGAACAGGGCTGAGAAAGGGCGGGGGGGGGGGAGAACAGGGTTGAGGCAGGGCATGGGGGGGGGCAGGGCTGAGACAGGGCAGGGGCGGGGAACAGGGGTGAGGCAGGGCAGGTGGGGCGGACCGGACTGAGGCAGGGCAGGTTCGGGGTACAGGGCTGAGGCAGGGCAGGGTCGGGGTACAGGGCTGAGGCAGGGCGGGGGAGGGGAGGTGGGAGAATAGGGTTGAGACAGGGCAGGGGCGGGGAATAGGGCCGAGGCAGGGCGGGGGCGGAGAACAGGGGTGAGACAGGGCAGGGGCGGAGAACAGGGCTGAGGCAGGGCAGGGTCGGGGAACAGGGATGAGTCAGGGCAGTTGCGGGGAACAGGGCTGAGGCAGGGCAGGGGTGGATAACAGGGCTGAGACAGGGCAGGGGTGAAGAACAGAGCAGAGGCAGGGCAAGGGTGAACAACAGAGCTGAGGCAGGGCATTAGGGGGGACAGGGCTGAGGCAGGGCAGGGGCGGGGAACAGGGGTGAGGCAGGGCAGGTGGGGCGGAACGGGCTGTGGCAGGGCAGGGGCGGGCTACAGAGCTGAGGCAGGGCAGGGGCGGAGAACAGGGGTGAGACAGGGCAGGGGCGGAGAACATGGCTGAGGCAGGGCAGGTAGGGCGGACCGGGCTGATGCAGGGCAGGGGCGGGGAACAGGGGTGAGGCAGGGCAGGGGGGAGGACAGGCGTGAAGCAGGGCAGGGGCGGAGAACAGGGATGAGTCAGGGCAGGGGCGGGGAACAGGGCTGAGGCAGGACAGGGGTGGAGAACAGGGCTGAGGCAGGGCAGGGGTGAAGAACAGAGCTGAGGCAGGGCATGGGGGGCGGGGGCAGGGCTGAGGCAGGGCAGGGGCGGGGAACAGGGGTGAGGCAGGGCAGGGGCGGGGAACAGGGGTGAGGCAGGGGAGGTGGAGCGGACCGGGCTGAGGCAGGGCAGGGGCGGGATACAGGGCTGAGACAGGGCCGCGACGGGGAACAGGACTAAGGCAGGGCCGCGACGGGGAACAGGGCTGAGGCAGGGCAGGGGCGGGGTACAGGGCTGAGGCAGGGCAGGGACGGGGTACAGGGCTGAGGCAAGGCGGGGGGGGGGCGGGATAACAGGGTTGAGGCAGGGCAGGGGCGGGGAATAGGGCCGAGGCAGGGCAGGGACGGAGAACAGGGTTACTGCAGGGCAGGGCAGGGGTGGATAACAGGGCTGAGGCAGGGCAGGGGTGAAGAACAGAGCCGAGGCAGGGCATAGGGGGGGAGAGGGCTGAGGCAGGGCAGGGGCGGGGAACCGGGCTGAGGCAGGGCAGGGGCGGGGTACAGGGCTGAGGCAAGGCGGGGGGGGGGGCGGGATAACAGGGTTGAGGCAGGGCAGGGGCGGGGAATAGGGCCGAGGCAGGGCAGGGACGGAGAACAGGGCTGAGGATGGGCAGGGGCGGAGAACAGGGATGAGACAGGGCAGGGGCGGAGAACAGGGCTGAGGCAGGGCAGGGGGGGAGAACAAGGCTGAGCCAGGGCAGGGGGGGGGGAGAACAGGGCTGAGGCAGGGCATGGCGGGAGAACAGGGATGAGGAAGGGCGGGGGGGGAGAACAGGGTTGAGGCAGGGCAGGGGCTGGGAATAGGGCCGAGGCAGGGCAGAAGCGGAGAACAGGGCTGAGGCAGGGCAGGTGGGGCGGACCGGGCTGAGGCAGGGCAGGGGCGGGGTACAGGGCTGAGGCAGGGAGGGGGGGGGGAGAACAGGGTTGAGGCAGGGCATGGGGGGTGGGGCAGGGCTGAGACAGGGCAGGGGCGGGAAACAGGGTTGAGGCAGGGCAGGGGCGGGGAATAGGGCCGAGGCAGGGCAGGGGCGGAGAACAGGGCTGAGGATGGGCAGGGGCGGAGAACAGGGGTGAGACAGGGCAGGGGCGGAGAACAGGGCTGAGGCAGGGCAGGGGGGGGGGGAGAACAGAGCTGAGGCAGGGCATGGGGGGAGAACAGGGCTGAGGAAGGGCGGGGGGGTGGGGAGAACAGGGTTGAGGCAGGGCATGGGGGGGGGCAGGGCTGAGACAGGGCAGGGGCGGGGAACAGGGGTGAGGCAGGGCAGGTGGGGCGGACCGGACTGAGGCAGGGCAGGGTCGGGGTACAGGGCTGAGGCAGGGCAGGGTCGGGGTACAGGGCTGAGGCAGGGCGGGGGGGGGGTGGGAGAATAGGGTTGAGACAGGGCAGGGGCGGGGAATAGGGCCGAGGCAGGGCAGGGGCGGAGAACAGGGATGAGACAGGGCAGGGGCGGAGAACAGGGCTGAGGCAGGGCAGGGTCGGGGAACAGGGATGAGTCAGGGCGGTTGCGGGGAACAGGGCTGAGGCAGGGCAGGGGTGGATAACAGGGCTGAGACAGGGCAGGGGTGAAGAACAGAGCTGAGGCAGGGCAGGGGTGAACAACAGAGCTGAGGCAGGGCATTAGGGGGGACAGGGCTGAGGCAGGGCAGGGGCGGAGAACAGGGCTGAGGATGGGCAGGGGCGGAGAACAGGGGTGAGACAGGGCAGGGGCGGAGAACAGGGCTGAGGCAGGGCAGGGGGGGGAGAACAGAGCTGAGGCAGGGCATGTGGGGAGAACAGGGCTGAGGAAGGGCGGGGGGGTGGGGAGAACAGGGTTGAGGCAGGGCATGGGGGGGGGGCAGGGCTGAGACAGGGCAGGGGCGGGGAACAGGGGTGAGGCAGGGCAGGTGGGGCGGACCGGACTGAGGCAGGGCAGGGTCGGGGTACAGGGCTGAGGCAGGGCAGGGTCGGGGTACAGGGCTGAGGCAGGGCGGGGGGGGGGGTGGGAGAATAGGGTTGAGACAGGGCAGGGGCGGGGAATAGGGCCGAGGCAGGGCAGGGGCGGAGAACAGGGATGAGACAGGGCAGGGGCGGAGAACAGGGCTGAGGCAGGGCAGGGTCGGGGAACAGGGATGAGTCAGGGCAGTTGCGGGGAACAGGGCTGAGGCAGGGCAGGGGTGGATAACAGGGCTGAGACAGGGCAGGGGTGAAGAACAGAGCTGAGGCAGGGCAGGGGTGAACAACAGAGCTGAGGCAGGGCATTAGGGGGGACAGGGCTGAGGCAGGGCAGGGGCGGGGAACAGGGGTGAGGCAGGGCAGGTGGGGCGGACCGGGCTGTGGCAGGGCAGGGGCGGGGTACAGAGCTGAAGCAGGGCAGGGGCGGAGAACAGGGGTGAGACAGGGCAGGGGCGGAGAACAGGGCTGAGGCAGGGCAGGTGGGGCGGACCGGGCTGATGCAGGGCAGGGGCGGGGAACAGGGGTGAGGCGGGGCAGGGGGGAGGACAGGCGTCAGGCAGGGCAGGGGCGGAGAACAGGGCTGAGGCAGGGCAGGGTCGGGGAACAGGGATGAGTCAGGGCAGGGGTGGGGAACATGGCTGAGGCAGGACAGGGGTGGAGAACAGGGCTGAGGCAGGGCAGGGGTGAAGAACAGAGCTGAGGCAGGGCATGGGGGGGGGCGCAGGGCTGAGGCAGGGCAGGGGCGGGGAACAGGGGTGAGGCAGGGCAGGGGCCGGGAACAGGGGTGAGGCCGGGGAGGTGGAGCGGACCGGGCTGAGGCAGGGCAGGGGCGGGATACAGGGCTGAGACAGGGCCGCGACGGGGAACAGGACTAAGGCAGGGCCGCGACGGGGAACAGGACTGAGGCAGGGCAGGAGCCGAGAACAGGGCTGATGCAGGGCATGGGGAGGGGGGTACAGGGCTGAGGCAGGGCAGGGGCGGGGTACAGGGCTGAGGCAGGGCAGGGACGGGGTACAGGGCTGAGGCCGGGCAGGCGCGGCGAACAGCGCTGAGGCAGGGCAGGGGCGGAGTACAGGGCTGAGGCAGGGCGGGGGTGGGGGAACAGGGCTGAGGCAGGGCAGGGGTAGAGAACAGGGAACAGGGCTGAGGCAGGGCAGGGGTGGAGAACCGGGGTGATGCGGGGCAGGGAGGGTGAACAGGACTGAGGCAGGGCAGGAGCCGAGAAGAGGAAGGGCGGGGGGGGGGGGAGAACAGGGTTAAGGCAGGGCAGGGGCGGGGTACAGGGCTGAGGCAAGGCAGGGGCGGGGTACAGGGCTGTGGCAGGGCAGGCGCGGCGAACAGCGCTGAGGCAGGGCAAGGGCGGGGTACAGGGCTGAGGCAGGGCGGGGGTGGGAGAACAGGGCTGAGGCAGGGCAGGGGTAGAGAACAGGGAACAGGGCTGAGGCAGGGCAGGGGTGGAGAACCGGGGTGAGGCAGGGCAGGCGCGGCGAACAGGGCTGAGGCAGGGCAGGGGCGGGGTACAGGGCTGAGGCAGGGCGGGGGTGGGAGAACAGGGCTGAGGCAGGGCAGGGTTAGAGAACAGGGAACAGGGCTGAGGCAGGGCAGGGGTGGAGAACCGGGGTGAGGCAGGGCAGGCGCGGCGAACAGGGCTGAGGCAGGGCAGGGGCGGGGTACAGGGCTGAGGCAGGGCGGGGGTGAGAGAACAGGGCTGAGGCAGGGCAGGGGTAGAGAACAGGGAACAGGGCTGAGGCAGGGCAGGGGTGGAGAACCGGGGTGAGGCGGGGCAGGGAGGGTGAACAGGGCTGAGGCAGGGCAGGAGCCGAGAAGAGGGCTGAGGCAGGGCAGGCGCGGCGAACAGGGCTGTGGCTGGGCAGGGGCGGGGAACATGGCTGAGGCAGGGCCCGGGCCGGGGAACAGGGCTGTTGAGGGGGTTAAAACATCTTGCCGAATACCCTATTGTGTTCAAGTTGCAGATTTGTCAATTAAAAGTCCTTGGTGTCCGTAGGTTCAATTTTAACCCTCAACTATGCATTTTATATTGAATTTCGTTTTCTCGTGTTCTCTTTTGCTTTCATCGCGTTTTCTTCGAGTGCTTTGAATCACTACTATGTCTGTTACATGGTTTCATATTCCATGGTGATTGTTATGATCTTAAGCTTTTCATACCATCTAATCCTTGTTGCTATCTAAAAACTAACGTTCTCTAGGTACGACCAAGTGAGTCAATTTCATTGTCGTCTCCGCTCCATCACTCTATGGGTCAGCGCAATGCATCTGATTGTTGATCGCCAGACCCTGGTTCTGATCACCAGACCATGGTTCAGACCACCAGACCATGGTTCAGACCACCAGACCATGGTTCAGACCGCCAGATCATGGCTCCGACCGCCAGACCATGGTTCAGATCACCAGACCATGGTTCAGATCACCAGACCATGGTTTAGATCACCATACTTTACTTCAGACCTCCAGACTATGGTTTAGACCGCCAGACCATGAATCTGACCGCCAGACCATGGTTCAGACCCCAGAACATGGTTCAGACCGCCAGATCATGGTTCAGATCGCCAGGACATGGTTCAGATCTCCCAAACTATGGTTCAAATCACCAGACCACGGTTCAGACCATCAGATCATGTTTCAGACCTCCAGACCATGGTTCAGACCGCCAGACAATGATTCAGACCGTTCAGACCGTTCGACCATGGTTCAGACCGCCAGATCATGGTTCAGACCGTGCAGACCGTGCGACCATGGTTCAGACCGCCAGATCATGGTTCAGGCCGCCAGATTATGGCTCTGACCGCCAGACCATATTTCTGACCACCAGACCATGGTTCAGACCGCCAGACTATGGTTCAGACCACTAGACCATGGTTCGAACCGCTAGATCATGGTTCAGAGCCCCAGACCTTGGTTCAGACCGCAAGACCATGGCTCAAACCGCCAGACAATGGTTCAGACCGCCAGATCATGGTTGAGGCAGCCAAACCATGGTTCGGATCACCAGACCATGGTTCGTATCACCAGACCATGGTTCAGACCACCAGACCATGGTTTGGATCACCAGACCATGGTTCGTATCACCAGACCATGGTTCAGACCACCAGACCATGGTTCAGACCACCAGACCATGGTTCGTATCACCAGACCATGGTTCAGACCGCCAGACCATGGTTCAGACCGCCAGACCATGGTTCAGACCGCCAGACCATGGTTCAGACCGCCAGACCATGGTTCGTATCACCAGACCATAGTTCACAACACCAGACCATAGTTCAGACCGCCAGACCATGGCTCAGACCGCCAGACCATGGTTCAGACCGCCAGACCATGGTTCAGACCGCCAGACCATGGTTCAGACCGCCAGCTTCCGATGGCTGTTATTATCGTTATTCTTCTATTAACATTTTATGACCTGACCCCAGCAACAGATGATCTGTAGCTGACGTCATTGACAGACAACGAGGCACAGACACATCATGAGATTCACAAAAGTGCACATTACATCGGAGAACGATAAGGTGAAGGTTCATTTCGTACTTGTAGCCTTCGACCTGTTCGGCATCGATTCGAATTCTTGGGAGGATCTAGCTTCCCAAAAAGAATCGTTGGGTACGTCTCGTTGCGTGCGGGAATGGCCCCCCACGGAGGGCTCTGGTTAAAGAAACTGGATTTGAATCGCTGATCTAGACATGTAGTGAATATAATACTAGACCTAACGACAGGTCATCGATGCGATGATGGTGGTAAGCTCGGTCGGGCACAGAGAAGTTTATTCAATGTTAAGCGCAAATGGTGTAAAACAAATCTTACCACATTGTACATAAACCAAAGCAAAACTGCAAACCCGTAGCAAAACATTTTATAGAACACCACACAATGCCCTGTAGAAAAGTCTATAAAAATAAGATTGTCTATAAAACGTTTCTACATAATTCTGTAGAACAATTATTTTCTATAGAACGTAAACAGATACATCTATAGAAAACATTAATTCTATAGAAGATGCAAATTTTATGGAAACTATATGGAAATTCTATGGAAATATGGAAACACTATGGAAACTCTTCGGAAATTCTATGGAAACTCTTTGGAAATTTTATGGAAACTGTATGGAAATTCTATGGAAATTCTATGGAAATTCTATGGAAATGCTATGGAAACTCTATGGAAACTACATAGAAACTCTATGGAAATTCTATGGAAGTACTATGAAAACTCTATGGAAAAACGTTCGAATTTTCAAATAAAAATCGATAGAAATCTTTAAAAAAATGTATAGTATTTCTATATGATATTTTCGTACAGGAAACAGTCTGTATATACGTGTGTCTCAGCACATGCATTTGATGATAACTATATTGGGGACTAGTTTTTGTGAAAATAGGCGCAATAAATAACGATATTTGAATCCTCATTTCCCGGCGTTTATGTTTTATGTAATTCCGCAGATATCTCATAGTTATTGCCTGAATTTGTGAGTAAGAACACAATATCTGATAATAATGAGACGATTGACATTTGAAAATACTGACATTTCAGCCTGCGTGTTGAGAGCTGTTTATTAGCAAGGTTTCATCGCAATGATTTATGGGTAATTTCTGCCACCAATACTCGCTTCACTTCCCAAGACTATGGCAAACGAGCAATCCACACTCATTTCCCAGTAATACAGGTGGGTGGGATTCACGCTAAGAACACCTCTTGCCCATAAACTAGGGTTTGTGGGGGGGGGGGGAGGCGGGGGGGGGGCGCAAAGAACTGGTACGCTCCTCCGGGTACCCCGCCCACCCCAAATCTCAGAAGTTTAAATGCCATCCGATCGCACGACAGAAAATGTCCTAAACATCTGATACCTTAAAGGCACCCCCCACCCCCCTTTTATATTAATTACCAGCCACACAACTTCTTTTTTGCCTGACTTACCTCATAAACACACGGGATGCCGCCCCCCCCCCCCTCCCCCCCTCCCCCACCAGGTCCGATCGCTGAGCGCCAAAGCAAAGGGATTTGCTGCTTTCGTTTATGTTAAATTTTCCAGTATCAGCTGTCATTTTTTTACCTTTGGCGATTGTCACATTATCAAAAGAGTACATTGAAGTGACGTGGATACAGAGATGGAGTCATGCCCGTAATATTTGTGTAATTATAACTGCTGACGACCTAATAGACATATTCCGGTTGTATCAGTAAGATCAGCATGTATCGCCAAGGCATGCTGCCAGATGGCGCCCCAGTCACGTGCAGTGCTGCCAGCAATAACCAAGCCGGAGGTCAATTTTTCTAATGTATCAATGCATACGTAGTCATTTTATAGAAGATAAATTGCAACCAGTTATTGAACACATTGTTATATTTTTATCAACAAAGCTAACCTCGAACTAAACAATAAAATGACAGTATCAATGCATACGTAGTAATTTTATAGAAGATAAATTGCAACCAGTTATTGAACAAATTTTTATATTTTTATCAACAAAGCTAACCTCGAACTAAACAATAAAATGACAGTATCAATGCATACGTAGTAATTTTATAGAAGATAAATTGCAACCAGTTATTGAACAAATTTTTATATTTTTATCAACAAAGCTAACCTCGAACTAAACAATAAAGTGACACCAACCCTTAAGGCAGATTTGTTCGAGTCTAATGTCTTAAAGCAGCCTAACTTACTTACATGCGCCATCTAAGATTTTTTACATTTTAAAATCAAGACTTAACGTATCTCAAAATTATGATGCATAGATGTCTTATATCTCGTTGAGTCTGTAAAACAACAATTTCAACATAAAACTGCGCGGACTAGCTTGTCGCGCGCGGACGTCCTAGCAAGTCACGGTCGACATCAGACAAAATAGCAAACAGCGAACAGGAGCGCAGGGATATAATACATCTTTTTATACATCCCTCCTGTTCTATAAATTCCTGCCAAATGAAACATGAGTGAGGAATTTACAGACCACACCGGAAGAAGAGAAAAAGAAGTCCCGTCCACGAGGGAGAACTGATAATGCAAAGCGGCGTTTTTCCCGCCAATTATTGCTGAGCAGACGACCCGAGTTGGGCGGGATGGAGAGGGAGAAGCATTGCGAAGATAAAACAGACGTCGGCAAGTCCTGAATATCTCTCTCACTGAGAACGTTCGCCTTTCGTTCTTATTTGTCATTCTTTGCTCGGATTCTTTGAAGAGACGCTCGAATTGATTGCACCACATTCGGGCTCTCAGGTCCCGTCTCGCCGTCCATTGTCAATCCCAGCTTGTTACAACCACTGACAGCAGCTCCGGCGTAAAACTGATAATTTCGGCTAATTACATATGGATGTCGTTTGGAAAGCATTAGAAAGCCAAAAAATTAAGAAGCTAAAAAGTCACCTGCAGGGAAGAAAAGAGTAACAGCCTTTTTGCTGAACGGGGCATTCTAATTGCAGGTCAACGACGGCATTTGCCGGTTGTAAGCATGGCGAGGTTACTGTTATTTATAACTACATCCGGTGGCAGAAGACACAATTGTTTGTCATGGACGAGCTTACAGCAGCGACAGATTA
Organism: Arenicola marina; assembly: GCA_964019135.1. Classification (NCBI taxonomy): domain Eukaryota; kingdom Metazoa; phylum Annelida; class Polychaeta; family Arenicolidae; genus Arenicola; species Arenicola marina. Next base: position 40,436,839 of record OZ025256.1, on the reverse strand, counting down.
CAGAGCGTTCTATAGCGTTCTTCTCTGTTCCATAATGTCATATAGAGTTCTACAATATGTTATAGCGCATATTGCTCCCAACAAGCATGTGTATATCTTAACCAGTGGGATAATGCCAATTACTCAAATCTGCCGGCAAAACGCGTCATATCGTAAACATAATTCTACACCATTTTTGCTTCCACGGTCACTGTATTTCGCGCGAATTGATGTTTTGATTGCTATTAGTGTCCTGGTTGGATATTGTAGGTATGAGAGATGAATATAAGTCGTGTGTTCTAGTTAGGTTCGAGAGGAAGCAGAACTGCCAACTTGATCTGGGTAAGTATAGAGAGTTAATATGATATATGTAGGCCGATAAGTCCGTGTTATGACAGTTATGTGACATTGTTGTTGCTGTGGCAGAATGTCGACTGTGCTCAAGTATGCCAATTAAAGGCATGGTTATTGAATATGTTTGCTTATTGACTTCGCATATAAGTAAGGCAACTGAAGGCAAGAGAGAAATTATTTCATTTTACCATGATTATTTGGCAATCATATTGCGCCCTTGTATAGTACATAAACCGTTTTTAACCGTTCATAGCAAGGTGGAGTATTTAATGCAGTGTCAAGACGGAACTGGCAAGCATTTGGAGTTTGTCCCGGGCTTTTGTTGGTATTTCATTAGAGAAGAAGGAGGTGTGAGAAAGGTCGACCTCAGACAAAGTGCCTATAGGGCCTTGAGTGTTGCTTGAGATGGACGCTGGACCGGGCGGTTCATGGCACACAGTGTTTACTAAGTCTCTTCCCGCCCCTCTCACTAACTCCGACACATCAATCTGTTGGTAGGGTGTTTGTTGCCCTTACAACGTAACCATACCTAACGCCACAAGGTCATACCACTGTAAATGTTTGGAGCCCAATCAGTTGTTATCTCAAGCATTGTGCTAGAGCTGTGACAGCCGATTGGCGCGGGCCCTCGGATGGACGGAGGATCCCCAACTGAGACATGGTAGACGGCTGGAACAAGGGGCTCAGACTGCCTGAGACAGACCCCAGGACGTGATTAGGGCCAGTCACATCATGGGACTGGGTGGTGCCAACTGGAAGCCGTTATCGGGCTGCGTGTGTCACCACAAAGAACAACAACAACAAGACAACAACAAGTGTGATGGGAGAAGCTAAAGGTCAAGGACACGGGAAGTCGAGGCCCACTGAAGGTATAATCACGTTGTGACTCATTAGCTGGTATTTGACGCTACTATGAAGTGTTTACAGCTTCCGTAATTGCTTTGTGTTATCAATGCATATGTATATATATATTGACCCAGATGATTTGGATAGAATACATTTATGGAGAGAGTTTCTGGTATATATGTATAGTATTTATAGTTATTCAGGTATATTTTTTGATTTAGGTTATTGTTGAAAACATTTTTATAATAAAAAAAGGAAATGGATATAAGTAATCTATATAGGCAATACGTATACCACCTGATAGTGTAATGTATTTGATATCTTATTGTTCAACAAGGAATAAAATATATATAGAATTTGTTTGCTGTTTAACACAAGCAGAAAGAAATGTATGGATTGTGATAACATGATTAGAATTCAATGCACACGAATCTAAAATAGTCTATTCAAAACATGTTGAAAATTTCGTTACCTTTCTTCAAAGATTATGTGAGCATATATACCGTCGGAAGGTAATGGTAAGAAGGTAAGAAGTGTGACAGAAGATGATGCCGGGATCCTTACTAACAAGGACATAGTTACTTAAAGATGTTCTTATTACAGCTCAGTATGGATGCCGTAATAAAGCTTAATAACCAATCTGTGTCCGCCCCCCTCCTCTCCACCCACACCTCCCGTAGCGGGCGTCCGGCTGCGGGGGGGGGCTTACTTGCGACACACCATCTTCCTTTGCCTCGGTACTCACGCAGGGAGAAGGTAAGAGGGTGAAACACACGGATGTCTTTCTGCCTTTGTTGTTGTTTTTCCTGGCTAAGATGCCGGTTGCAGACGTAAACCTTAGCATAAGCCATGGAGTAGGCGACTTGTCCTTCCAAGCTGGGGTTTTGTTATGTTTTTGCAGTCTACTTCCACTGCATTCGATCGATGGAGAAATGTGTGCTACCCCCCCCCCCCCCTCCAGTTGTGGGACAAAAGAAGTGTGATGTACGTGTGCGCCGTCATCCGAGCAAACGGCTCGGTGTGATAATTAATATTTATCACACGCCCGGCCCCCGGTAACCCTCCCCGCCAGGGCGGCCCGTCAATGACGTCACAGACGGCTTATTAGACGGCACTAGGCCTGATAGTCCGCGTAACTTGACTTGTGGGAGAGGTGGGAACGTGGGGGTGGGGGTGGGTGCGCGGGGGCTGGGGCGGGGGTTGGGGCAGAATGCGCAGAGGGAAGTAATCTGTCGACACTGCCATTGAGGCCATACTCATGACAACATCATAACTTACGGACGAAAAGTGTCCTTATGTCATAACCTTACAAGCTCACGGTAATATTCACAATCGAAATGACATAGTTACTTTTTTATATCTTTATATCCACATTTTCTATTTTAATAGCGTTAAACAAAATGCGCGGGGTTAAGTGTGAAGTTGATGACTATCAGAACACGTGTCGCGCTGGTGTCCTTCAGTCATACCCTCAGCGTCATACCCTCAAATGCAAAATGGTTGATTACATCACCTCATATCAGTAATTAACTTATTCTGCTTTTGATTGGAGCAGCTGCAGTCCTCATGCTGCATTCTCTATTAAAGTCTGTTGATATATAAAATTATAAGCGTACGGCACATAGACATAACAGTCGATGTGCGTGGCACATTCATATATTATTACTATGTACCGCATACCAATGAATTATTTATCAAGCAATATAGGATTTATGTTTATTTTTCCTGGCTTCGAAAATATAATAACACAAAAACAATCATTTAAATTATTTATGGGTGCAAACGGTCTATTAATATTTCAGTTTTTCGTGGCTTTAATATATTGCATGTCATATAATTACTGGAGAGAAAATTGAAATAATAGAAAAAAGCAACAGACTGATATATATCTATATATATATAAGTAAGAGGCAACATGCATGCATTGCTCTCGGGCATTTAATTATATTTTTCTAAGGTTCATAGTAATATTTAACATGTGGTCTGTGTGCCTGTCGTACATATGGGGTTTAATATCACACAATCATACAATCAGACGATTTTGTAGACATAATGTAGACAGAAACTTGCTGTATGAACGTCTTTAACACTGGCTTGTCCTTTATCGGGTGGGTACGTCATTCCACGTCAGCTCAAATCCCTGGTAGTGCTCCGGACTGAAGGACGCCAACTCCGCCAACTCCCCAGACGAGTCACGTTAAAGGTGTATTCCTCCGTGCAGTCCAACAGAAGAGGGTGAAAGTCCAGGTGGATCTTGTTCAGGAACAACTCCTTGCGCTCATCGAACCGGAAGTTACCTAGGTCACCGATGCCGAAGATGCATATGTTGCGCACAAGGAATACTGCGCATTGGTGTAACCGGAAGTTGCTGCTGCCGGCCAACAGCTTGAAGCGCCCCCAGTGGGGATAGCCGGCTCCAATCATTGGGTAACCATGGACATATCTCAATCTGTTATCCCATGGACATCCCATTCTGTTATCCCATGGACATCCCATTCTGTTATCCCATGGACATCCCATTCTGTTACTATATGGACATCCCATTCTGCTCCCCAATGGACATCCCATTCGGTGACCCCAAGGACATCCCATTATGTTGCCCCACACTTCTTTGCCCCATGCTCATCCCACTTCTTTTTCCCATGCAGATTCCACTTCTTTGCCCCATGCTCATCCCACTTCTTTTTCCCATGCAGATCCACTTCTTTGCCCCATGCAGATTCCACTTCTTTGCCCCATGCTCATCCCACTTCTTTTTCCCATGCAGATCCACGGTGGTATCCCATGTATTATGCCACTTACGGCTTTTTGGTGCCAGATATCAGATTCGCTCCTCTCATTGCTGCCAGTATCCTGACCAGCTGAAGATTCGTCTTGAGCGGCCACTCCTGCCCCGACAAGTTGATGAAGTACTTCCACTTGGACGACATCTTTAATAAGTCGTCCATACAGAAGAGATCGGCCTCCAGGGCGGAAAACGTGAAACACGGCACCTTAATAGCATTCGATGACACCATGACAAAACAACGGGCAATGGCCCGGACGCCATCTTGGACTTTCGGTTTGACCTTGGCGTCCACGTGGATGCAGTAATAGTTCTGCGGCCGGTAGGTGGCGCGCAGGAGTCGCTCTGTCTGCTCCACGTCTTTATACATGACAATACTATAGGCCAGAGGGAAGTCTCGCTCCTCCTCCGTGAGACTCGACGAGATGTAGCTTCGTTCTCACCGAAAGGTGGCGCTGTCACGAGCACTCTCAACGTAGGAGGCGTCCGCAATCTTGACTTTGGGGTGGTTGTGACTATGTTCCTCGGTTTTTTTAATTTCATTCTGGTCACCATTAAGAATACGCAAGCAGCTCACTACGTCCACTTTCACGTAAGGGACAACCTTCAACGAAGAGTTCCCATCAACCAAACCGCCTCTCTCGGGCAGAAACACCGCTTCGCCGTTTTTAGTGATATTTTGCTTGATTTTTATAGTTTCTTTAAAAGTCGGTATTTTTTCAGCTCCTTTGTAACGAGTGCCGTTTTCCTCTTGTACCGATGCCACAAGCAGGAAAGCCATGTTCGCAGATTTCCCGACCGGGTTGCTTCGCCTTTCGCGAGTAAATAGTTCGGTCGCCTTCTTTCTGTTTTAGACGCCACGTCTTGTATTAATCCGCCATCGCTACCATGGTGACCAATCTCAATAAAGCTATCCGCTGCCATGGCAAGAGAAAAAGTACGAGTTCCGAGTTACGAGTTAATAATTCAAACAATGTAAATACAAATATACATGCTCTTAAAATTGTAAATACAAATATACATGCTCTTAAAATTGATTACCGCATCATTGGTTGTCCCTTACTTGCATTTAACAAATCCCTTTAATTAATTGGTCATTTAGACAGACAATTTATAACTTCGGGCACCAGTATAAATCTTTCGTATGATATTAAACATGGTTTATCCTCAGACGCCATTAAAAGCCACACAAATCTTATAATCATTTATCGTCAAGAATCTCATTGAAAAGTAGTTCATTCAGATATTGTCATAATAACGGGCATTGCTAGTTGCCAGCGTAACAATGTGTAAACAAAAATGACGAAGAAGAAAGTCCCAATTCACGAGGGCGCACAGCGCTTTTTACTAGACGTTTCACCTTACGGCAGCAGTGAATAGTTGTGAGCACAACATATTACATACAATGCAAATGAAAAATGCTATAGACTAAAAAATCTTCTGGTGGTATCGGAAAATCTCGCAAATCTTTCTTCAAGTCTTTCCTTTTTGCGACTGACCGAGCACGCTTTGCACTGAGCCATGACTCAGCACAATACGTGGGACTCAGTTGTACAACACCTCCTTCTGGCCATGTTATCGATGGATAACAGGTGCTATCGCAGGTGTTAAGCCTCAGTCAATATTAGCCCGCGGTGGGAGTGTGACGGGCGGGCAAATGGAATCAATTTTAAATTGCAGTGGCCCGACTTTCCACGGGCCTCCTGCTTTTCTGCATTGTCCAAGATGTTTGAGACCCTTTGTTTCCTATGGAGAGTCTCAACCCAGCGTGGTATGCCTTATGTAGTCCACCCCCCCCCCCACCCCCTCCCCCCTTGGCCTGTTGTCGTCCTCCAGTCCCTCCGCGAAGCCAGGCTTAACGTGACTGGTACTTTGCACTTACAGCACACAACGTGGTTGGTTGGTTTGTTATTCAGGACGCTTTAACCACTTTCGGTCATACGCCGTCCATGGGAGAAGGAAGTACTAGTTAAGGTAAGCCACCCATAATAGCAAGGCAAAAGAACTCTGTATTTGTGAATATTTTATTAAAGTATACCCAATTACACACCTTCCGGTGAATTTTTAGGATACTTTACCGTACCGTTAAAATATTCTCCATTTTCCAAGTATAGCCCCATTTCACAAAATGACCAAACCTTGACACCTACCACGAATATGTAATTTTGCTACAATTCAGCTGAATATTAAGTCATTATCATCAGTAATAGCTCTTTGGAAAGCTTAAACCTAGTGCAATACAGCAATGATATTCAACAATGTAAATAGTAGCCACAAAAAGTAACAGAATGGCAATAATAAAGTGCAGTTATGCAAAAGCAGGACCGTTTTTGCCAAAATTCGAAATCACCACCTTTACAAAATTAGCTATAATTTCATCAAAAATGAAAATCCTGACACAAAACCACGTTTAAAAACTTCTAAAAACATAGTTCTTGTAACAAAAATAAAGAAAAATATAGGTAGCCGTGCAAATATCCCGAGAAACACGTCCTGAAACTTGAAAATGTTATTTCAGAAATATTTCTGGAGCAGCTCATTTCACACCAATTATCATTAATTTACGCCTTGTGCTCACATTTTAATAAATCTGGTTATATATAATGGTCTCCGATATAATTATGATCTAAACGAATGTTTTCTGAACTATTTATACATTTTCTCCATGTTTTTTTCTTGAATATTCGGAATTTATCACGAAGAGTCTTTCTCGGGGAAATGCCCTGTGAATGACGTCACGAATTGGGGATTCCCTGTGAATGACGAAACGAGTTAGGAATTCCCCTTTCACTGACACCCGCCGAAGTTTGTCGATGTTTACCGAGGTCGTCTCTAAATCGCCGAAGCTTATTATACGATGTTCTATTTATTTTACCTATGTCGCCACTTCTTTTGCTGTGTTTTATTCGTGCTTTGTTTCATTAAGACTGCTTAAAATATCAGGGCTACAGCCCGCCGATGTTTACCGAGGTCTGCTAAAAATCTCCGAGCCTCATTATGGGTGGCTTACCTTAAAGAACGAGCTGGAGTGCATTCGCCCAAATAAAGCACGAGACGCGATAGCCTCACATTATGGCTTCACACTACGGCCTTAAATTAGGCTTCACACCAGACATGGGGTAATCATAATCAGTAATCGTAATCGATTGTAATCGATTACATTTTTCAAGTAATCGTAATCGTAATCGATTACATTGCTAATGTAATCGTAATCATGATTACTTTTGATGATTACTTTGATATGTTCACTCGGGCTGTTTGATCTCCAATTGATCGTCATGCTTTCCATGTCGCCTGTATCATATACGGAAACTCGCCACTGCAGTCTTACTGTAGAGATCCTACCCCTCTCGAATGTTAAGAGCAGGTAGGTCTGTGGGGGCTGCGATGGGTAGGTAGGTAGGTGGGGGCTGTGATGGGTAGGTAGGTAGGTGGGGGCTGTGATGGGAGGGTGGTAGATGCTTGTGTTATTGTTCTCTATATAGATTGATTGGAAGGTGTTGTTATAAAACGAACTCGATTCGGTCAGGACTGATGCGCGGCGATGTATAGTGTGGTGGCTGGACTAGATTCCCTTGTGTCATATAACGGTGTGGCTTCCTTTAGTTCCATGGTATTTAACATAGAGGTAATAAGTTTTTACGCGCGACACCTCCCTCTCCGGCGAGAATCCTAAAGTTCTAAAGTTTAAATCAATCCAGCAAGAAAGAGGTGCGATTATCCGTCAGTGTTGTGTTTTTTATTTCAATTACGTCGAAAAACAGTCAATGTAATCACGATTGTAATCATGATTACATTGAATGTAATCGTAATCGTAATCGATTACTTTCATACTTCCTGTAATCGTAATCGTAATCGTAATCATGAAATTCCCAAGTAATCGTAATCGTAATCGATTACATTTACAATGTAATCATCCCATGCCTGCCTGCTTCACACTACGGCTTCACACTAAGGTTTTATATTATGGCTTCACACTACGGCCTAATAATATGGCTTCACACTACGGCCTAATAATATGGCTTCACACTTTTCGGTAGAAAATTAGAAGTGACATCATCGTTTCACAAGAAGCTTAAAGCCAGCCACTTGAAGTCACTTTCATATTGTCATTTCTTTGGCAGCTGTTGTTATTAAGGTATTAAGGGTGGGAATCGCTTGCTTGATTCGTCCGGAAGAAAATACAGCTAATAGCCTATTCAATATACATCGTGCTTAGTTCGACGACTTCAGCCCATTGCTGTTCAGTGTGACGGTGTTACGTGACTGCACTGACACCGGCGTGGTGGTTCACCAGCTAGGACCCAGCCAGTTAAAAGGGGCCGCCTTGATAGCTCAGTGGGTTAGGGCGGTCGCGTTGAGTGTTCTGGCCACCTGAGAACCAAACGGCACGTGGATCGGTGGTTCGCGCCCTCTTGTGGCCATGTCTGTGTGGTCGCAGGACAAAGAGCCCATGTCCTTCTTTGCAAAGAGTAAGGGGTTACCCCCAGGGATATGGCTCCACGCTCCCTTCCTTCTCCTATTGACGCGATATGACCCAAAGTGGTTAAAGCGTCCTGAATATACAACCAACCAACCAGCCAGTTAAAAACCCAGTACACTCTGGGTAACCGTCAGGTGTCAAGACAATCGACCCCACAACAGGGATACCCCCCCCCATCCCTCCCATTTCTATATACCCGGGGCGCATAACTGAAAGTTGTTGACCCGTGGAACGAAAATTGTGCTTGATCCACTCTCGTATTTGAATTTCCAAGCTCAGAATGTCAAAAGCTCTGAACACTTGTATCATTGGCTCAAGGCTAAGTACCATAATAAGGACCAAATAGCGGACGAGATACTTGAAGCCAGATATCCCCATCAAGCGAAGAAGCTGGCAAGCAAGATCAACCACAAGAAAGAGTGGGATCAAGCTAAGGTCCAGAAAATGCGGGAGGCACTGGATGTTAAATTAGCCCAGTGTTGTGAGTTCCGAGACAGCTTAAAGGCCAGTGGGGACACAATCTTGGTTGAGGCTACAAATGATAGATTTTGTACATCTGGATTACCACCGTGGCAGAGTGCATCTGCACCGATAGATGAGCGGCCAGAAAAGAACAGAATGGGTCAAACCCTGATGGAGGTGAGAACCGTTAGACGGCTGAGACAGGCATGGGAACCAGCGGCGGACATCCCGGGGAGGGAGGAAGCGTTACGGATCGCCGAGCAGCTGCTGGATGAGGTCTTAAACCGAAAAACGGAAATGCCATCCCCAGAACTTCTCGAGAAAGACGACAAATTGCTGGCTTCACAACAGGGAGAATCTCAAGGAGGTCACGGATCTGTCTCCTCAGCCGCCGCCGCCGCATCTGCTTCACCGGAACCACAGACGCCCTCGTCGACGCTGCCTGGTTCATCCTCGAAAGAGGATAGACCAACAACGGCCAGCGGATAAAGAAAGCCGACAAGCCCTCCCGCTGAGCAACAGGAAGGAAAGAAGAAAAGCAAAGACAAGTCAAAAGCAAAGGGTATTCGCATATTTCTCCAAGGAAAGAGCCCAGCAAAAGACGATAACTTGTCATCCTAACACCATCAAATATCCTTAACTCTAACCCATGAAGGTAATGATGGGTTATGTTAACGGACTTCGAAAACGACTGACGCGTTTTACGATATTCCGTGAGATTAAAAGACTCAAAATCGACCAGAAACGTATATAACAGATGAGTAGCTAATCAATATAAGAAAGATTGGAATGGATGCATGTTTTTTCATCAAGGAATTTGTAACAGTAAAGGTGATATTATTCTTTTAAGAAAAGACTTCCACTATGACAACATAGAACAAATGCATTCTGAAGAAAGAATCATAGCAGTGAAATTAACGCAAGGGAATGAAGTATTCTTAATATTTTTTTCTGTATTATCCGAATCAAACTAAGGGGAAAATTGATTTTAATAACAAAATACGCAATGTTGTCTCGCGATTATATGAAGAAAGCGCAAACCTGATTATAGGGGGGGGGGGGGGATTTTAACTGTGTACTCAACGCAGATCTGAACAATTTAGGTGGTCATCCACATCTGACTTGAAAATGAAAATGCCGAAGATTATACTTGGCGACATAAAACCAAACCAATTCTAAGATGTATGGACTTCCTTTTGACGAATGAATGTATATTACCAAAATCAGTATCTTGTGAAATAATATCTATGCCTTCAACAGATCACAGGGCGGTTGTTACTGATGTAAAAATGAACGATGATACTCGCGGCCAGGGGTACTGGAAATGTAATAATACGCTTCTGAATGACGTAGATTATGACACCATTGTTAAAGAAGCGGTACATGATGTTGAAACAGAGTACCAAGACTCTCTGGGAGCGCAAACGCTCTGGGATTATTGCAAGTACGTTATAAAGGGGCGAACTTGCCTTTACTCAAGGGCAAAGAACATAATTAAGAAAACTGATATGTTGCGTTCAAAGCTCGATGTGGTTGCACGGTTGCTAGCAACCAACCCATCTGAATCAAATTTGGAAACAGAAGTAAATGGACTACAGCGGGAATAGGGAGTTATTACTAAAGGAAAAGGCCAAGGGAGCCGATATACGGTCAAAGGGCAAACCGAGGGGAATATCCTACCAAATTGTTTTTAAACCTTGAAACAGACAGGGCGCGACAAAACATTATATCGGAAATACAAATGTATGATGGCACTGTTGTGTATGAAAAAGACGACATAAGGCAATGTCAGGTATCCTTTTACAATGAATTGTATAAAAAACAAGTTGATCTGAGTAGAGCTGAATTAATTAATTTCTTGTGCAACGTAAATCTACCAACACTATTCCGATGAAGAACAGCATAGCCTGGGAGGTGATATTACAGAACATGGACTGAACGTTGCTCTCAAAGAACTTAAAAGTAACTCGAGTCCCGGCTCAGATGGCTTAACCACCGAATGGTACAGACATTTTTGGCGAGACATTAGGACAATCGTTTAAAGCCGCTTTTATATCTGGACGCCACATAGTCCACATTGCCCCACCTGTCGGCACGTGTCGGCTTGATAGATCGTGGTGAGGAGGGGCAATGGGGGGTTGGATGGAAGGTGGGGGGACTGCGGTGCGATCCCTGCCTGTGACCCAAGGCTCAGAGTGTCGGGAAAGGCATATTCCTGTCTATTCCTGGCCATAGTCGATATTCGTCGTCTGGTGAACGGCTGTCTATGGAAATCACACATAATCCGGGGGCAGGACTGGATGTTGAGGGGGGGTGCGTAGGGTGCAGAGGAGGAGTGGGATTGGTGGGGGGGGGTGCTCGAACAGACTGAAACTTGTCACGACGAGCTATATATAATCACAGCATAGCGTCAGCCCCTATACAGTTCAGTATTTTGCAGTTAGGAAAGAGGCTATGTCTGTAGAGATCACCGACCTCGGATCGTCAACAGCAGTGAAGAAATAGCACAGATTGACTGGGGACCCGTGGCCGCAAGTGGTGGCTCCGCCTAGTGACACAAAGATCGCTTTTGATCTGATCGGATTACGATAGAGCTCAGCCTGTGGCGACCGCGAATTTTCGGTGATTCCCTTGCCCGGAGATTTCAATCAGCTTAATCCGCAAAATACGTTGCATAACGGTCATTGTCCAATTAGGATGCCATTTTTTGTCGCCAAAATACATCTACTCTACTCTTCACTCTACATATGGCATGGGCGGCATACCCAGGCCACTGCAGTAAGATAGTGACCCCCCCCCGTCCCTTGGGGAGGGTCGTGTTTCTGGAAGCCAAAGTATGTTGTAAATCTTGGTGACATAATTGGTCTTGCATTTTTCTCTTGTACCGTCGAGGTGGGCAGGCGGCAAGGGGAGGCGGATGTATGACTATCGTACGATGCCTACCGTTGCCAAGATGGCCCAGTAATGGTCTATATCCCGTGGACTGAATCGATCGTACTGTTATGGGATAGCGTATACTATTATATTGTAAAGACGATATGCATATGACATTGCGTCGAGTGCGAGATGGGTTCATCTCAGCCCAAGTCTCTAAAATCCTGCCTGAGCCTTTCGGAGATGCGATTTCGGAGATGCGTGCTGAGATAAACCCATCTCGCACGAGAAGCAATGCCATATGTATTTTTCTTGCTCGAATAGAACTTCAAACGTCGCCATTGAGTCAACACGGGACGCTGACAATGATACTCACAATTGCACCTAAATATTTGGTCGAAATCATAACAGTGGCTCTCAATAGCACCTGTAACTAAGTGTTGCGCGCGATGTGTTTCCTTGGAGATATGACGTCGTCAAAGTGATCACGCCTCTGCGGCGGAGATAGGTCTAACGAACATATTGTTTTAGGCAAAATGGTATCTATTTGTTAAATGAATCTTTTGTTTTCGTAAATTGTGGCTGTATTTCTATAGTTGGAGTTCTTATGATTCAGGTCTATAGCTATTAAGTTCGGTTGGTTTGTTGGAACTATTTATGTAAATCTCAGTTACGCGCATTGATACCGCGATAACCACTGAGTGACAAGATCTGTAACGTGATTTTGGCGGCAGCAAAACAACGCACGATTGGAAAACTAAAATGGATCTTACACAGTAAGTTTCAGCTTTTAAGCCGCCAAACTTCGCCAGATAAACTAATTTGTCAAACTGTAAAATAACATGATACGATCTAAATTTCTGACACGTATACCGGGATGGGTTTTTCCCGGAACTGGTGTCAACATTGGCCACTGACAACAGAGTGCGAGAAATAATATGACAACTCGATTGGTGTGAAGCCAAAAGTGTGAAGTCATAATGCGATACCATAGTATAGAGCAGAATTGTGATGCAATAATCTGAGGCTGTAGTGCGAAGCCATTATGTGAGGCCGTATTTGAAGCCATAACGTGAGGCCGTAGTGTGAAGCCATAATGTGAGGCCGTAGTGTGAAGCCATAATGTGAGGCCGTAGTGCGAAGCCATAATGTGAGGCCGTAGTGTGAAACCATAATGTGAGGCGGTAGTGTGAAGCCATAATGTGAGGCCGTAGTGTGAAGCCATAATGTGAGGCCGTGGTGTGAAGCCATATTGTGAGGCCGTAGTGTGAAACCATAATGTGAGGCGGTAGGGTGAAGCCATAATGTGAGGCCGTAGTGTGAAGCCATAACGTGAAGCTGTAGTGTGAAGCCATAATGTGAGGCCGTAGTGTGAAGCCACAATGTGAGGCCGTAGGGTGAAGCCATATTGTAAAGCCGTCGTGTGAAGCGTGAAGCTAGTGCCGTGACGGTGTAAGAACGCGCATCGGGCCATAAGACAATAAATGTGTTTCTAACAAACATTGCGGACATACCCCGATCCGCCCCGATAGCTCAGTGGGTTAGAGCGATCGCATTGAGAGGTCTGGCCACCTGAGAGCCTAACGTGGATGGGTGATTGGAGCCCCGCTGTGTTTATCTATGTGTGGTCGCAGGACACTGATCACATGTCCAGTAGAGGGTTACCCCGGAAAAATGGCCCGGCCCCTCCCTTCCTTCTCCCATTGACGCGATATGACCAGAATTAGGTACAGCGTCCTGACTATACAACCAATATACAATATAACTACAGGGCATTCAGTAATAAAACCATGAAGGTTCTATCACCACAGACATGAGGTCACGTCTCCGCTGCACGTCCACGTCACGTGACCTGGTCGTGCTGGCAATCTTGGCCTCCAGCGTGACGTCATTGCTGTGGATAACACTGACAGCGTCGCCAGGTAAGTAACGTGGTGTATGTCACGTCATGTGTAAGTCACGTCGTGTGTAAGTCACTTCGTGCGTTGTCACGTCGTGTTAGTCACCTCGTGTGTAAGTCACGTCGTGTGTAAGCACGTCGTGGATAAGTCACGTCTTGTGTTGTCACGTAATCTAGGCCACGTCGTGTGTAGGTCACGTCATGTAGATCACGTCATGTGTAGGTCATGCATTGTCGGTCACGTCGTGTGATCACGTCGTATAAGTCACGTCGCGTCACGTAGTCTAAGTCAAGTCGTGTAGGTCACGTCGGGCTCTCATGTCTTTCTTCGTAAGGAGTAGGGCGTTACCCCCAGGGACATGGCTCCACTCTCCCTTCCTTCCCCCATTGTCTTGTACTGAGTCATGGCTCAGTACAAAGCGTTAGTTGAAGAAAGATTTGCGAGATTTTCCGATACCACCAGAAGATTTTTTAGTCTATGGCATTTTTGATTTGCATTGTATGAAACGTCTAGTAAAAGGCGTTGTGCGCCCTCGTGAATTGGGACTCTCTTCTTCGTCATTTTTGTTCACACGTTCTTGTGAATGTTCTTAGCAATGCCCGTTGTTATGACAATATCTGAATGAACTATTTTTCAACGAGATTCTTGACGATCAATGATTATAAGATTTGTGTTGCTTTGTATGGCATCTGAGAATAAACCTTCTTTAATCTCCTACGAAAGATTTATACTGGTGCCCGAAGTTATAAATTATCTATCTAAATGACCAATTAATTAAAGGGATTTGTTAAATGATGCAAGTAAGTGACAACCAATGATGCGGTAATCAATTTTAAGAGCATGTATATTATTTTGTAAATACATTGTTTGAAATATTTATATGTGACGAAACTAATACAAGACGTGGCGTCTAAAACAGGAAGGAGGCGATCGAACTATTTACTCGAGGAAGGCAAGAGTAGAAGCAACCTGGTCGGGAAATCTGCGAACATGACTTTCCTGCTTGAAAACGGCACTCGTTACAAAAAATCTGAAAAAATACCGCCGTTTAAAGAAACTATAAAAATCAAGCAAAATATCACTGAAAATGGCGAAGCGGTGTTTCCGCCTGAGAGAGGCGGTATGGTTGATGGGCACTCTTCGTTGAAGGTTGTCCCTTTCGTGAAAGTGGACGTAGTGAGCTGCTTGCGCATTCTTAATGGTGACAAGAATGAAATTAAAAAAGCCGAGGACCATAGTCACACTCACCCCAAAGTCAAGATTGCGGACGCCTCCTACGTTGAGAGTGCTCGTGACTGCACCACCTTTCGGCGAGAACGAAGCTACATCTCGTCGAGTCTCACGGAGGAGGAGCGAGACTTCCCTCTGGCCTACAGTATTGTCATGTATAAAGACGTGGAGCAGACAGAGCGACTCCTGCGCGCCATCTACCGGCCGCAGAACTATTACTGCATCCACGTGGACCCCAAGTCCACACCGGAAGTTCAAGATGGCGTCCGGGCCATTGTCAGTTGCTTTGACAACGTCATGGTGTCGTCCAAGTCGACCAAGGTGGCGTGGGGAACGTACTCCGTGCTGGAGGCAGATCTCTTCTGTATGGACGACTTATTAAAGGTGTCGTCCAAGTGGAAGTTCTTCATCAACTTGACGGGGCAGGAGTGGCCGCTCAAAACGAATCTTCAGCTGGTCAGGATACTGGCGGCAATGAGAGGAGCGAATGTGATATCTGGCACCAAAAAGCGGTAAGTGGCATAATATATGGGATACCCCCGGGGACTGGGAGTGTGACGTCAATGGGAGGGTTAAAGTGTAAAGAATGGGATGACCACTGTTGCAACGAAATTGGATGTCTATTGGATAACAGAATGAAATTTCTATATGGTAATGGGATGTGCATGGGGTAAATGACAGGGATGAGCATGGGGCAAAGAAGTGGGATGAGCATGGGGCAAAGAAGTGGGACCTGCATGGGAAAAAGAAGTGGGATGAGCATGGGGCAAAGAAGTGGGACCTGCATGGGAAAAAGAAGTGGGATGAGCATGGGGCAAAGAAGTGGGATGAGCATGGGGCAAAGAAGTGTGGGGCAAGGTAATGGGATGTCCATGGGGTAACAGAATGGGATGTCCATGGGGTAACAGAATGGGATGTCCATGGGGTTACAGAATGGGATGTCCATGGGATAACAGATTGAGATATGTCCATGGGGCAAAAATTGGCTAAATGAGCAGCTGTAAATGTTAACTTCATGTTGTTAATACGTCTTCCCTCCCCAGCGCGGGTGACACCCGCACGAAGTGGGTGTACAAACTTCACCACAACACGGGGCGACTGAAGGCCCCACCCCCTGACAACGTGACGCTGTGCAAGGGACCAGTGCACATCGCCGCCACCAGGGCGTACGTCCAGTTCATTCTCCACGACGCCAGGGGTCGCGCCTTCCTCGACTGGGTCAAGGACACAGCGGTTCCCGATGAGACTTTTTTCGCCTCACTGAACCACAGTCCGGATTACGGGGTACCTGGAGCGTATAGGGGTGAGTCCGGATTACGAGATGCCTGGAGCGTATAGGGGTGAGTCCGGATAACAGTGTACCTGGAGCGTATAGCGGTAAGTCCGGATTACGGGGTACCTGGAGCGTATAGAGGTGAGTCCGGATTACGGGGTACCTGGAGCGTGTAGAGGTGAGTCCGGATTACGGGGTACCTGAGCGTATAGAGGTGAGTCCGGATTACGGGGTACCTGGAGCGTATAGAGGTGAGTCCGGATTACGGTGTACCTGGAGCGTATAGAGGTGAGTCCGGATTACGAGGTACCTGGAGCGTATAGAGGTGAGTCCGGATTACGGGGTACCTGGAGCGTATAGAGGTGAGTCCGGATTACGGGTTACCTGGAGTGTATAGAGGTGAGTCCGGATTACGGGGTACCCGGAGCGTATAGAGGTGAGTCCGGATTACGAGGTACCTGGAGCGTATAGAGGTGAGTCCGGATTACGGGGTACCTGGAGCATATAGAGGTGAGTCCGGATAACAGTGTACCCGGAGCGTATAGAGGTGAGTCCGGATTACGGGGTACCTGGCGCGTATAGAGGTGAGTCCGGATAACAGTGTACCCGGAGCGTATAGAGGTGAGTCCGGATTACGAGGTGCCTGGAGCGTATAGAGGTGAGTCCGGATTACGGGGTACCCAGAGCGTGGAGAGGTGAGTCCGGATTACGGGGTACCTGGCGCGTATAGAGGTGAGTACGTAACTTCCGGTTCGATGAGCGCAAGGAGTTGTTCCTGAACAAGATCCACCTGGACTTTCACCCTCTTCTGTTGGACTGCCTGGAGGAATACACCTTTAACGTGACTCGTCGGGAGTTGGCGGGGTTGGCGTCCTTCAGTCCGGAGTACTACCAGAGATTTGAGCTGACGTGGAATCACGTACCGTCCTGATAATGGACAAGTCAGTGTTAAAGACGTTCATACAGCAAGTTTCTATCTACATTATGACTGACCAATTTTTAGAAAATCGTCTGATTGTAGGACTGTGTGATTTTAACTCTATACGTACGACATGGGGATGTTATCATATTTAAACAAGACAAATATGACAGCGATGCGCAAACGTTGATGAAGTAGCACACAAGAAATCTAAACTTCCGCACAAGAGATTGGCAAATACAGTAGCTTCACAAGATGCCCTGTTATTTACTGCGTTCAGTTAGTACGTTCTAAACTTAAACAAACCAAGCGGCATAATGGCATAATCAACTGCCGTTGCGCTTCCATCCGACTCTCAGGGACTACAGCATGCACCCATCATCATAATGCTCGGTACTCTGCACTTGGCAGTAATTAGAAGGCTCGTAAACGACGTGAGAGAGCCCTTCCCGAGAGCACCCCCTCACCCCTCAACACCTCCCACACCTCGCACATCCACCATTCTGCCTCCCCCTCCGCCCCCTGCCCTCCCTCTCCGCCCCCCCACACTCCCCCTCCCTCTCCCCCTCCGGTTCCTCCCCCAACCCCCGCCAAAGCTCCCCCCCCAGCCCAACGCTCCCACCTCTCCCACCTACGACCGCACAAGTCGCGGAAGGATAGCACCCTCAACACCTGGCACACCTCACACATCCACCCCTCCGAATCCCCCCATCCGCCCCGCCCCAGCCCCGGAGCACCCAGCCCCATCCCCGCCCCATACCCCAGTCCCCAGCCGCAACCCCCGCCCCAGCCCCAACCCCCGCCCCAGCCCCCGCGCACCTACCCCCGACCCCCGCCCCAGCCCCCGAGCACCCACCCTCATCCCCCGCTCTCCCACCTCTCCCACAAGTCGCGGAATGTTACGTGGACTATTAATCTCAGGCTTAGCGCCGTCTAATAAGCCGTCTGTGACGTCATCGACGGGCTGCCCTGGCGGGCAGGGTGGCCGGGGGCCGGGCGTGTGATAAATATTAATTATCACACTGAGCCATTCGCTCGGATGACGGGGCAAACGTAGATTACCCTTTTTTGTCCCACAACTGGGGGGTTTCACGCGCAATTTTTCTCTACCGATCTAATGTGCTGGAAGCGGAATGACAAAAACATAGCAAAAATCCAACTTGGAAGGACAAGTCGCCTACTCCAGGGCTTATTAAACCAGGGTTTACGTCTGTAACCGACATCTTAGCCAGGGAAAAAACAACAAAGGCAGAAAGACATCCGTGTGCTTCATCCTCTTACCTTCTCCCTGCGTGAGTAGCCAGGCACGGGATGATGATGTGTCGCAAGTAAGCCCCACCCCCCACCCCTGACCTCTGCCCACCCCGCCTTCGCCCACCCCTAGCCGGCCGGACACGTGCTGCGGGGGGTGTGCGTGGAGGGGAGGGGGTGGATACAGATAGGCTATTATAGCTTTATTATAGCATCCACATTGAGGCGATGATTTTTGTATATTGACGGTAATGATGTGCTGGTCTATAGACATCCCGGCATTTTACGTCCCCTTCTGCCACATCCCTTCGGGGCCCGGTGCCATTATCTTCAGTTTGTATATGCGCTCGCATAATCTTTGAAGAAAGTAAACGGAATGTTGAAAGATTGAGGAGTATTCAGAGTTTTTGAAAATATTATTTTAGATTCGTGTGCTTTCAATGAAAATCATGTTATCACAATCCATATATTTGTTTCTGTTATAGTCGAGAAGCAACGTAATTACTCAACATATCTCCATGTGAATTCATTATACTTTATTGAACGATAAAATATTAAATACATGACACTGCCAGGTGGCATACGTATTGCCCATATAGTTTACATACATCCAGTTTTTAGTATAAAAACGTCTTCAAAAATAACTTAAATTACCTGAAAATATATACCGGAATAACTAAAAATAAATATAGATATATACCTGAAAATCTCTCCATAAATGTATTCTATCCAAATCATCTGAGTCACTATATATATATACATTTTTAGTACAGAAAAACTGCAAAAGCTGTAAAAGCTTTAGAGCTGCGTTGTATAGCATCTAATAGGTCACAACGTGATAATGCTTTCAGTTAGCCTTGACTCCCATTGCCCTCGACCATTAGCTGCCCCTATAACACTTATTGTTGTCTTGTTGTTGTTCTGCTTGTGGTGGCACACACAGCCCGACTGGCCGTAATCACCTCCTGGGGTCTGTCTCATGCAGTCTGGGCCGCTTGTTTCAGCCGCCTACCATGTCTCAGTTGGGGATCCTCCGTCTATCCGAGGGCCCGCGCCTAGCGGCTGTCACAGCTCCGGCACAATGCTTGAGATAACAACTGATTGGGCTCCAAACATTTACAGTGGTATAGGTTTGGCTACGTTGTAACGGCAACAAACACCCCACCAACAGATGGATGAGTCGGAGTTAGTGAGAGGGGCGGGAAGAGACTTAGTAAACACTGTGTGCCATGAACCGCCCGGTCCAGCGTCCATCTCATGGAACACTCAAAGCACTTTGTCTGAGGTCCGCCTTTCTCACACCTAATTTCTCTCCTGGAATGCAAACAGAAAGGCACAAACTCCAAATCCTTGTCTGTTCCCTCTTGACACTGCAATAGATATTCCATCTTGCTATGAACAGTTAGAGCGGTTTATGTACTATACAAGGACACAATATGATAACGCAATTTTTTTTTAATGGAAAAATTTTCATCTTGCTTTTAGTTGCCTTACTTAGATGCGAAGTCAATAAGGAAACATATTCAATAACCATGACCTTAAATGGCATACGTGAGCACAGTCGACATGCTGCCGCAGCAATAACAATGCCACCTAACAGTTATAACACGGATTTATCGGCCTACTTATGTCATATCACTCTCTCTACCTACTCAGATCAAGTTGGCAGTTCTGCTTACCTCTCAAAGCTAACTAGAACACACGACTTATTTTCATCTCTCATGCCTACAATATTCAACCAGGACACTAATAGCAATCAAACCATCAATTCGCGCCAAATACAGTGACCGTGGAAGCACAAATGGTGTAGAATTACGTTGACGACATGATGCGTTTTGCCGTCAGAGGGCACTTTTTGCCCTCACCAAATTTGAGTAATTGGCATTATCCCACCTGCATTATCCTCCTGGGTGCAATATGCGCTACAACATATTGTAGAACTCTATATGACATTATGCAACACAGAAGAACGTTATAGAACGCTTTGTAATCCTCAGTGAGAGAGATATTCAGGACTTGCCGACGTCTGTTTTATCATCGCAATACTTCTCCCTCTCCCTCCCGCCCAACGCGGGTCGTCTGCTCAGCAATAATTGGCGGGAAAAACGCCGATTTACATTATCCAATCTTCCTCGTGGACGGGATTTCTTTTTGTAAAAGGAATTTATAGAACTGATGCATGAAGCGATACGCTACTATTGCAAAAGGCTGAGTACCACGGTATTAGACGTCTATTAAAATGGAAGATATAGTTGTTCAAACAAAAATGGTCGTGTATTTTGTCAAGTATTATTTGTCTAAAATGGTAATAATAATTAGCGAACATCAATTGTATCACTATATTAACTAGCCTCTGGTTGGTCCTACCTCCAATATATCAAATGAGTTGGCCGCGTTTGTGCCCACTGGGTCATTAAGGTACACCCCGTGGCAATGAAATACGAACGGATAAAACATAAGCCAGTGTAGGTGCCTGGGCCAGGATTCGAACACAGGACCTATTGATCTGCGGTGTAGTGCGCTAAAAGCTCGTCTAAACTAAACTTTGTATTAAGACTAAAGACATCAGACTCAAACGGGCAGCCTTCAAGTGTTGGCCTCACGTTATTGTTTAGTTCGAGGTTAGCTTTGTTGCTTGAAAATAAATAAATAAAAATGTGTTCAATAACTAGTTGCAATTTAGGTTCTATCAAGTGACTACGTACGCATTCATCCATTAGAAAAATTGACCTCAGGCCTGGTTATTGCTGGCAGCATTGTACGTGCGCGCTATTTGGAAATTACATTATAATGTCGCCAGATTTAACACGTGAGCTTTAATTCTGTACACAGACATCAGTTGGCGAGGGAAGGTGGTTGTATTCATGGGAAAAGTGATTTTCGTTGGATCAAGCCAATGACAACGTGAAAACACGGTTTGTGTTTCTCTATGATCTCATTTAACTCTCTCTTAATATTCAGCTGAGAAGCATTGAAATGTATTGCTACCTACTACTTTGGCATTGAAACTTTGAAATATATGCAGGTAAACACAGGATACTAATATGAGCCAAAGTTGTATAGGCGTGATACCAACTGTTTAAACGACGTTCGTTTGCGTTCTATCGTGGATGCGACATAAGACAATGACTGGGGCGCCATCTGGCGGCATGCCTCGGCGATACATGTGATATCACTGATACATTGTCAACCGAAATATGTCTATTACGTCGTCAGCAGTTATAATCAAACAAATATTACGGGCATGACTCCATCTCTGTATCCACGTCACTTCAATATGCCCTTTTGATAATTAGACAATCGCCAAAGGGAAAAAAATGAAAGCTGATATTTGGACTTTAAAATGAACGAAAATAAACGAATGTAGCAAATTACTCGGCGGTGGCGGTGGCACTCAGCGATCGGACCTTGAAGTGTGGGTGTGAGGGGCTGGGCGACATCCCATGTCAGGTGATTATGAGGTGAGTCAAGCGAAAAAAACGGGGATCATGTGGTGTGATGGTGTTATTATAGACGGTATAAGGAGTGGTCATGCAGCGCACAAGTTGTGTGGCTGGTAATTAATATAAAGGGGGGGGGGTGTTGCTAGTACGGTATAAAATTTTATGTCGTGTGATCGGATGGCATTTAACCTTCCGAGATTTGGGGTGGGTGGAGTACCCGGAAGAGCTAACCAGTTCTTCACGCCCCCCCCCCCCACACCCTAGTTTATGGGGAGGGTGTTTTCGGGTAGGGAGTGTCCTCCCGCCCATCTGTATTACTGGGAAATGAGTGTGGATTGCTCGTGTGCCATAGTTGTGGGAAATGGCAACAGTGAAGCGAGTATTGGCAGAAATTACCAATAAATCATTGCGATGAAACCATACTAATGAACAGCTCTCAACGGGCAGGCAGAAATGTCAGTATCTTCAAATGTCAATCGTCTCATTATTATCAGATGTTGTGCTCTTAGTCACTAACTCAGGCAATAACTATGAGATTTCAACAACTGCGGAATTACATAAAACATAAACGCCGGGAAATGAGGACTCCTCAACATGTTAAATTCAAATATCGTTCTTTTTTGCGCATTTTTCACAAAACCTAGTCCCCAATATAGTTATCATCAAATACATGTGCTGAGACTGTGTTTCCATGAAAACAAAGATGGTGGTCCTTATGATTAGACAAGTGGCGTTCAACACACCTGCATATAATGTTAACCCGTCATTAATGTGGGATAATAATCGATTGGGACCTCGTTTATTCTAGGATATTCGATGTCAAGTCGAAAAGCTCAGCACAATTACTAAGAACTCAACGTTCAGCAATTCTCTGATTTAGACGCCCAATCTGTGCTTCCGTTATTCTTCTAACCCGCAAATATTGACAAAAACACCAGTTATTATGACATGGCCGGGCATTCTGAACCATAGTCATGGGGTCTGAACCATGGCTGGGCATTCTGCACCATGGCTGGGCATTCTGAACCATGACTGGGCATTCTGAACCATGGCTGAGCATTCTGAACCATAGTCATGGCGTCTGAACTATGGTCTGGTGGTCTCAAACCATGATCTGGCAGTCTAAACCATGGTCTGGTGGTCTGAACCATGGTCTGGCGGTTAAGGCCATGGTATGAGGCTCAGGGATTGTCTGAGGATCTACAAAATCGTTTTATGACCTGGTTTCTGGATCCTACTGTGGGCCCTACTTACCACCCTGGAGAGGCGGTACCAGCACTCAGGTGCTCTCTCAGGCCAACCTTAGTCTGACATTAATATTAACACAAAAGACAAGACTTGGTTAACTTCTTTATTAACTTGTTCGTTTGACGATTTTGCAAGACACTCAACAATTAGATACATTGCGCTGACCCAAAGAGTGATGGTGCGGAGACGACAATGAAATTGACTCACTTGCTCGTACCTAGAGAACGTTAGTTTTTAGACAGCAACAAGGATTAGATTGTATGAAAAGCTTAGGATTATCACAATCAGCAGGAAATAAAGAGGCATGTTAGTGGTTCAAAGCGAGTCGAATGGAAGGCGAGGAAAGTAAAGGAGAAAACGAGAAAAACGACACCCAGTAAATGCATAGTTGAGGGTTAAACGGGCGTGAAATATTATTAATTAACAAATCTGCAGCTTGCCTATGAATACGATGGATATTCAGCAACAGGACTCAACCGCCTCAACAACCCTGTTTGCAGGCCCGATCACTGCCTCCTCCGTGTTCTCGCCCCAAAGTGACCTGCCTCAGCCCTGTTTCCCGCCCCTGCCCTGCCTCAGCCCTGTTCCCCGCCCCTGCCCTGCCTCAGCCCTGCTCCCCACCCCTGCCATGCCTCAGCCCTGTTCCCCGCCCCTGCCTTGTCTCAGCCCTGGGACCGACTATGCCACGGCCCTTGCCCTTCGTCCACCCTCACAACTTACTACACGTACACCTGGCTCCGCCCAAGCCCACTGCGCCCCCCCCCCTCACACCCCCCCCCCCCCCCCACACAGCTCTGGCTCCGCTCCCGCAACTCTACACCCGCCCCAGCTTGGCCGCTGCCCCAACCTGGACCCTGCCACTGCCACTGCCCGATCTTAGCTCCCCAAAGTGCTACGTTCGCGTTGGTTTGACACGCGTGGTGAAAGAACCATTACAATATAGTCCTGGCCGTTCCTCCCTGTCATCCTCACTTCATCATACCAGAGGTCGAGACCCCTCACATGTCACCCGGGGGCGCGGGGTGAGCGGTGAAGGGCGGAGCGGTCATCAGGTGAAGGCCTCAGAAGGCGCATTGCGCATGGACTACGGAATCCACCTCACAAATGGTCCCTGAAACAATACCTCATATCCCATTACGCAAAACATGTCTCCTAATATATATATGTGCGGTTCGTGGCTATAGATGTAGATTTGGTGCCCCCCCCCCCCCCCAAGGGGGTTGGTGGGGTGATGGATGTTGGTGTTACAGTTGTGTCACTTGGTTGGGCAGGCTATCTACTTCTCTACCCGGCACCACCGTCTCCCGCCCGGTCAGGAAGTAGGTCATCAGGTCTCCCTTGCCCTTTACCCGGATCAGGCCTCGCTGCTGGAACGTGTAGCCGAACTGTCTAAGAACCTCCATCGTAGACTCCACCACCTGCAGGGGGTAGGGAAGGGGGAGAATGCTATCAAACCTAGGCCATCTCACTGGTGACAAACCCCGGCACACAGTACATAGTGTATCGTATACAGCGCAGTATAGTGACCACATGTATATATCTAGCACATGTATATAGTGACCACATTTATATATTGACCACTTGTATATAGTGATCACATGTATATAGAGACCACATGTATAAATCTAGCACATGTATATAGTGACCACATGTATATAGTGAGCACGTGTAAATACTGACCACATGTATATAGTAACCACATGTATATAGTGACCACATGTATATAGAGACCACGTGTATATAGTGACCACATGTATATAGAGACCACGTGTATATAGTGACCACATGTATATAGTCATCACATGTAGATAGTGACCACATGTATGAAGTGATCACATGTATATAGAGACCACATGTATATAGTGACCACATGTATATAGTCATCACATGTAGATAGTGACCACATGTATGAAGTGATCGCATGTATATAGAGACCACATGTATATAGTGACCACATGTATATAGTCATCACATGTAGATAGTGACCACATGTATATATCTAGCACATGCATATAGTGACCACATGTATATAGTGACCACATGTATATAATGACCACATGTATGTAGTGACCACATGTATATAGTGACCACATGTATATAGTGACCACGTGTATATAGTGACCACATGTATATAGAGACCACATGTATATAGTGACCCCATGTATATAGTGACCATATTTACATAGTGACCACATGTATATATCTAGCACATGTATATAGTGACCACATGTATATAATGACCACATGTATATAGTGACCACATGTATATAGTGACCACATGTATATATTGACCACATGTATATAGTGAGCACGTGTAAATACTGACCACATGTATATAGTGACTACATGTATATGGTGACCACATGTATATAGTGACCACATGGATATAGTGACCACATGTATATAGTGACCACATGAATATAGTGACCACATGTATGTAGTGACCACATATACATAGTGACCACATGTATATATTGGCCACATGTATATATTGGCCACATGCATAGATTGACCACATGTAGATATTGACCACATGTTAATAGTGACCACATGTATATATCTAGCACATGTATATAGTGACCCCATGTATATAGTGACCACATGTATATAGTGACCACATGGATATAGTGACCACATGTATATAGTGACCACATGTATATATGGACCACATGTATATTGTGACCACATGTATATAGTGACCACATGTATATAGTGACCACATGTATATATGGACCACATGTACATAGTGACCACATGTATATAGTGACCACGTGTATATAGTGACCACATATATATAGGGACCACATGTATGTAGTGACCACATGTATATAGCGACCAGATTTACTAAGTGACCACATGTATATAGTGACCACATGTATATAGTGACCACATGTATATATGGACCACATGTATACAGTGACCGCATGTACATAGCAACCACATTTACATAGTGACCACATTTACATAGTGACCACATTTACATAGGGATCACCTCAGGTGCGGATCCAGGAATGTGAAGTAGGCAGGGGGCATTTTGTGTTCGGAAATTGTTACGACCGAGAGGAACCATTAGATACAACGAGGTATCAGGGATGGGTGGGGGGGATCCACATCTTAACTGGCGTACGGTTATAATGGCAGAAGACCATCCTTGCTCAAAAGGACGGAAGATTGCAGACCCCCTAGACTCCCTCCCCCCTTGGAACCATGCCTGCACATGGTGGGGTAGCATTCCAACTATCGTGGTATTATCATAAGCGGCTTCGTCGATGTGTTCTTGTCGTTATGTCTGGTTTACCTCCGCTTATTCTTTTCCCAGAAATTGCTTGAGCCCGTAATTGCTTTTTCTTGTTTAATTTCAGGAGTAGGATTTAAAAACCCGGGCGCACGGTCTCTCCCCACACAACCACCATCCCCACCTACTTTCACCTGCACACACCCTCTCTATCCCCTACACCCGGTTACACCTAATGTAATGTACCCCCTCCCCCCACCGTCCCTTTTCCCCATTCAGATATTTTGTGAGGTATTTATTGCATGAACCACACACTGACCCCCACACTGACCTGTATCTTGCCCAGTTGTCCCGTCGACTCCATACGACTCGAGACGTTCACCGTGTTGCCCCAGATGTCGTAATGTGGTTTCCGGGCCCCGATGACGCCCGCCAGAATAGAGCCGTGGTTAATACCTACAACGCAACACAATAACATACAAACAGTCAGCAATAACACCGCCTGGGGTTTATGTCACTGGGGGAAGTCGCTAGTTCCTTTGTTGCCCCAAAACTCGCCTGATCTCACTGAGCCTGGCCCCGTTTTATTGCCCTGAATCAACGTCAACAACTGAAAGGCAAAAGAAAAGCGAAGACGCTTATTAAAGGTTGTATCTCCCCCAAGCTGCAATAAGCCAGCGACGCCGGCATCCAGTGCCAAGTAAAGGTGATCCTTTAGCGCGCAGTGCCTTGTGGACTGAAAGAAATGAGCTCACGGCACCTTGCGGCGGCAAAACAACGTAAAGCGGTATTAACTTGTCATATAAATAGCGATGGTAACTAAACCACAAATGTTTTATCATTAACCGGCGCGAGTGGGACGGGTTTGTGTGGCTAGCGCACAACACAGCACGCCTGTGATAGGTTTAATGCCGCGCTGTGGCAACAGTTGTTCGCCAAACAAGCCAGCATGAAACAACTCAAAGATAAACTTTACCACAAATCCCAGGATTGCAAACTACTACATCTTGGCTACCCTGAGCACGTCCATCGTATGGAATATGGACCAGCCTCACAAAATATGTCCAGTTACACATTTTACCGCAGGCAAAACACAGCCAACTGAGTATATAAACTTCAATGCAAGAATGACATTTGATCGGTATTGATTCGGATTCGTGGTAAACTTTAGAGACACCATTATGAGGAGAAGGCAAGGCGTCGTCCGCGATGGATTGAGCAATCCCCATCAGCCGCTGATTCCAGTAATTGTCCATGGAACATTAACCGGGGAGAATTAACACTCAGGACCAGGACATCGGATGATTGTGACAGGCTCGGTCAGTCTCTAATTAGCGTGTTCAACCGTGAGCACAACTGTCACAATTAAGCTGCAAATCCTTCGTTTTACGCTGAAGGATGGCTGCCACTTGTCCATGACATCACATTGGGATTGCGAATACTACCGGCAACGAGATTCAATGATTCCACTTTGCATGCGTAAGTTACGACAGAATTACGAATAAAGCCCACTGGTCTGAATAACGTTGATCAAAACGTCCTAATCTTCGAGTAGAAAGGCTGTATTAAGATTCCCGGTGACCAACAGAACATGTCCACCCAGTAATTGCATTTTTTCGCTTTAGGCAAGTGCCAAAAGTTGCTATGGGGGTAGGAGGAATGGAGAGTGGCGCCATGTCCCCGGGGATAAACCGTTACTCTTTGCGAAGAAAGACATGGGATCTTTATCCTGCGACCACACAGACATGGCCACAGCAGGGCTCGAAACACCGATCCACGTGCCGTTAGGCTCTCAGGTGGCCAGAGCACTCAACGCGAGCGCTCTAACCCACTGAGCTGTCGCGCCCCGGCACACAGCGGAGAGGAGAGACTACACCGCTAGCGCCTTAGTAACAATATGTTGCCTAAACCTGTAACATGATAACCTGTCCGGCCGTGATAACCTGTCCGGCCACGCTTCTTTCATGTCCCTAACCCTAACCAGAACCCTAATCCTAACGCTAACCCTAAACTTAACCCTTGCTCTAACGCTAACCCTAAACTTAACCCTTGCCCTAATCTAACCCAAACGTAACCCTAAAGCCAACATATATATATATATTCGCTATTTGTGCGGCAAGACCATTTGCTGCGCATGCGCAGTGGCCAACCAGACACTTTACCACGCCAGACAGACTAGCCTGCTGCATCGGATGTATGACCCAATGGACCGTTATGAACGGTAGCACCAGCTCACGAAGGAGAGGGGCAAGCCCTTTATTGGGGCCAATCTGCAGAGTGGGGTTCACTTTTTTCCTATTGTTAGTCAGTTGCCTTTGTGGTGGAGGTCTTAAGGCGGATAGAAGCCTCACAACTCCTTCACATGGCCTGCTTCAAGTGGCTGCCCATCCTATGAGGACACCAGACATTCTGGGCACAGCACCACCAGCCGCCCGGCCTTTCTCCTTAACAGGACATGTCCATAACGATATTCTCAGATACACTGGTTTCCCCTGCAACTCTCAGGCAGATGAGAGCGATCTGAGGCAGATTTCGATAATGGACAAGCCAGGACTTGCACTCTCTTATCTCACATTTACCGTCCTGGAAACTCGTCATGCGGATAATGACTCCATGGCTACAGACCCTCATGCTCAACTCTCGTATGGTCTCGTCGTGCGAGCACAAAATCTCCTGTTCGAGTGCTGCGAAAAACACGGGTAGAAAAAAAAATTGTCTATCCCTAAACCAGTGCAACTAAAAACAAAACTAACCATGCTTGAGGGCGCCATGTGGATTTCAGTCAGGTGACCGTTAAGTAGGTGTTTACGGAGCAGGTTGACCCACATGGCTGCAGGGAAGGTCTGGCCTATTCCTGCCTCTGACACCCTATTCAGACAAACACCGCAGCAGATAAATATGACACCTCTCACAGTAGGCTCTCGCTGTGCAACAAGATGGCACAAAGGTGGGTCTGCGAGAATTGTGCAGCCGCAACACCTAATCGCGAGTACCTACTGTCGACAGGAAAACTGGGAAAACGGTTTCAGAGCGTGAAATGCATGATGTACATCGCCATAACACGGAGTGGGTCGGGTGAGGTCATCAATGAGAGGGCCGGCAAGGGGGCGGGGGGGGGGGGGGGTCGTGTTCCCAAATCACGAAGAACAAATTTCGCTGAATTAAATGTACAATGGAAGGGGCCGGTACATGATATAAAATGGCGATTTCCCAATTCACGGTTATTTTTTATTTAAATTCTCAGTTCTTCACGATTAATGGAAATCCTTGATCACGACGGTCCGCTAATATCCCATTCCCAGTTCAGGACGAATTGCCCCCCCCCCCCCCCCCAATGATACCATTTATATATACATCTTTATGCGAACTCGTAGTTGACAGTAGATATACGCACACAAAAATACAACACAAAGAATGGAAATTACTTAAACTAGGTCAGTGGCATTCATCTTAAATTGCGGGAAGTCTAGTAGAGACAGAGGCGATGTGATTAATCATGAGTGACTTAATTTCCGAGATGGTAAACGTCTTAATGTTATATTTACTGATTTTATATTGATCACATATGTAGTTAATACTTTTACTGATATTAGACTTACTTCCGTTAAAAGCGAGTCTAGCACAAGTTTTTGTACACACATTCTCACTGTTCAAGATACTACAAACAAACGTCATGAGCCTTAAATGTAGTTGTAGTTCTACAGAATGACCGTTACAGATTTAGGAGGTATCATTTCATCATTTTATATTACGCACGAATATATTAAATAATCGGCATGGATCAAATTTACCTTGATTAAGAATGAAAATTAAATTACCGAGTTAATTTGACTTCCCCTCAGCTATTCTAAGACTTTCAAATTCAATTTCAACTTCTTTTGGTTCATTCTCCTGCTTTCAGCTGCCCGATGGGGTCCGTAGTTTGAGTGTTCACAGCTGCTCTGCAACAGCAGCATGGCCAACCGAGCCTTTTACGGGTATAATGCACCAGTTAATGCACCAAGGCTGGCCAAATATTCTCCGGCTCAGCATAAGGTATCACGATCAACAGGCTTTCACTCCTGGTATTTCAGGAAATAATATCTCTACCTGCAACCCCAACCACGTGATGTCTGAAATCCGCCATCAAGTCGTACAGTTGTCTGGAGGTACTATTTATAGCATTTTGCGCAGTTGTCCCCCTCATTTATTATGCATGACATGACATCACATCACATGCATACCGCACCGGTCATTTGCAGCCTCTCAGTGCGCTCATGGACACGTTATGACGATACCAGCGATTGGTTATTTTGAGCTAACCTTTGATGGTGACGGCACTCCATTGTCTGCTCTGAGGAATAAACGCCATCAATCCAAATCCAACGCGAGTTCATCTTGAGCAATAAGATAAACCACCCTCCGACAGAGGGCGCTCGCTGGCGCTAGAGCGTGAGCGTTTTCATGTAAATTAACCTCGAAATTCACCATTCCAAAGCCCAGCTGGTTCAGTATCATTTCCCAGAGCATTTCTGGCTAGAAAATATATATACTACGGGATTGAGTATTCTAGTTCAACACTGCAAGGGGTCTGGAAGGCTGGAGTTCAGTGTCCAGTGTCGATTATTCTAAATTCTCAATGTCGAATGCCGATTTTCAACAACGTTCTGTGTCGCTTTTTGGTTCCATTGAGTTTCTTCGTTTTTTTCAAAAATCTGTGTCTATGTCGTTGTTTCTGATTTCTCAGTGTCGGAATTTGGGGGTCAATGTCGAGTGTCGATTTTTCAAATATGCCTGTGTCGCGTGTCGCCATTTAACCCTTCCAGACCGTTACCGTATTTCAACCATTCAGAGGTCCTGGCTACTTCACCCGGGGTCATTTTTGATTAGTGGTTAAAACTTCCTATAGGTTCCATTCCCGAGAGCAATTATCTATAAGAATTTCAAGGCCAATTGGTCCAGTCCGTTGCGCCATTGTGCGATTCTCAATACTAATGCCCTGTTCACACGATGCAATACGTTGTAAAGTTCATTGAAACAAATCAACTTTTCAACCAACTCACCAATTGGAACGCTGGTTTTCCACGCATCGTAAGCTCAGCGCATGTTCTAAAGTTTCGATCAACTTCAAGATTTGGGAATTGTCAACCAATCAGCATCGAGTATTTCAGCCAATCAGCGTTGAGATGATTCCGCTGACTTTATTGTTGGCATTATGACAATGATAAATGTATGTGTGGCTTGTATGCATGACGCTATGACGCACGATGCCCTAATAGTATGTTCGCTAGGTGGCGGTAGTGAAACTTGTTGAATCGGTTGGTACGCGGTTTGACCGTGTGAACTGTTGACCGACCGATACTTCCACCGTTGTTACGAATATTGAAGGAATTATAGTACTGTGTAAACCTGGCATAAATGAGACCGTGCGTTGTGCCATAGCGTTTCTCTCTACTAATACAGGACAGTCATTGCTGCTGCGCTCCATTGGAAATGAAATGTTGGTGTTTCAGGCTGCGCTTTTTTGCACACGAAGGCTATATTGAAATCAATCCCGTGATGAAGAAGGGATCAAATATGCCCCAGATTAGGTGCCCGAGCCCGGATTCGAACTCAGGACCTATTGATCTGCCGTCTAGTGCGCTAACCGCTACACCAGGGAGGCCCCCAGGATCTAGTGATCTGCGGTCTAGTGCGCTAACCACTCCACCAGGGAGGCGCCCAGGACCTATAGATCTGCGGTCTAGTGCGCTAACCACTACACCTGTGAGACCCCCAAGACCTATTGATATGCGGTCTAGTGCGCTAACCGCTACACCAGGGAGGCCCCCAGGACCTATTGATCTGCGGTGTAGTGCACTAACCACTACACCAGGGAGGCCCCCAGGACCTAATGATCTGCGGTCTAGTGCGCTAACCACTACACCAGGGAGGCCCCCAGGACCTAATGATCTGCGGTCTAGTGCGCTAACCACTACACCAGGGAGGCCCCCAGGACCTAATGATCTGCGGTCTAGTGCGCTAACCACTACACCAAGGAGGCCCCCAGGACCTAATGATCTGCGGTCTAGTGCGCTAACCGCTACACCAGGGAGGCCCCCAGGACCTATTGATCTGCGGTCTAGTGCGCTAACCACTACACTAGCGAGGACCCCCCCCCCCCGCGCTGTCTGGGAGACCTGACGTACCTATGCGCAGCATGAAGTTGTTGAATGACTGGGCGTTGATCTTGTTGAGCGAGTCTTTCAGGGCGAAGGCGAATTCGATGAGGTCCGCCAGGTGCTGCCATCTAACGAGTGGCCCGGCGTCCTGCAGATAGAAGAGCGCGTTATGACGTCACAGACATTTAACCGTTGATGTCTTTCGTGGTAAGATTCCAATGGATTGCAATATTTAGGCCGCTGTTGCCATTAAAATTAATAAATGATAGATCACAAATTACTAATTAATAAAAAACATAATGTACTGGCGCATAATGCAAAGCTATAACACTATAGCGAGGCAGTTAGACGAGCATAGCGATCATTTCATGATATATATATATATGTATATATGTGTATTATACAATGTCGTCTCCATAACTGAACTCAGCAGTTTTTTTGGTAACAAAAGCGAACAAAGGAATATAATTTTAATTTAGATTTTTTCCCTCCCTTCTATAGTCGCCGGTTTCACATTACCGCCGCCACCCCCCCCCCTCCCCCCGCCCCCCATCACCCACACCCACTCCACACACCCACACCCTTATTGTTTTTTCAACCGGCTAAAAGCATGCCCGCGAGTCACGCGACCTGGGCTGGGGCATTGCCCTGGTCGATGCCGCTAGCCGCCATGTATGTCGGACCAATCGTCTTGATCTTGGTGATGGCGCGAAAACGAGGCTCCTCCAGGAGGTCATCATAGTCCGAGAGAATCTCGTTCATCACGCGAATACACTCGAGGCCGTTGTTGTTGACGGCGTCCTCCGTGTAGAAGTCGTTAAAGTTGGGACACGCGGCGAACATGACTCCCACCTCCTCGTAGGCCTGGCTGTACAGCTCCTGAGAGAATAACATCACGTGTAATGTACACAGAACGACACCCCCACCTCCTCGTAGGCCTGGCTGTACAGCTCCTGGGAGAATAACATCACGGGTAATGTACACAGAACGACACCCCCACCTCCTCGTAGGCCTGGCTGTACAGCCCCCGAGAGAATAACATCACGGGTAATGTACACAGAACAACACCCCCACCCCCTCGTAGGCCTGGCTGTACAGCTCCCGAGAGAATAACATCACGGGTAATGTAGACAGAACGACACCCCCACCTCCTCGTAGGCCTGGCTGTACAGCCCCCGAGAGAATAACATCACGGGTAATGTAGACAGAACGACACCCCCACCTCCTCGTAGGCCTGGCTGTACAGCTCCTGGGAGAATAACATCACGGGTAATGTAGACAGAACGACACCCCCACCTCCTCGTAGGCCTGGCTGTACAGCTCCCGAGAGAATAACATCACGGGTAATGTACACAGAACAACACCCCCACCTCCTCGTAGGCCTGGCTGTACAGCTCCTGGGAGAATAACATCACGGGTAATGTACACAGAACGACACCCCCACCTCCTCGTAGGCCTGGCTGTACAGCCCCCGAGAGAATAACATCACGGGTAATGTACACAGAACGACACCCCCACCTCCTCGTAGGCCTGGCTGTACAGCTCCTGGGAGAAATACATCACGGGTAATGTACACAGAACAACACCCCCACCTCCTCGTAGGCCTGGCTGTACAGCCCCCGAGAGAATAACATCACGGGTAATGTACACAGAACGACACCCCCACCTCCTCGTAGGCCTGGCTGTACAGCTCCTGGGAGAAATACATCACGGGTAATGTAGACAGAACGACACCCCCACCTCCTCGTAGGCCTGGCTGTACAGCTCCTGGGAGAATAACATCACGGGTAATGTAGACAGAACGACACCCCCACCTCCTCGTAGGCCTGGCTGTACAGCTCCCGAGAGAATAACATCACGGGTAATGTACACAGAACAACACCCCCACCTCCTCGTAGGCCTGGCTGTACAGCTCCTGGGAGAATAACATCACGGGTAATGTACACAGAACGACACCCCCACCTCCTCGTAGGCCTGGCTGTACAGCCCCCGAGAGAATAACATCACGGGTAATGTACACAGAACGACACCCCCACCTCCTCGTAGGCCTGGCTGTACAGCTCCTGGGAGAAATACATCACGGGTAATGTACACAGAACAACACCCCCACCTCCTCGTAGGCCTGGCTGTACAGCCCCCGAGAGAATAACATCACGGGTAATGTACACAGAACGACACCCCCACCTCCTCGTAGGCCTGGCTGTACAGCTCCTGGGAGAAATACATCACGGGTAATGTAGACAGAACGACACCCCCACCTCCTCGTAGGCCTGGCTGTACAGCTCCTGGGAGAATAACATCACGGGTAATGTACACAGAACGACACCCCCACCTCCTCGTAGGCCTGGCTGTACAGCTCCTGGGAGAAATACATCACGGGTAATGTACACAGAACAACACCCCCACCTCCTCGTAGGCCTGGCTGTACAGCTCCTGGGAGAATAACATCACGGGTAATGTAGACAGAACGACACCCCCACCTCCTCGTAGGCCTGGCTGTACAGCCCCAGAGAGAATAACATCACGGGTAATGTACACAGAACGACACCCCCACCTCCTCGTAGGCCTGGCTGTACAGCCCCCGAGAGAATAACATCACGGGTAATGTACACAGAACGACACCCCCACCTCCTCGTAGGCCTGGCTGTACAGCCCCCGAGAGAATAACATCACGGGTAATGTACACAGAACGACACCCCCACCTCCTCGTAGGCCTGGCTGTACAGCCCCCGAGAGAATAACATCACGGGTAATGTACACAGAACGACACCCCTACCCCCTCGTAGGCCTGGCTGTACAGCCCCCGAGAGAATAACATCACGGGTAATGTACACAGAACGACACCCCCACCTCCTCGTAGGTCTGATTGTACAGCCCCCGAGAGAATAACATCACGGGTAATGTACACAGAACAACACCCCCCCCTCCTCGTAGGCCTGGCTGTACAGCCCCCGAGAGAATAACATCACGGGTAATGTACACAGAACAACACCCCCACCCCCTCGTAGGCCTGGCTGTACAGCTCCTGGGAGAATAACATCACGGGTAATGTACACAGAACGACACCCCCACCTCCTCGTAGGCCTGGCTGTACAGCTCCTGGGAGAATAACATCACGGGTAATGTACACAGAACAACACCCCCCCCTCCTCGTAGGTCTGGCTGTACAGCCCCTGAGAGAATAACATCACGGGTAATGTACACAGAACGACACCCCCACCTCCTCGTAGGCCTGGCTGTACAGCCCCCGAGAGAATAACATCACGGGTAATGTACACAGAACAACACCCCCACCCCCTCGTAGGCCTGGCTGTACAGCTCCTGGGAGAATAACATCACGGGTAATGTACACAGAACGACACCCCCACCTCCTCGTAGGCCTGGCTGTACAGCTCCTGGGAGAATAACATCACGGGTAATGTACACAGAACGACACCCCCACCTCCTCGTAGGCCTGGCTGTACAGCTCCTGGGAGAATAACATCACGGGTAATGTACACAGAACGACACCCCCACCTCCTCGTAGGCCTGGCTGTACAGCCCCCGAGAGAATAACATCACGGGTAATGTACACAGAACGACACCCCCACCTCCTCGTAGGCCTGGCTGTACAGCTCCTGAGAGAACAACATCACGTGTAATGTACACAGAACGACACCCCCACCTCCTCGTAGGCCTGGCTGTACAGCCCCCGAGAGAATAACATCACGGGTACTGTACACAGAACGACACCCCCACCTCCTCGTAGGCCTGGCTGTACAGCTACTGGGTGAATAACATCACGGGTAATGTACACAGAACGACACCCCCACCCCCTCGTAGGCCTGGCTGTACAGCTCCTGGGTGAATAACATCACAGGTAATGTACACAGGTTTATCCAGGTATAAATGGCGTGCCACATCATCAGATATTTATATACTTGTACTATCTATATCCCACAGGAACTAATTAGGTTTATTCCGTTTTTTTTTAATCGCGTGTATTTATTCCTGGCCAGCGTGTGTACTTGCATGCACTGACTGCATACGCTGATGTGTCTCATGTTTGTGCATCGCAAGACAGTCTTTAACGCTTTAACCACTTGTGTTCATATCGCGTCAATAGGAGAAGGAAGGGCGAGTGGAGAATCTATCGTAATACCGCTCTTAGCCTAATGAATCCCCAGCCCCCCTCCCCGCCCCCCACCCACTGGGTAAGCGGTGTGAGGTTCACTGGACATAGAGTGTGGCCCCACGAGATTATAGACAATAGGGATCCGCCCGTTGGGTTAGTAAGTAAAGGTGATTACGTCATCGTCTTTGGCCTTCCCGATGAAGTCTCGCGCCACGTGAGCCGGTAGTATATTGTACACCAGAGCCTCGTTTTTGCTGCGCATTGCCTCGATCTTAGTGCTAACTTGTCCGGCATCGTGGGTGAACAGATGCAGCTTGCGGAACAACAGCTCGCTCTGCAACGGGAAAGACACCACATGGAAAGCCATACATTATTCACACATAACAATAGAGGCCTGAATGCAACTATCCCGAACGCACTGATATCAGAAAGCCACATGCAGCACGGCTAAATATATTGATCGCGCATCCTTTTGATGTGGGGGCCATTTCCGCTTGTGTGACGTCACGAGAGGCGCGGTGGCAGTTAAAGGGCAAGGGAGGCATGGCCCGGAGCGATGTCGCCAGCCTAGCAACGGTATCGCTGTCACCCTGATGAGGGGGTGCTATATACTTACATGTCGGCATATGAAGGTACAGCCCAGGGCGGCAAATATCACAGTGGTAAGGCTATAGATACGATATGCAGGGTCCGGAAAGCTGCAAAGACACATGGATACTTTGGTCAACGCACCTACCTCTCTCGCCCCCAAGCCCCTGCCTCTCACGTCCTCCCTCACCCCCGCCCCTTGCCTCCTGCCAACCCCCACCCCCACCCACGCCCCTTGTCTCCCAGATGATGATGTTTTACTCGGTGTTACTCCCCATTCTGGGAACGAGATAACAATACACTGAACATCGAAGAAATATTAGGGACACGTCAGTGATATATCATACGGGCTTTTTTTGTGGAGAATGTATCAAAAATGTCACGGCGCCACCGTCTTTCGTCCCTTCTCTGTAATCGTTCCACAGGCCTAGCACTCCCCCCCCCCCCCCTCCACCCTCAACCCTCTCTCTCACCCCTCTCCACCCCCAACCCTCCCTCCCACGCCGGCACCCACCCGCTGCCTGATGACAACAACTGCCCCCCCCCGCACCTTCATTAGATTGGACTTGCATGGTCCCAAACGTCTGTAATATTGGGCGAATAGACGCCGACACCACAGTCAGTAAAGGACAAAACTACTGTCCAACAACAATTCTCTAATTCTATACGTCTGTGCGTGCAAAGATATTGGTATTGATTATGATAAACCTCTGATGCTCGTAAAAGACGACAGAGCTGCCTGGCATATTGAAGGCAAATTTGTGAATAGAAAAACTACAAATCTCCGCCGAGACTTAATATGCCCCACATTGCAAGCCTGATTGTGTCTGCATGCCGCCACTCGGCTATGTTCGTAATGGCTCACACAAAAATCGATAATGTGACCTTATGTCTGCAGCCTTTGTTACTACACCTATCCAATCAGATTTGAATGGCTAATGCCTATCCTTTCACAAAAAACGACCCCTTTTCACGCACCTGAGGTCCTGAGAGTCTTTCAAGGAGTGGACAATGAGCAGGGTGGGGGGTTAAACACAGTGGGCATGAGGCGATGACGTCACCGCTGACACTTACATTTGAGCGGATGCCATGATGACGTCATGCAGGTCAAGGGCCGTTGGCATGACGACCATGGGCAGCAGGCTGTAGCACGTGGCCGTCACTGCTATCAAGGTCACCTTGAACAAGTACTCCACGTCTAGCAGTGACGTCACGACCAGCAACACAAGTAGCCCGGATGTGTTGAAGTACTGCGGACTCGGGCACGATATGCCCTCTAGCGACGAACTGAGGAACGAGGCGTTGGCTGCCGCAAAGGATGAGGGGAAGGTTTCCGCAGCGCCGCAGCCGAGCTGTTCGATGCAAGATTCCAAGTTGGATTCATTGAGGTTTAAGTATGGTGCAATATTTATATATAACTCACACAGAGTTGCAATAAATTCGTGCCTAAAGTACTTCAATTACCTATATTATATAATCAATAAACTTTTGTAGTCCGAAGAAGGCGAGCCACCGCACTTTGTATTCTCAGAATTTGTGTTTTCTTGTGATGAGATTCAACGTAGTAACGCGATTAAAACGAAAAAGAATGTTTATTTATGATAAAAACCTGTTTTGGAAGCAAATGTTGGGGTGTGACTGTGATTTCTACTGTGACTTACTCTGATGTGACTGTCACCGTGACTGTCACCGTGACTGCCATTGACGGTGGTGCTACTGTCATTGTGAATGACGCTGTTATGTGACTGTGACTGTACATTACAGGTGACTGTGACTGTACATTACATGTGATTATTGTGACTGTACATTACATGTGACTGTGACTACATTACATGTGACTGTGACTGTACATTACATGTGATTATTGTGACTGTACATTACATGTGACTGTGACTGTACATTACATGTGGCACGTGACTATGACTGTATATTACATGTGACTGTGACTGTACATTACAAGTGACTGTGACTGTACATTACATGTGACTGTGACTGGTTAGGTGATTGTGGCTAGCCTTGCCTCACTACGCCTTGTTACTCACCGCTGACAGCAGTGTTGTCGTGACCAGGATGACGACGGCCAGGTTAGCCCACAGCAGCATTCCCTGGCGGCTCAGCAGTAGCCAGTGTGACAGCCGTCCCCAACACGTAGCTCCTCCGCCCGCCTGTAAACAGTCGTCCCATTACTCCAGTACACGGATGTACAATCACGCCTACGAACATGATGTCTAACCCTCCCTCCCCCCTTCCAAAGGCAAAACACATAGAATAATTGATGGTTAAGGTAGCTATAAATGTCATTTGTTAATGAAACCTACAGCAGTAAATCACACTTAATAGACCGACCCAGGCTGTCACTGACGTCACTGTTGCTTTTATCCAATCATGTGGTGAAAAAAGGTCTTCCACGTGCGTTATGTTGGACACAAATAGCAGCATGTCATTTTCTTGTCAGTTTTAGAGGTAAATACTTCTCGCTTGTACCTACCATCAGCTATTTCATACTCGCGTTAAAGGAGAAAGGACTCCAACGTTGGCGAGGCTTTGTGTCGGAGTATGGATCGGTCTATTATTACCCTGATTTCTTCAGTTATAAAATTCATGCATATTTCCACTTTCCACACTAATTTCAACAAAGTATTTTCTAGGTGAAAACCTCCTTTATTTGGTTCGTAGCGTAGTATGGCGTAGCATAGCATGGTGTTGCGTTGCGTAGCGTAGCGCTATCCAGGGATTATACACACTGTCTATATGAACACTTATACACGAAATCAATAATGATATATTGCACACGCTGAAGCAGCATCAAACCTATACGTCACCAGAAAACCAGCAGCCGAATGTCACATTGTAATGTAATAGCAGGCTATTATACATGCCATACGCATGCATAAACCTCCAGAACGCCATG
This sequence comes from Arenicola marina, assembly GCA_964019135.1. NCBI lineage: Eukaryota > Metazoa > Annelida > Polychaeta > Arenicolidae > Arenicola > Arenicola marina. The sequence goes on along the minus strand of OZ025256.1, from coordinate 40,396,803 downwards.
CTACATACATTACTTGTTCCGTACCAGTTGGAATAGCGTATTTCTACGTCTAATGAACAAGCACTGACAATTATTTACTAAAAACAGCCTAAAAATGTCAATAAAATTCAATGTATGTTTTTTTCGACACTTAAAGTTGCATGTCGAGCTCTTTCCCGCCAAAACTAAGCCCAGGCGAAATTTATATCAACATTATCAGAAAACTCGATTGTTTCATTCTATAAATTCAGAAACATCGCGGTTTCGGCTGTCATGTGGTAAACGTGTCTATCCTGAGACACCACAGAACTCTGTCTCGGCACTGCTATTTATAACAAAGCATCGCGAAGCACACAAACTGATGACGTTTACCACTAAAATGAAAACTTGTGGTAAATTGATATCATGGTCAAGGCTAAGAGACTCCGTTTGGCAGTCTGGCATGCGTGGAGTATAGACAAAAGAAATATTGAATGATTCAAGGACTGATTCTTATTTGTATTTTGACCTCTTTAGTCTGGGCGGGAAAGAGCTCGATATGCAACTTTAAAAATGTCACTAGTGATTGTGTGCGGGCGAGGCTGGTTCCCGACTTACCATCCGGATAGAGGCCAGGTACGTAATGATAGCCATTGCCGTGAGCGCCAAACTGGCGGACACCAGGGAGATAACCACCCAGAGACTCCTAGAGGCCGAGAAAGAAACAGTCGTTAGGAGTCGTAAAAAAAGACCAATATTTTAATCTTCTAAATTATGATATATTGATGCAACGCGTACGTCACTGCGGCGAGAGATGCACACAGCGCACACATACAACAATCAGGAACAGCCACAGATAAGAATTAACGGACAGTTCATCAATGTTGATAAAATACAGAATCATCACATATATTGGGAACAAAAAATCACAATCCGCACCCACTGCTATTGCCACATGGCTAGAAGAGTTCCCATTTCTAAGAGAAAACTGTTTCAAAACATACTTTTCAATAGGTAATACTGCAACACGCAACACTCAGATACAAACTTTCCAGCACAAAATCCTCCATAGAGTCATACCTTGTAATTACAATCTGGTGAAATTGCACATAAAAGACAATGCAGCCTGCGATGTATGTATGGAAACTGACCCAATAGAGCACTTTATGTATGACTGCCCCTCTGTCAAAAAGATCTGGCAAAATATTGAACAATGGATTACAACCTTATACAATGTTCATGTGAGTCTATCAATAGTAGACGTCTTGTGTGGTATTTCTGGTTATAAAGGATCTATTGTACTGAATATAAATTTCATTGTGGTAATGGCTAAATGGTACATCTACAAAAGTAGATTTTCTAAGAGTAAGCTGTTATATTTCGAATTATATCAATATTTCATCAACAAGCAGGTGCAAATGGAGCATCATGCTGATATCCTTACAGGAAAATCATCCAGATATATTGCATTGTATGAGAAAATAGAATCTTGTAATGTAATTATATAATTTTATATAATACTCCGTCACATCTTAATACGATATTCGCAGACCTTATTTCAACATTGCCATATTTGAGTAATCAATAATTGTTTATGTTATCGGCCTCGACCTATAATTGCATTACCTATATTTATATATGTATGTAGCTCTCGTTGCTGAAGGAATAAATAAAAAAAATATATATATATAGATATTGATGCGACCCGGAGATGTAATGATATTAGTGCATGTTTATTGTTACTTACATGGCTAAAGAAGCAGTGGCTGTCCGTCAACTGTCTGATTATAATCAACAGATGATACGTCAATTGACTGACCCAGGCTGTCGATCATTCACTGACGTCACTGTTGATTGTATTGCTGTTTATTTTTGAAGCAGCATGTCACTTTGTTGTCAGTTTCAGAGATGAGTAATTTTCCCTTGTACCTACCATGGTTGTCAATGTCATTCTCATGAGTAAGAAAAAAAACTTAGGGCTTAGTGTTGTAGCATGGATTGGTCTATTGCCCGCCTCATTACACAAGGTTGGTCGGTTAGTTGTATATTCAGGACGCTTCAATCACTTTTGATCATATGGCATCGATGGGAGAAGGAAGGGAGAGTGGAGCAATGGCCCCGGGGGTAATCCCTACTCTTTGCGAAGAAGGACACTGGATCTTTATCCTGCGGCCATACAGACATGGCCACAGTAGGGCTCGAACCACCGATCCACAGGCCGTTAGGCTCTCAGGTGACCAGAGCACTCAATGCGAGCGTTCTAGCCCACTGAGCTACCGGGCCCCTCATTGCAAAAGGTCAAGTTATGATTTATTTATTGGAAATAACCCAAACTATAGCGCTAGGTAACGAAGCGGAGACAGGGGTTTTATGATTAATTGAAAGGTGCTTATACAAAATTTATGCACGTTTATCTGGACACAAGGTATTTTAATGCCTTTATTATATCAATAAAATAACGAGTAGGAACTGAACGATATTGCTGTCTGGCACGACGATGTGTCGGATATGGAATGCCGTAGGTTTTACGAAGCTAAATGGTAATTGGACAAACCCCGCGCTCTTTGTGTCCGCATTATTTGTTTAAAGTCATTACGCCAATAGAAATGTCACAAGTGCATCTCTAATGTTTAAACTGCACTTTACCTACAGGAACTATTTTCGCCATCGGCCTGTAAATTTAATGTTTGCTAACTAAATAATTTCAACATGTAATTTCAGCATGAGTCTCAAACATAGTGTACTGAATAATTTCAGCATGAGTCCCAAATATAGCGTACTTCATAAATTCTCTATTGAACAGATATTTTTGCAAATGAAACTTGCAATGAATGGAAGTAGATCTATATAATTGACTTTCGGTTTTGATGGTTGGTGAGCGTTATCCTAATTCGCATGGTCTGCTGGATGAAAGGTAACAATCGCGTGTGTGGCTGGGGTGGCGGAGGTAAGAGGTTAGTGGTAGAAGGGACACAATGTTTTTAATATGGATAGGTGCTACCTAAAAAATGCGAGCGTATATTTATTAATTCAGATATTTCGAGGGGATACATCTAGATTAATATTCAAATTCAATCTCACTTTGGCTTGCCATAAAGAATATCTTTGGCGGGATGACGTATACCATGCACGTGCTTGTGGCATATCATTCGGTTGCTCAGGAACTCTCATTGTGACGTCATGTTTATAACATTTTGACGTCACAACTACTCACTATGGCAGCAGCCGATGGGCGGTCACCAGGAGCGCTCTGCTTGACAACAGACATTTAGCCCGTCGCTTATAAATTAGCTTTAATTGGAAGTAGACATCCATTGTTAACATTGAATAATTTATTCGTTAATTTTGTGGGGCAGCTGATTTAATTATTAAAGACATGACATAATAGGCTTTGACCTCTCTTTGCTTGAATATATTTATGTACAGCTGATATTTACTCCGAATCCGAAAAGATCTCATAGGGGTTGTTACGCGAAATGAAAGTCCTAAGCCTATGCTTGAAATGGACTTTGAATATGCATGCATGTTACTTTAAGAGCTCGCTTGCGCTCGCTATTAAGTCGGCAATACGGAAAATTAGTGTGTCAAAATATCTTAGCTAGCTCTGGACACAGGCGGAGTAATACTTTAGATGTTGGGTATATTAAAACTCGGTGGAGAACTTATACATATATACCTATACATATATATATTCCCAGAGCTATCGCTGATATACTTACACGAACTTCACACGCACAGTTACAACACAAGAACTTCTATTCATCTGCGGGTACGTAAACTAAATAGTATTCTATCTGAGAAGGGAATCCGAACCACTGGTCGTAGCATATTTAATAAATTGCCGATAAACGTAAACTTGTGCACGTCTAAATACATGCTTAAGAAAGAACATAATGGTATCCTATTAAGACTTGTTTTCCGATTAATAGACTTTTGCCTTTATAAATGTGTCATCCTTTTACTGTGTCTAGCTGTGATAGAAGTTACATAAATACTTCTAGGTTTATTTACTTGACTTGTTCTGTTTTCGCGTTTCTTTGTTAGCTTGCTTGCAGATAATTTTTAGATCAACACACCTTATCTGTAACGAACAAATAACCCTTTGGCTTATGCTCGTATCACGAGAAAACGTCTTGCAAATGAACTTAATGAATGTAATTTGTGTATTGTCTTCTGACTGTCACAATAAACTGATTATTATATTTGTATATATATGAACTTGCCCTTGATAGTGGGGGGGGGGGGTGTACCCTCCTCTGAATCGCGAATCCCCAAGAATTAGGGAGAGCAATACCGAATCTCAAAGATTAGGAGCTGGGCGTAAAAAACTATCGAATATCGAATATCGAGGACTATCGAGAGGACTGCTATGCCGGATGGCGGTAAATAGGCAAAAGGTCTTCGCCTTGAACCAAGAATAATGCGAATAAGGATCCCCAAAAAATGCCAACAGCTGATCGCGAATCTCCAAGAATTCCTGGATGCCAATCGCGGAGATCGGAAAAGGTACCCCCCCCCCCTCCCACACACACACACACCCTTGATAGTGTCAGGCAACTATACCGTTGAGATGTGCAGCCTACGTTAATCGACATCAATGCCAATGACAAATACCCTTCGTTGACGACTGCTAGCGCCACCAGCTGGCACCACGTGACCGCTGCTCCGGCGGCGACCAGGCACCAGTGCTGCCCCCTCTGTGGAGCCTTGTAGTATGTGGACTCTAAGTTCCGGTCCTTGAAGGTCAAACTAATGGCGTGAAGTTCCTTCCTTATCAAGCTGCAATGGGACAATAGTGTCATCATTTATTTCATACATTATTGTAGCAATACCTTGTGATACAAAACAATTGAGGAGCATTTCTTTTCTTTTCGGTGTGAGTATTGTAGAAGCTACATGAAAGAACGGTGACGAAGGAGTCCCCCATGGATTACGGTTAATTGAAACCGTATTGTATTTGTTAAACGGAACCAGATATTTAGGACGAGTTATTTTTACCTGAAACCGACGGGAAACCGAAACCGTTTTTAAAACGGGTTTCAAAAGTTTGCCTACCTGAAAGCTACCGGATCGTTTCATTTGTTCACAATTTCAACATATTTCGGCAATGGCCATCTGCTTATGCAGTTTGGACTGTCCGTTAGTAAACTAGTCTCATACCTTTGTCCAGAAGTCTCTATTTATACATTTATGATTAACTATGGTATATGTGTTGATCGAACTGACAGCTCGGCAGAAGCGAAACAGTAAAACCAGCTCGCTCGGTGGTTCTACGCTTTCGAGCAAACCGGTTTCGATTCTTCTTCTCTCGAACAGTCAGTTCGGCAAACCGGCTTTGGTTTCATGTAAATCGAACACGCCCGTAAACTGCATGAAACATTTAGCCGCGCTGGCAAGATTCGATGTTCTTGAAAGTTACTCGTTAGAAATAGAAACAGACTTGGTGAGTGAATGTGTACGTTTTGTGATTTAAATGCAACAAACACGTGTTTGGCTTCACTGTCATAAATACGTGTTTGGCTTCACTGTCATAAATACGTGTTTGGCTTCACTGTCATAAATACGTGTTTGGCTTCACTGTCATAAATACGTGTTTGGCTTCACTGTCATAAATACGTGTTTGGCTTCACTGTCATAAATACGTGTTTGGCTTCACTGTCATAAATACGTGTTTGGCTTCACTGTCATAAATACGTGTTTGGCTTCACTGTCATAAATTCAAGGAGACAAATAAGTTTGCCAATAATTAGATGTGACGTATGTTTTTTCTGTATTTTGCCACATGTACATTGTTGTACCATGTACTGGGCGGATGACTTTGCAATAAATCCAAATATCTGCTTTGGTCGCTAGAGGGCAGCTTTGAGCTACGCGGTTGGTATTCGGCATTCGGCGATAAGAAATGAAAGAAAAAACGAAAAAAAACATGACCCATTACTAAAATGAGCGGCACAATCTGAAATGATATTTTAATTAGGAATCATGTCTGATGTGCTGATGTGGCTGCAGGCGACATGAAGAGTTGGTCCATTTGAGGATTTGCGGTAACCAAATTACTGTTACATATCAGTGAGACATCAACCGTCTTGTCAACACTTATCTAACCGTCTGTGTAATGTGCCGGTGTCTGCATGATTTGCCTATGTCTGTATGTGTTCCTTCTCTTTGTTCAATGCTACAGGGGGCGTGAATAAGACACGTCGCTCCACCAGACGTCGTGTGCCGCAATCTGTTCGTGAGTATGATTAATATCTTGATTGGTCTCTGACGGTACAGCAAAAAGACTTGTCTTCGGAGACGGCCGTCGACCTCTGCAGAGTTTGTTGTTGCCGCCGCATGATATGCATATGGCGTTTGTTTCGAGTAAGAAATGGGTTTATCTCAGAAAAAGTCTTTGATATATCCTGTTCTAGCATTTACGTGAGGATAAAATAGGAACTTTGTGCTGAGATCCCATTTCGTGCGTTTCAAGTAATATAATATGCACTTTCTCACACGAACCGCAGTCAAATTTCACCCTTGGAGGTGACAAATGGAACCTTTTCGAAAGTACCGAGGCGAGATGAGTTTATTAAAGACCTGGGGCTCATTCCATGTCCTTTCATTCCATCTTGTAACTTTGCTCGTAAAATTAAAACATTGTTTGCCGGTTTGAAGAGAAATGAAATATTTTGAATTCGTCATAAATATAGGGCCAATGGGATATTTAATAGTATTGGTGGAAAATAAATTGCACGAAGAGGGTTGCACCCCAATAATCGCAGTATAACGCTTATTTCCGTTGCTCGTAACGTTACGATCTGTCGTTAAATTAGCATGTGAAAAATATAGTTACGAGCTCGTAACTCTTAGTAAAACGATCTCCTGGTGCAAGGCGACAAATGGCCATTTTGGAAGGATTACTAACTGGGTATTTCGTAGAAGGCTGGCATGAAAGATGAGACATAACATAATGATAACCTGCTTCAAATGCAATAATAAATGTGACCAAATAATATGTTTTACGTAAGCTGGTGGCAAATTGGTAAGAGGGTCGTGTCTGCTACGTCACTCACTTGGACAGTATTCACTGTTTACTGCATCATTTTAGACAGGTTAAGCCGGACCAGGGAAAAATGACTTTTCAGTGATGAGAATAGGTTCTTGCACTAAAGGAGTCATACTAGGCTTTTATTAGATATATACTTATATACTGACATGACGTTGGTACGAAAAAGCTCTCTGAATAGCAACACATAATGAATAACCTTTAAATTAATTGGTACAGTTGTACCGACATACTGGGTGTAACAGTCAATGTAAATCACCAATATATTGTCCTCATTGTTCTTAAAAGACAGTACTAACCTGGAGGTACACGCACACGTGCTGCATATTGTACGTTCAAAATTCCGGATAAATGTTATATGCATTCAATGTTAAAGCAATATGTTCTGTAATTTTTATATAACCAATTTCTTCTCCATGTCAGATAAGTATGTTCTGTCTTGAATTTAAATCCTGAACGCCTGTGTGCTATCCGGAGAGAATCAAATTTGTTCGCCGGAGCAGAAGTTGGTGGCCGGCTTTATATCCCTATGCGCCTGTTCGCTGTTCGGTATTCTCCGTGATGTTGAATGCCGACAGTTTAATGTTGAAATTGTTGTTTTAAAGACTCAACTAGATATAAAACGTATATGCATCATAACTTTGAGATACGTTTAATCTTGATTGTAAAATTAAAACGCATGTAAGAATAAGCTGCTTTAATCTCACGTTTTGTCTTCGCGTTCCATCAGAGCAGCAAAGAAGTCTGATGTGCCCTCCTCCGCGTCGCTTTGAGTAGAGTGCCGTTCAGAAGTTTGCCTGCCAGACGGTCCTTGGCTTTCCGCTTCCTGTCGATGGAATTAAATCCGCATTATATCAGTTTCCGGACACATTACGCCAGGAAGTAACATCCACCTCCCATACTTAGCAACGGGACAACCCGTTAAACCAGTGCAGCATGGCGATATCTTTGGGGTGATATCCTAATTGGTTCCCTGGGGCACTTCCGTTTCGCAAGAAAGTACGCAAGAAGTTATACTTGTTGTTCTCAAATCGGTGCGACTAAATACGACAGGGCCGATGCACCGTAGGTTCACAAAAATGGAAGCCAAGGAATCCGTGCGTGCTTCATAACACGTCGTAGGATGCCAGCATTTAGATTTCATACACTTAGTAGGTGCTTCATACAAGATTGGCCCAGTTACCTTCATGACATGCATAACGTACAGGAAAGCAATTACATGTTAAAACATGGGCCAACTATATGTATGCCACGCGTTAAGGTCATTCGGTGAAGTATCGAGGTAGCAAGCTATGGAATATGCTCAATAAGGACACGAAGTTAGCCAGATCTGCCAAGGAATTTAAAACGACGCTGTCAACCTCGGATGTGTTCTTGTGTCACTGTAATGCATGCACATTATGCAACATAGCGAAAGGATAATGTTTAAAAAGATACAATGGTTGTTATATTTTTATTATCATAAGTACATATATCTCATCAGCTCATGTTATTTTATCATTGTCGATCAATAGCACTAGTGCTAATGTTTATTGTTGACCTTTACATACCGACGTTATATATAACTTTATGTTATCTTATCTTATAAAACGCGCAATAATTGTTTTATTTCAGGTGTTATTCCAGCCTAGTCACTCTTAATAGAATTATAGTTATAATAACTGCCCGTGATTTAACACACGTGCCCCCTGAACACGTGTCCCTCCCACACCTGCGGACCCTTCGCAGCCTCTCTCCTTCTCCTGTAGTTACTAAAGGCGACGTCTCTCCTGGAGTAACGCCCTACTGTCTGCGAAGAGGGACACCATTATCATGCACAGATATTTGTACAGATGGGATTCGAACCACGCCCCGACCACGTCACCTGGGCCCGTAAGTTCGAAACTGCCGGGGCCGAATATTTCGCCCCGCTCCATGCTAATGTCCTATTCGAGGGCAAGATATTCTGCCTCGGCCGTTTCGAACTTACGGGCCCTGGCCTAGCAGAGCATTCTCGACAGTACCCGAACACGCTACATACTGGGCCGTGGGGTGACCCCCGAGGGCATCCGGATGACCTTTTAATGACCTTGGCTTCATCGGGTGACCTACCTGGTGGGAGTGGCCTTTCACCGATGTCCCGTTCTGTGCCTGGTCGGTCGTTGTGGACTCATCCAGCGTTCCCTGTGGGTACTGACAAAGGAATTTTGCATCTCATTAACGGGATAATTTGATTCATTTACATAATTGCGATAAACTGGTTGTATCTGCAATTTGGCTTTACTTGAAGTTTATTTGAATAAAATGGCTCGCTATCACTGAAGCCTAAAAAGATGGCCCTATCACTCTTTACTACTGAAGCCAATAGCCATGGCTCTGTTACTCTTGATACCTGCTGCCGTGCCCATGTGGATCATCCTCCGGTATGCATTAAAAACCAAACCTGAACAGCCGCTCCCTGCAAACGCCCCCCGCCGCACATCAAGCCATCAGGGTTTTTGACGGCGCCCACTGAAACTGATAACGTCTTTCCGGGAACAGTTCCGGGCGCGTCCCGAGTAAAGAATGTGTTTACTTAACACCTGTAACTGACGCGGGAAATGAGCAGGATTTGACACCAGAGATAAAGACTCACCGGCTTGACGACAGTTTTGATGAGGAAGGTCTTCATTCCCGCTTGTTTAATGGCGTCCTCTCTCGTCTCCCCCTCCCCCGCCTCGAGCTCGAACTCCCCGGAGAGCCACCGGGCAGTCGCGTCTGAAATGTGCACTCGGCTGGAGACGGAAATGAACAACGAAACATGAGCATATACGTGGCTCAGATCAGGGGCGGATCTGAGGGGGGGTGGGTCCCTTTGGGAAATTGACTATACACTGTAAAAGTCGGTTCTCTGAGAAGCCCCCGCCCCCCTTCCGGCTGCACGTTTTTAGGAGAGCACCCCCTCCCCTCCCGGTCGCATGTTTTCAAAGCAACCCCCTACCCCCACCCCCCCTCCCTTTGCAAATTCCTAGATCCACCCCTGCATATGTATGATATGTATGTATGATTTAGTCGAATAGCGGCCACAAACATGTAAAAGAAACAGGTTCTGGACTTTATTGGTGGATCACAAGGTGGGTATCCATTTATCCCACTTCATTATCCACCTGCATGTGTGTATGGAATCCGGAACGAATGGAGACATGGTGAGGTCGGGTTGTAAGTCGCCAACCTGTTTAACTTTAAAGCCTTATGTGACAAATTGTGTAACCACCAACATGATTAACCGCCAACCTTTATCCGCCAACTTGTTTATCTGCCGTCTTTTATAGATGTCATTGACACTAGATGCTATATGTGGCGCTGTATCATAGGGTGGCACTCACCCTGGGATCCCTCCGCTCTCCATCTTGTTGGCCAGGGTCACCTCTTTGCCGAAGACGTCGTACTGCCAGCGGACTTGCCCCAGGACACCTCCCAGCACGGCCCCACTGTGCACCCCCACGCGCATGTTCACTCCGCTCTGGGTCCTCTCGCGCACCTGCCTGGGGGGCGGCAATCAGAAACCGACATCAGCAAACACAAAGCTCACCACTTATATCAGGAATCTGATATTAGGAATATGATATCAGGAATTGGATATCGGAAATCTGATATCGGAAATCTGATATCAGCAATCGGATATTAGGAATCGGATATCAGCAATCGGATATCAGGAATCGGATATCAGCAATCGGATGGCAGGAATATGACATCAGGATTGTGATATTAGAAATGTGATATCAGGAAATATATATCGGGAATCTGACGGCAGGGATCTGATGGCAGGAATCTGATATCAGGAATCTCATGAATCAAATATCAGGAATCGGATATCAGGAATTATATCTCAGGAACCTGATGCCAGGAATATGATATCAGGAATCGGACATCAGAATCATGGTTAACATGTATATCATTTAGGCTTTTGTACGTGAAGCAGTTGTTGACCGTTGACTTTATACATTTTTACGTTTTATGGCGTCTGATGTTAATCAGAGAGTACATATTGCCATAGTGCACTCCAGGGTAGCCCGTGTCATAGTGATTAGGTCTCCCTGGGTAGCACATGAGGGGTATCCGTTAGCATTTGGTATGGGATTTCTGGTTTGAAGTGCCATTTTTCACAGCGGGTTTCTGAATGAGATATCTTTTTTTTTCTCCAGTCGTCAAATTCGCTCAGCGTCATACTATTTCTTTCGCGAAAGGAAACGAATTGTTGGTATACCATGCTGCTGTTGTGGACAGGAATGCTAACCTTGGCCAAATAGCACACCTCGCCGGAACAATGAAATGGATTTGGAGGAAACTTGCCCCAGGAGGCAGGTACCTGAATGAGGGCGCACGAGCTAGAGAGTATGGACATGAAATGTTGCCTTAGGCCACTTTTGTGCACACAAGGGCTTAATGGGGCCAATGAATCTCCCGGGGACGATGAAGGATAAACGGATAAAAGATATCGGCTTCAAACACTGTTCCTATCCACACACTGCAATAAGGCGACTTGCATCACCATGTGACCTTCAAATGGCGCTAGGGGCCACACCGAGATGGGCATAGGAAGCAGCGTGTTCGGCTGTTGACGAGAGTCCTCTGTTACCCGCCCAGGTAACACCCCAGCCATTCTTTTCCCTGAAATGTGCAGTTGGGAACTGCCAGAGACATAGCTCCTTTCTACATTGACCCTTCCCATGGTAGGGGTCTGGGAGGGGTAAATGAAGACGCAACACAGAAACATCGACCCCCAAATTCCGACACGGAAGATCTTAAAAAGCGACCTTGACACAGATTTTCGAAAAAAAAGACATACAACTTAGCCCAAATACGACGCGGAACGTCGTCGCGGAAATCGACATTCGACAATGAGAACTTTGAAAATTCGACATTGGACCCCTTCCTTCCTGACCCCATTGCCGCGATATACATAGTTTAAATATGGCGTCGTGGCCAAACTTAACTCAAATGGGCGAGAAGTAGCAGGTGTGAAGTTGGTTGGTGTGTTTATTACCTGATGGCCTCCACCATGCTGAGCCCCATGTGCACTGCCAACACGGCGTGGTCTGACCGCTGGGTGGGGCAGCCACATATACAATAGTAACAGTCACCCAGGATCTTAATCCGCAGTTGGTGGTATTTCTGAAAGGAAATAATTCGGGGTTTCAGCGGCTGAATTAAGCAAAGGAAGTACCTAGGACGATGACAGAGGACGGGGTTGACGGGGTCGTACTTCTGTGGGTCAAAAGGAAGACATCGCGCCGAGTTGTTCACGCTGTGGTCAGGTGTGAGTGCATAGTAAGTAGAGGCAGGCATACAGTGTTCTTAACAATGCCACCGGTTTTTACGTACTGTTTAAAGTGATATCTTCTGTAATTTTTATATTACCAACCTCTCCTCCATGTCAAATAAGTATATTCTGTCTTAAATTTAAACCCTGAAAGCCTGTGGGCTATCCGGAGAGAAGCCTGTTTGCTGTTCGGTATTCTGTGTGATGTCGACCGCGGCTCACTAGGACGTCCGCGCGCGATAAACCGAGCAGTTTTATGTCGAAATTGTCTTGCATTAATGGTCGTCTATTATTTTAAGCTGTTGCTGTGAATTGAATTGCGGAAACTTTTTTCTCTAAGATATAAAAAAGATGTAATAACGTTGTATATGACCCTATTTCCTTATAAATTGGCCTCAATTCCTGTATTGTTCTGTCGTTGATAACGGAACCCACCTCTCCTAGTATATCGAAGTTTGCGAACAAATCGTTGAGAATCCGCACCAGTTCTGACGCTGTAACCATTGATGACATGGCAGTGAAACCCACGATATCAGCGAACAATATGCTGAAAAGATAAATAGCACATATACATGTATTGCATTTAAGATATACAAGTGACAACAAACATTAACCTTTAAAGATAGCTCTCGCTATTTAAACAAAGTCTGCCAATCATGCTGACCTGAAAGATCGGCATTCACATTTAACACAACTGTAACATTTGAAAATTGCCCTGGTAAACCTGCCAGACAAGGTGTTTATTGCATGGCAGTTTACTTCGAAGCTACGTGCGTGAGGATCCAAAACGTCCGTCTGCCCGAAACGGGTCAGGATCATGACTTTCACACCTATAACATAATGCACAGTTTGACGCCGATTTTTATCCAAGTTTTGTCCGCCCCATCTCCCCCTCCCCTGCCTCCCCAGCTTCTCATGAAACTCAATGTTATTCGTATATCGCTAACTAAGAGCTACAAAACGAGCGCATCGCGACTTCATATCGGCAGATTGTGTAAGATCGCAACGTCAAATGTAACTGTTAGTTTGTTCTTAGCTATGCAAGACGTTTTGGGCAGTCGGACGTGTTGAGCCTCAACATACGTGCACTACGTGTCACAGATTTGTTTATCACATCATTTTAGGGACGTTGTATCGGCTCCAGGCAAGAAGTTTCAGGCTATAAGACTATAACATTATCAGGCCATATATAGAGGTAACAATGTTAGATCCTGACATGGGAACCCCTGGGCAAATGGGATGAGATGCATCCAGACACAGGTGGGGTGCGTACCCGTAACCTATTGGTCTGCAGTCTAGGAGCCCACCTCTCGACCACGACGGCTCTCCTCCCACTGAGGCCTCTTGACCTTTCTAAGGAACGCACCATCTGATATCCAGGGGTGGTGGAGGACCGGGGGGGGGCTGTGAATTTTGTTTAAAAAATATCTTCCTTTGCATGTTACCGAAAAAAAATTCCCCTCTATTTCATAATGAGGTTATGATGAAGCACCCCCTCCCCCCTCCCCACCCGGGATATCAAAGGATCCGACCCTAACTGATCCTTATGCGTTACGTGATCTTAGGCGTAACACCTGTACCGAGGTTCCATCACGCAACGCCAGCGGACACGGACTCAGGTGTTTTAGCGGGTAATGTGATCGGGTGCGGCGGGACGTACCTGACATTTTCGTGTCTGTTCATGTAGATCTTCCTGAATTGGCCCGTGGCACCGGTGGCGTCAATATCCTGCACCATTTCCTCTGCCACGTGCTTCGGCAGGACAGACAGTAGCAAGCTTTCCTGTGTGGAAAAAAAATTTGGGATTTGGGCATCGTTATAGTAAGGTATATACCTTAATATGAAATAACGGGACTTCGTTAGAAATTGGCAAAAGTTACCTCAAAAACTATCGGGATAAAAAAAAAGTTTCTTCGCAGAGAGAAAGTTGCGTGGGGGCCATGCGGGTGAATATCACGTGCCTTGTGACCACGTGCGGGAAGATCACGTGCCTTGCGGCCAGGTGCGTGAAGACCACGTGTCTTTTGACCATGTGCGTGAACGCCACGTGCATAAGGACCACGTGCAAAAGGACCCGTGGATATGGACCACGTGCATAATGACCATGTGCACAATAACCACGTGCAGAAAGACCGCGTGCATGAGAACCACGCGCATAAGGACCACGTGCATAAGGCCCACGTGCGTGATGACCACGTGGATAAAGACCGCGTGCATAAGGTCCACATGCGTGATGACCATGTGCATAAGAACCACGTGGGTGATGACCACGTACATAGGGGCCACGTGAATAAGGACCACGTGCGTGATGACCACGTACATAAGGTCCACGTGGGTGATGACCACGTACAAAGGGACCACGCCCTTCCTCCATACATACGTGTGTTGTTCGTCGCCTTCGGTTGTCTGTTTTTCTATTCACATGTCACATTGCCGATGTGGCATTGTGTCACGGACTACAGGTCTGAGTCAAGTGACATGGTGAGGTACAAAGGCAGAACACGATCTGTCGGCAGCAAACATGTGGCATTGGGGCGGCACCTCTCCCCATACGTCAGTCTTCAGGCGATGCCAGGGCACCAGGGGTTCACAGACACCACCCCCTCCCCGACCCCACCCCGACCCCACCCTTATACCCGACCCTACCGCCCTGTAACCCCGATACTGTAGAGAATGATGCTTTTGAGAGGATGCCCTGACAGTAGTTAGCCAAATAACATCGTTCAGTCGCTTTAGGGACGTTTCATTAATAATGCAGTGGACGACTGCAGTAAAAGGGCCATTATTACCTGACGGGGAGACGCCATCACTCTATCACGGCGCGCGTGTAGCGGTCGCTGAGAGACGCAATCACTCTATCACGGCGCGCGTGTAGCGGTCGCTGAGAGACGCAATCACTCTATCACGGCGCGCCTGTAGCGGTCGCTGAGAGACGCAATCACTATCACGGCGCGCGTGTAGCGGTCGCTGAGAGACGCAATCACTCTATCACGGCGCGCGTGTAGCGGTCGCTGAGAGACACAATCACTCCATCACGGCGCGCGTGTAGCGGTCGCTGAGAGACGCAGTCACTCTATCACGGCGCGCGTGTAGCGGTCGCTGAGAGACACAATCACTCCATCACGGCGCGCGTGTAGCGGTCGCTGAGAGACGCAATCACTCTATCACGGCGCGCGTGTAGCGGTCGCTGAGAGACGCAATCACTATCACGGCGCGTGTAGCGGTCGCTGAGAGACGCAATCACTCTATCACGGCGCGCGTGTAGCGGTCGCTGAGAGACGCAATCACTATCACGGCGCGTGTAGCGGTCGCTGAGAGACGCAATCACTCTATCACGGCGCGTGTAGCGGTCGCTGAGAGACGCAATCACTCTATCACGGCGCGCGTGTAGCGGTCGCTGAGAGACACAATCACTCTATCACGGCGCGCGTGTAGCGGTCGCTGAGAGACGCAATCACTCTATCACGGCGCGCGTGTAGCGGTCGCTGAGAGACGCAATCACTCTATCACGGCGCGCGTGTAGCGGTCGCTGAGAGACGCAATCACTCTATCACGGCGCGCGTGTAGCGGTCGCTGAGAGGCGCAATCACTCTATCGCGGCGCGCGTGTAGCGGTCGCTGAGAGACGCAGTCACTCTATCACGGCGCGCGTGTAGCGGTCGCTGAGAGACGCATTTACTATCACGGCCCGCGTGTAGCGGTCGCTGAGAGACGCAATCACTCTATCACGGCGCGCGAGTAGCGGTCGCTGAGAGACGCAATCACTCTATCACGGCGCGCCTGTAGCGGTCGCTGAGAGACGCAATCACTATCACGGCGCGCGTGTAGCGGTCGCTGAGAGACGCAATCACTCTATCACGGCGCGCGTGTAGCGGTCGCTGAGAGACGCAATCACTCTATCACGGCGCGCGTGTAGCGGTCGCTGAGAGACGCAATCACTCTGTCACGGCGCGTGTAGTGGTCGCTGAGAGACGCAATCACTATCACGGCGCGTGTAGCGGTCGCTGAGAGACGCAATCACTCTATCACGGCGCGTGTAGCGGTCGCTGAGAGGCGCAATCACTCTATCACGGCGCGTGTGTAGCGGTCGCTGAGAGACGCAGTCACCCTATCACGGCGCGCGTGTAGCGGTCGCTGAGAGGCGCAATCACTCTATCACGGCGCGTGTAGCGGTCGCTGAGAGACGCAATCACTATCACGGCGCGCGTTTGGCGGTCGCTGAGAGACGCAATCACTCTATCACGGCGCGCGTGTAGCGGTCGCTGAGAGACGCACTCACTCTATCACGGCGCGCGTGTAGCGGTCGCTGAGAGACACAATCACTTCATCACGGCGCGCGTGTAGCGGTCGCTGAGAGACGCAGTCACTCTATCACGGCGCGCGTGTAGCGGTCGCTGAGAGACACAATCACTCCATCACGGCGCGCGTGTAGCGGTCGCTGAGAGACGCAATCACTCTATCACGGCGCGCGTGTAGCGGTCGCTGAGAGACGCAATCACTATCACGGCGCGTGTAGCGGTCGCTGAGAGACGCAATCACTCTATCACGGCGCGTGTAGCGGTCGCTGAGAGACGCAATCACTCTATCACGGCGCGCGTGTAGCGGTCGCTGAGAGACACAATCACTCTATCACGGCGCGCGTGTAGCGGTCGCTGAGAGACGCAATCACTCTATCACGGCGCGCGTGTAGCGGTCGCTGAGAGACGCAATCACTCTATCACGGCGCGCGTGTAGCGGTCGCTGAGAGACGCAATCACTCTATCACGGCGCGCGTGTAGCGGTCGCTGAGAGGCGCAATCACTCTATCGCGGCGCGCGTGTAGCGGTCGCTGAGAGACGCAATCACTCTATCACGGCGCGCGTGTAGCGGTCGCTGAGAGACGCATTTACTATCACGGCGCGCGTGTAGCGGTCGCTGAGAGACGCAATCACTCTATCACGGCGCGCGTGTAGCGGTCGCTGAGAGACGCAATCACTCTATCACGGCGCGCCTGTAGCGGTCGCTGAGAGACGCAATCACTATCACGGCGCGCGTGTAGCGGTCGCTGAGAGACGCAATCACTCTATCACGGCGCGCGTGTAGCGGTCGCTGAGAGACGCAATCACTCTATCACGGCGCGCGTGTAGCGGTCGCTGAGAGACGCAATCACTCTGTCACGGCGCGTGTAGTGGTCGCTGAGAGACGCAATCACTATCACGGCGCGTGTAGCGGTCGCTGAGAGACGCAATCACTCTATCACGGCGCGTGTAGCGGTCGCTGAGAGGCGCAATCACTCTATCACGGCGCGTGTGTAGCGGTCGCTGAGAGACGCAGTCACCCTATCACGGCGCGCGTGTAGCGGTCGCTGAGAGGCGCAATCACCCTATCACGGCGCGTGTAGCGGTCGCTGAGAGACGCAATCACTATCACGGCGCGCGTTTGGCGGTCGCTGAGAGACGCAATCACTCTATCACGGCGCGCGTGTAGCGGTCGCTGAGAGACGCACTCACTCTATCACGGCGCGCGTGTAGCGGTCGCTGAGAGACACAATCACTTCATCACGGCGCGCGTGTAGCGGTCGCTGAGAGACGCAGTCACTCTATCACGGCGCGCGTGTAGCGGTCGCTGAGAGACACAATCACTCCATCACGGCGCGCGTGTAGCGGTCGCTGAGAGACGCAATCACTCTATCACGGCGCGCGTGTAGCGGTCGCTGAGAGACGCAATCACTATCACGGCGCGTGTAGCGGTCGCTGAGAGACGCAATCACTCTATCACGGCGCGTGTAGCGGTCGCTGAGAGACGCAATCACTCTATCACGGCGCGCGTGTAGCGGTCGCTGAGAGACACAATCACTCTATCACGGCGCGCGTGTAGCGGTCGCTGAGAGACGCAATCACTCTATCACGGCGCGCGTGTAGCGGTCGCTGAGAGACGCAATCACTCTATCACGGCGCGCGTGTAGCGGTCGCTGAGAGACGCAATCACTCTATCACGGCGCGCGTGTAGCGGTCGCTGAGAGGCGCAATCACTCTATCGCGGCGCGCGTGTAGCGGTCGCTGAGAGACGCAATCACTCTATCACGGCGCGCGTGTAGCGGTCGCTGAGAGACGCATTTACTATCACGGCGCGCGTGTAGCGGTCGCTGAGAGACGCAATCACTCTATCACGGCGCGCGTGTAGCGGTCGCTGAGAGACGCAATCACTCTATCACGGCGCGCCTGTAGCGGTCGCTGAGAGACGCAATCACTATCACGGCGCGCGTGTAGCGGTCGCTGAGAGACGCAATCACTCTATCACGGCGCGCGTGTAGCGGTCGCTGAGAGACGCAATCACTCTATCACGGCGCGCGTGTAGCGGTCGCTGAGAGACGCAATCACTCTGTCACGGCGCGTGTAGTGGTCGCTGAGAGACGCAATCACTATCACGGCGCGTGTAGCGGTCGCTGAGAGACGCAATCACTCTATCACGGCGCGTGTAGCGGTCGCTGAGAGGCGCAATCACTATCACGGCGCGTGTGTAGCGGTCGCTGAGAGACGCAGTCACCCTATCACGGCGCGCGTGTAGCGGTCGCTGAGAGGCGCAATCACTCTATCACGGCGCGTGTAGCGGTCGCTGAGAGACGCAATCACTATCACGGCGCGCGTTTGGCGGTCGCTGAGAGGCGCAATCACTCTATCACGGCGCGCGTGTAGCGGTCGCTGAGAGGCGCACTCACTCTATCACGGCGCGCGTGTAGCGGTCGCTGAGAGGCGCAATCACTCTATCACGGCGCGCGTGTAGCGGTCGCTGAAAGACGCAATCACTATCACGGCGCGCGTGTAGCGGTAGCTGAGAGACGCAATCACTCTATCACGGCGCGCGTTTGGCGGTCGCTGAGAGACGCAATCACTCTATCACGGCGCGTGTAGTGGTCGCTGAGAGACGCAGTCACTCTATCACGGCGCGCGTGTAGCGGTCGCTGAGAGACGCAGTCACTCTATCACGGCGCGCGTGTAGCGGTCGCTGAGAGGCGCAATCACTCTATCACGGCGCGCGTGTAGCGGTCGCTGAGAGACGCAATCACTCTATCACGGCGCGCGTGTAACGGTCGCTGAGAGACGCAGTCACTCTATCACGGCGCGTGTGTAGCGGTCGCTGAGAGACGCAATCACTATCACGGCGCGTGTGTAACGGTCGCTGAGAGACGCAATCACTATCACGGCGCGTGTGTAGCGGTCGCTGAGAGACGCAATCACTCTATCACGGCGCGCGTGTAGCGGTCGCTGAGAGACGCAGTCACTCTATCACGGCGCGTGTGTAGCGGTCGCTGAGAGACGCAATCACTCTATCACGGCGCGCGTGTAGCGGTCGCTGAGAGACGCAGTCACTCTATCACGGCGCGCGTGTAGCGGTCGCTGAGAGACGCAATCACTCTATC
Source organism: Arenicola marina (assembly GCA_964019135.1). Taxonomy (NCBI): domain Eukaryota; kingdom Metazoa; phylum Annelida; class Polychaeta; family Arenicolidae; genus Arenicola; species Arenicola marina. The sequence goes on along the minus strand of OZ025256.1, from coordinate 40,377,118 downwards.
ACGGCGCGCGTGTAGCGGTCGCTGAGAGACGCAATCACTATCACGGCGCGCGTGTAGCGGTCGCTGAGAGACGCAATCACTATCACGGCGCGTGTGTAGCGGTCGCTGAGAGACGCAATCACTCTATCACGGCGCGCGTGTAGCGGTCGCTGAGAGACGCAGTCACTCTATCACGGCGCGCGTGTAGCGGTCGCTGAGAGGCGCAATCACTCTATCACGGCGCGCGTGTAGCGGTCGCTGAGAGACGCAATCACTCTATCACGGCGCGCGTGTAGCGGTCGCTGAGAGACGCAATCACTCTATCACGGCGCGCGTGTAACGGTCGCTGAGAGACGCAATCACTCTATCACGGCGCGTGTAGCGGTCGCTGAGAGACGTAATCACTCTATCACGGCGCGCGTGTAGCGGTCGCTGAGAGACGCAATCACTATCACGGCGCGCGTGTAGCGGTCGCTGAGAGACGTAATCACTATCACGGCGCGCGTGTAGCGGTCGCTGAGAGACGTAATCACTATCAGGGCGCGCGTGTAGCGGTCGCTGAGAGACGCAATCACTCTATCACGGCGCGCGTGTAGCGGTCGCTGAGAGACGTAATCACTCTATCACGGCGCGCGTGTAGCGGTCGCTGAGAGACGCAATCACTCTATCACGGCGCGCGTGTAGCGGTCGCTGAGAGACGTAATCACTATCACGGCGCGCGTGTAGCGGTCGCTGAGAGACGTAATCACTATCACGGCGCGCGTGTAGCGGTCGCTGAGAGACGCAATCACTCTATCACGGCGCGCGTGTAGTGGTCGCTGAGAGACGCAATCACTCTATCACGGCGCGCGTGTAGCGGTCGCTGAGAGACGCAATCACTCTATCACGGTGCGCGTGTAGCGGTCGCTGAGAGACGCAATAACTCTATCACGGCGCGCGTGTAGCGGTCGCTGAGAGACGCAATCACTCTATCACGGCGCGCGTGTAGCGGTCGCTGAGAGACGCAATCACTCTATCACGGCGCGTGTGTAGCGGTCGCTGAGAGACGCAATCACTATCACGGCGCGCGTGTAGCGGTCGCTGAGAGACGCAATCACTCTATCACGGCGCGCGTGTAGCGGTCGCTGAGAGACGCAATCACTCTATCACGGCGTGCCTGTAACGGTCGCTGAGAGACGCAATCACTCTATCACGGCGCGTGTGTAGCGGTCGCTGAGAGACGCAATCACTCAATCCCGGCGCGCGTGTAGTGGTCGCTGAGAGACGCAATCACTCTATCACGGCGCGTGTAGCGGTCGCTGAGAGACGCAATCACTCTATCACGGCGCGCGTGTAGCGGTCGCTGAGAGACGCAATCACTCTATCACGGCGCGCGTGTGGCGGTCGCTGAGAGACGCAATCACTCTATCACGGCGCGCGTGTAGCGGTGGCTGAGAGACGCAATCACTCTATCACGGCGCGCGTGTAGCGGTCGCTGAGAGACGCAATCACTCTATCACGGCGCGCGTGTAGCGGTCGCTGAGAGACGCAATCACTCTATCACGGCGCGCGTGTAGCGGTCGCTGAGAGACGCAATCACTCTATCACGGCGCGCGTGTAGCGGTCGCTGAGAGACGCAATCACTCTATCACGGCGCGTGTAGCGGTCGCTGAGAGACGCAATCACTCTATCACGGCGCGTGTGTAGCGGTCGCTGAGAGCCGCAATCACTATCACGGCGCGCGTGTAGCGGTCGCTGAGAGACGCAATCACTCTATCACGGCGCGCGTGTAGCGGTCGCTGAGAGACGCAATCACTCTATCACGGCGCGCGTGTAGCGGTCGCTGAGAGACGCAATCACTCTATCACGGCGCGTGTAGCGGTCGCTGAGAGACGCAATCACTCTATCACGGCGCGTGTGTAGCGGTCGCTGAGAGCCGCAATCACTATCACGGCGCGCGTGTAGCGGTCGCTGAGAGACACAATCACTCTATCACGGCGCGCGTGTAGCGGTCGCTGAGAGACACAATCACTCTATCACGGCGCGCGTGTAGCGGTCGCTGAGAGACACAATCACTCTATCACGGCGCGCGTGTAGCGGTCGCTGAGAGACACAATCACTCTATCACGGCGCGCGTGTAGCGGTCGCTGGCGATCACTCATTACGTGACGTGGGCGGATCCGAGATTTTGAAAAGAGAGGACAAAGCCCAGCGGTGGTAGCTTCGCGAACTCCACTCCCCTGAGGCTTCATCACTACAGCAGTTACACCTATTAACGGACAGGTAAACATTGCTCAGGAAGATGTCTTTGCTGCTCAAAAAGTTCACGAGCTAGACGGACGGTTCCGGGCTTGCCCCCTCCGAAACAGTTTTTGAAACCGGTTTCAACGGTTTGCGCACCTAAAGGCGAACACATAGTTGCATTTGTTTACAGTTTCAGCATGTATTTTGCCAATGGCCACGTGCTTATGAAGTTATGCCAGCATAAATATGACGTCTGTTTCATTTTCTACCCGCGATTGGACTTTCCGCAAATGAATTAGTATCATACCTTGGTCCAGAAGTCTCTATTCATTACATTTATGATAAACTATGGTGTATATGTTCATTGAACTGACAGTTCCGCGGAACCGAAACCGTCAAACCAGCTCTCTCGATAGTTTCACGGTTTCGAGCAAACCGGTTTCGGTTCTTCTCCTGTCGAACAGTTAGTTCGCCAAACCGGTTTTGGTTTCATGTAAATCGCCCTTAATGCAGTAGTTTTATCTCACAATAGACCGATCCATACCCCGACACTAAGCCCCGCCCACGCTTGTGTCCTTTTTCGTTAGTCGTGAGTATGAAATGGACAATCATAGCTGATGGTAGGTTCAAGTGAGCAGTACTCATCTCTGAAACTAACAACCAAGTGACAAGCTGCTTTGTTTGTCCGACTTGTTTGTCCGACCTAACGCACGAGGAAGACCTTATTTCACCACACGATTGGATACCAGCAACAGTGACGTCAGTGAATGATTGATAGCCTGGATGGGTCTCTTATGAACAAATCCAAGATTGCCAATTGCGAACAAATTTCCGAAGGAATGTGCATGACTTCAGCTAGTTCGTCTTCGAGTACATTTGTTAAAAGCAACAGATTATATGCATAGAGATAATATACAGATCAAACCATAATATTCACACCCTAAATATATATATAGCATATAAACTGCTACTTCAAATGTTGATTTTGGTCGACCATTTTAGAAGACAGAATGTGACAATAATGAACATATGAATGACGCAGGCTTATCCTATTTATAAAACAGGAGAGAAGGCGAAAGGGGGGAGGGGGAAGTGGGAACGTGGTAGGAGGAGAGGAAGGGGTAGGGGTAGGGGCAGGGGGAGGGGCCTGGGCATAGGGAGGGGGCAGGGGTAGGGGTAGGGGTAGGGAAGGCTGTATAGGTGTCAGCGTCTGTGGAGTTCAGGATCAGGGTCAGGTGCGTCGATGTTTTATCACACGAGGAGCCCCAGGACAGGATTACACGCGCCCTTTGTTGACTCCAACTCCCCCCCACTCCCGCCCACCATGCACTATACCCCTCCCAGCCCGCCCCCGCCCCCCGCGCCCCGGCCCGACCCAACCCCCACCCGCCAGTCGCCTATGTGATTTCTCCTACCACAAGCCGGTCACGTTTATACGTTCTTTAATCCTCTTCAAGACTGCCCCAAAGCTGTTCTTTATTGAAAACCCTGACGATAGTCAGTCGAGAGCTCAGATCAAGCGCCAAAGGTACATGATTTACTTTCTATCGAAGAGCAAGGCACCAATGGTACATGTTGTGATTTATATAGAAGTGCAAGGCACCAACGGTACATGTTGTGAATTATATCGAAGTGCAAGGCACCAATGGTACATGTTGTGATTTATATCGAAGTGCAAGGCACCAATGGTACATGTTGTGAATTATATCGAAGTGCAAGGCACCAATGGTACATGTTCTGCTTTCTATCGAATTGCAAGGCGAGGACACTGATTTTCTTGTAAAACTGATTTTTAGCTTCAGAGCTTGGACGTCGTGGTGCGGAACCCGATACATTTGTACGAAGGAAGGTCATTTTATGTCTCGTAATGGGAGGAGAGGATGAGGCTAGCCTTTCAGCACAGCCAGACACCCCTGTCAGCCAGGGTGAGGGGGGGGGGTGATAGGGTGGGAGGTGGAGGGGGGGTGATAGGGTTGGGGGCACAGCTCTACCTGTTCCTTGGCTGTCTCCTGGATCTCCATGCTGGCGGACAGGGCTGTCCGGCTGTGCTGGAAGGCCAGCCTGAGCCTCTCCTCCCGGACAATGTGAGTCACGGTGGCCAGAGCGTACACCGCCACATACAGCAACACCTGACCCGCCAACTGAAACACACAAGCAACATATCGGGGTTTCGGCCATGTTTGTGCATATGGGCAGCGTATTCATCTTATGTATAGATTTATTGTTTAAATAGGCGCGAGGCCCTTGTGTTGACAACGCTTACAAATAGGTTAGTGAGTGGACAAATGGATCTACAGGACACTTATATGGTTTGCCGCTCATGAAGGACTCCTCATACATACGCTGCTAGGCGGGTCACAACAACTGGACTATTATTGGCCATTATTACGAGTAAGTTACCCATAATAGCCCTGAGATTTTAAGCAGTCTTAATGGACAAAGCACGAACAAAACACAGCAAAAGAAGTGGTGACAAAGGTAAAATGAATAGAGCATCGTATAATAAGCTTCGGCGATTTAGAAAAGATCTCGGTAAACATCGACAAACATCGGCGGGTGTCAGTGAAAGGGGAATCCCTAACTCTTTACGTCATTCACATGGGAATCCCCAATTCGTGACGTCATTCACAGGGTATTTCCCCGAGAATGGCTCTTCGTGATAAAGTCGGAAAATTCACGAAAAAGGCATAGAGAAAACTTGTAAATTGTTCAGAAAACATTCGTGTAGATCATAATTATATCGAAAACCATTAAATATAACCGGATTTATTAAAATGTGAACACAAGGCGTAAATTACTGATAATTTGTGTGACATAAAGCGGCGCCAAAAAATATTTGTGAAATAACATTTTCAAACTTCAGGACGTGTTTCTCGGAAAATTTGCACAGATACCTATATTTTGCTTATTTTAATTACAGGAACGATATTTTTAGAGGTTTTTAAAAGTGGTTTGGTGGCAAGATTTTTATTTTTGGTGAAATTATAGTTGATTTTGTGAAGGTGGGGATTTCGAACTTTGGCAAACACTGTTCTGATTTTGCATAATTGCACTTTATTATTACCATTCAGTAATTTTTTGTGGCTACTATTTACATTTTTTAATATCATTCCTGTATTGCACTAGGTCTAAGCTTTCCAAAGAGCTATTACTGATGATGATGAATCAATATTCCGTTGAATTGTAGCAAAATAACATATTCGTGGTAGGTGTCAAGTTTTGGTCATTTTGTGAAATGGGGGTATACTTGAAAAATGGAGAATATCTTTTTAACGGGACGGTAAAGTATCCTAAAAATTCACCAGAAGGTGTGTAATTGGGTATACTTTCATAAAATAATCACAAATACAGAGTTCTTTTACCTTGTTTTTTATGGGTAGCTTACCTTAAGGGCAATGGCTAGCATGAGCTGACAATTAGCCATCGATAGAATTTGCTTAAACTTGGCATACGGTTAGTAAATATCTCTTTGGTTGATTTAAACAATAAAAAGACATGGTCACCCACCTTAAATGTTATCTATGGATGTGAAATGATACCCACCTATCATCATGATCAAGCAAACCCTAAAGTGGATGAATTATGAACCAATGTCTCAAATATATAGACAAAAAAAATATTATCATTGTTCCGATTGCATACCGACACATGTTATTCTGTATAATAATGCTATAAGACTATAAGAATATTCATGGCACACAATGCTGAACCAATGTTAGGGTTATAACGAATACGACACAAAGGATCGATTTGACATTGCTTAGTCACAATGCACAAATATTTTATCCATATCCATAACTTTTTAAAGAGGGGGGGGGGGGGCACTCTTATGCAAATCTGTGGGAGGGTTCCGCGTGTGCCCCATGACATGCCTGTATATAAAAATAATAATGGAGTGGATATTTTAAACTTGCGACTGGGTGGGGGGGGGGGGCTCTCTAAAAATGAGCGGCTCTACGAAAAGAAATGAGCGGATTTTGACGGTAAAATGCCCCTACCGAGCGGATTTTCATGTGAAAAGGGGGGGCTTTACCACCCCCCCTCCCCCAAACCCAGCAATATATTAAATACCCCCTTTGCGACCAGGTGTGAGGGAGGGGTGAAAATGACCGCGGGTGTCCACCAATGTTTTTTATAACGGGGGGGTGGGGGGGGGGCGAAGGGGGAGGTGAGGTCACACCTCTGATAGCTTGATTTTTCTGGTAAGAAAGGCATTTTATCGTCGGTAAGGTAGTATGCTACTTTAGTGTATTTTTCAGCGTTCCTTGCAGATTGCAGATCGAATTTAAACGAGTTTGCCGCCATCGCTGCCAATCGCAACAACCGCCGATCCATAAGTTTTCCGTAACTTGTTAGTATAAAAATTCATGAATATTCATTAAACAATTTTTACAGTTAAAAAATAGTGCCCGACCGTTTTCCGCGGCAGATCGCCACTGTCGCCCCTTTGTCGCTCATGTCGCACGCTTCAAACACTGTTCCCATGCATTCGCCAGATGGCTTAATATATTAATCGCGTACGCCACACTGTGGCGCCACTCGTCTCTAGCTAATACAATAGCAGTAAATCTGAAGGCCGCTATAATGCCATATTCTGACTTGAACCGCCCTGCTGCCCATGAGATCGACAATCGTTGCCATAGCGACATTGCATAGAACAATGAAACATGACGTCACGCACAAAAGAATTGTAGTTATAGCTTTAAATGACCCGCTTTCCTGCCTAGTTGCCTAGTTCCACGTGCCATGTTTCTTGGCAACGATATATGGTAACAAAAAGGCGACTGGCCAAATATATGTGGAATATCTTGCGATTTGCGGACATGGCGCGCGTGTAGCGGTCGCTGAGAGACGCAATCACTCTATCACGGCGCGCGTGTAGCGGTCGCTGAGAGACACAATCACTCTATCACGGCGCGCGTGTAGCGGTCGCTGAGAAACGCAATCACTCTATCACGGCGCGCGTGTAGCCGTCAACGTTGGCTTATTTAACCCAGGGCTTAATCATAGATTAGTTACCCCACTGGTCGTGCATTATGTTGGTGTACAACAATTGCTCGATTGAACTAACCTAGGAGTATCGATTAGGAGCTTTTGTATTACCAGTATATCACATAGTTTAGGCCAATAGCGTGTGTTCTAAAGAGCTCGTCTGGTATGAGGTATGAGGATCACCAGCAGGGATTACTTGTACCGTCCCTGGATAAAACGTTCATTCGTTTTCCCTTCTGCTTTTGAATATAATGATAGCAGCAATTGTCAGAAAAGATAAAGCCCACAGAGGATTCGATGATTCATCTCTTAACTTTCACACGATACCCGTCACCTTTCGTGTAAGTTTAAAACGGAAATACGGAACACATTTGACCATTCCAAAGGGAATTCTTTTCTTTTTTTCCATTTCTTAAAACAGAAAAGGGTCTGGAAATTGGCATTTCCGCTTTTGTTATGTCCAGAAGTAAACGAGAAAGCAAATTAATGATATCTCCCGGGATTGACGCAGCTGGCATGAGTTTGCTGGAAATTCAGACAGATTCTTATTACATAGAGAACCTTATTCACTGCGTTAGTGCTAATTCGTATAAGGTTCCGACATCATGTTTCATCAAGTTAAGTTTAGTGTGATAAAGTTGCCCTTGATATCACTGTTTGGTTGTTCGTCTGATGGGCATGGCAATTAGACACGAGCAAAATCGTGACCCTATTTACCAGGGTAATTTTAATGTCTCGTGTATACGTGGCGCACTTTGCTTATAGTGACGTGATCGCAACCCTAGTTACTAGGATTATTGCAATGCCTCGTGTTTACGTGGAGCACTTTGCTTATAGTAATAATAATTACTAATATACCGGTGTTAATGTCAATCTTGATACAGGTGATATTTTAGACAATATAGCTCCTGTGAATAACAATGATATCGTGCACTACTTATGCTCGATGCAAGCAACATGTTTAGCTCATTTTTGTTGTTTGAACTTAATGTTCGTTTTCTTTCTCTTGTGTTCAGTAATAAATTTTTCTCGATACCCATATGGCCTTGGTTAGAGTGCGAGGTGGTTTTATCTCAGCACAAGTCTCCCATATCTTACCCGATACTTTAGGCGAGGATAGGTTAGACTATTTATGCTGTGATGAACCCATCTCACACGAGGAGCAATATCAGAGCTATAGGATGGTCACGCACAGACCTTTAGTCAAATGTCATCCCGGGTGGTACTTAGACTGTTTTACGACAGTACACAGCCGCATTGTGCGGGATGAGTTCATACCGGACCTGGCGTCACAATGGGCTGCAGCTCAGTGAGTGCGAGAACATGCTGTATTGCATGCACGAAATTTAAAAAAAGAGATATTAACGAAACGATCCTACAAATAGATACGTTGCCAGGGTAACGATTGTGACACTGCCGTATACATGTATGTGAACGCACCATGGTGGCTGAGAAATGTCGTTCGGTGGCTGGTCCCCGGGTCAGGGAGAGCGTGAGGACGGGCACCAGTTGGACGGCCAGGCTGAGCAGGGACATGGCCACGCAGTGCCCCAGGCGGAAGGGGAGAACCACCACGGTGACGTAGACGTAGACGAGGGTCCATTCGAGGCCGTCCGAGAGGGCCACGGCCCCCTCCCCGAGGCCGATGTTGACCCCCATCTGGACCCCCAGGGCGGCCCAGCCGTAGTACGCCACGGCGGGTACGCCAAGGTCCAGCGTCCGCAGCTTCCGGTGGAGCAGGAGAGCCACGACGTGGAGGAGGACGAGGACGCCGCTGACGGCGACGTGCGGCAGCCGTACCGCGCTGTACGCCAAGGACGACACCAGCACGGACTGTACGCTGAAGAGGAGCGCCACGAGGACGACCACAGCCGGGGCGTCCCGGCGACTGCGGCGGGCGTACCGGGCGTACATCCGTCGCAGGGTGGGACGCTCGAAGACCCAGCAGCAACGCGTCACGCACGGAATCTCGTCATCCGGCGACGGCAGCCGCTGGAGGGCGCTGCTAGAGTCGGATATCCGGGTTCTACTGGCGGCGGGTGTCAAGATACAGGTCTTGTGGGCCGACATGGTGGGCGAGCGACACGGTCCACGCCGCGCGGTAACACGGTAATGATGGCTGTATGACAAACTTAATGATAATAGCGGGAAGAAGCCGCGGGTATCTTATCCCAATGCGCCTCGTTACCGCCGCCGAAGGAAAGCAAACTGGCGGAAGACTGAGAAACAAGCCAACATGTTATATGCAGCTGGCGCGTTGCGGGTCCTCAGGTTCCTAAATTGGTGGTGTTAGCCGAAATTAATTCCCTTGGTTGCCTCACCAGGCCTGTAATGCTTTCCTGGTCTGTCGTTATCACATGGAAGCCGCCGCCGCCTCAGACGGTCGTGGACATCTATCCTTGTGTCCGCGGTCCCTCCCGTAGATAATTATCCTGCGTCATCGCTTTACGTCATCACGTACGTCATCACTGGCGCCTTGGTTGCGTCACTCCCGACGCGTCACCCCGACATGTGACACTAGTCGCTGCCACAGCTGTAGCCTCAGTGGCGTGACGTGTCGGGTGAGAGAGCTTGACATCTGTGCGGGGTGGCGCCACAGTCTGCAAAGGGGACAACCACACGAAGCATTATGACATAGTGTATCTGTAATTATTAATCTCTATTTTCGTGTTATGTCAGTGTGTTTCGTTTTTCCGTTTTTCCGTGAGTCTGTCTGTCTGTCTGTCTGTCTGTCTGTCTGTCTGTCTGGCTGGCTGTATTATTAGATCAAATTTTCACTTTACGAAATGTTACGAAAAATTGCGATGACTATATGAACGCAGGTAGATGACCCATATGTGGTGAAATGTGTACCCATGTTAGTGACATCATGTGTGTCAAATGGTATCAAAATCGAACTGGTAGTTTGGACGCTAGAAAATACTCTCACTTTAACATGGCCAATCTCATTACAAAGCTTCGATACGCCAAATGACTGACGGCGCGGTGACGTTTCGGCCTATAGCCCTGTCGATATTGCATGTGCATAGTCGCAGTCGGTACTAACATGTTGAATTTGCAACTATCACCCCGATTTGCGTCCTTCTTCTCAAGCTATGCTTGACAATGTCTAGTTGCTATTGCCTGGTTATAACTTATTATGGCGGTCTAGGTCTCTTTATGGCCTATATGTGGCTCAGATGTGGCTCAGATATCACACAGATATGACAAATGTGAAAACACGTGTAACATATGGCTTAGGTACTGCTTATATATGGCTTGGGTACTGCTTATATATGGCTTGGGTACTGCTTATATATGGTTCGGGTACTGCTTACATACCAAACAAATATTTACAGGTCACGCCATACCATTGTATAAGGGGAGGAGAGAGCGGACGGGAGCTGGAATATATTTTGGCGTGCAAAATATGAACGCTAGTCTGACAAACGAGTCTGCTAAAGGAAACTGGGCTATATTGCCAAGAGGGTGTAACAAAAATAAACGCAGACAAGTCAAGTTCCCCACCCCCCACATCACCACACACGTTCACGCCCACAAGTCCCCCCCCCCCCCCCTGTTGTGTCTGCCTCGGTCTGGTTCCGTCTGCCGAAGACCGGACGCGACACAACAAGTCACCACAAGATACGGTGGAGATGCTTGGAGAACAAAATCCTGCGCTGTGGCCAACGACTTATCATGTCGTGTCGGATAAAGAGCCGGGGTGATGGCGAAGGCTTCTGGAGGATATAGGTGAAGAAGGGTGAATGTGGTGTTGGGGGTGAAGGCAATATGAAAACGAAGCCAATTGCTTTCAGTTACCAGCTCCTGGCTTCCGCCTCCAAAGCAAAGGGTGAGTCAAGTTGCCATCATATCCCGGGGTTTACGGCTCCCCGGTGGTGACGGGGGGAAGGAATGCCAACTCCCATCAACCTGAGGCGTCACAGGTCATCATCTTGCACCCCAAAAAAAGTCACCAGGATGAGAGAGAACACAGACCATCAACCTATATGGCGCCCGTGGTTGTTAGCTTCGTCGGATGGGCTGCCAGATAATCTTCACACCCACTCTCCTAAACATGCCAAGTTTAAACAAGAGTTTATAACGGATCGTGTATATCAAGGAGGAACGTCAAAGGGGGAGACAGGCCTACATGAACGGTGGCAAAAAATGCGAAAAAATTACTTTGACAAAAACAAAGTTCAAACAAAGAGTGTTACAGTAATATAAAGGATATGTTTTGGCCAACCGATATCTCTGATGGATAGCTCCATTGCTGTTTCATCCTTCCTACTTACGCGACATAGCCTCGCAAGGTGTCTTCACACAACCATTCAGCCTGTATATCCTGTGTACGCTTAGATCATATGTATCGTTGATTAACCGTTGGTTAATTGGGTCGAAGGTAACTCTAGTATAGAGATCAACTCAAGAGTTTCACTCTTGGCTGCTTTGTTTGGCGTAAAAAACTCAGAAAACGACCGTTTATTAAACCATCTTATACTACTGGCTAAGAAATATATTTTTTCGTGCAAGTGTAGAGAGGTTTCTCCTTGTATACGGGATATCCCTAGATTGATAAGATATTACTATCATATCGAAAACATACAGTAGACCATAATGAACAGCTTAGTAAAATCTTATTTGCGAACAAATGGAATTGTATAATTTCTGCTTTATGAACTACCTCTGTTTATATACCCTTGACAATTTAAATGCTTTCAAAACTACCAGCTGTTGCTTTTTGTACTGTATTTTTCCTGTATTGGATCTTCTTGTACTGTATCTTTCTTGTGTTGTATTCTTCTTGTGTTGGATGATCAGATGTAAGAAAATGACATTATATCCCTGTATTCTATGTAATATCACACGAAACTGCTATTTTTGGAAATAAACTATTAACAAAAATTATGTATCGTTGACCGACCTGGTTTGCTTGTTGTTACTATGCTGCAATATGCATTGATTCACGGATTCTCAATAACACGGTGCACATGACGATGTGCTAAATAATTGTACAATGTTACGTTTTGCAACAATATGCCAAAATACTTCGACCTAATTATCGAACGATGTAATATGGAGAATCAATTCTGGTCACAGTCTGCTTATAAACGAGTTTGTATGAACCTTAATGTACGTTGCCAATGGTAACGTACATTTCAAATGATAGTCCCGTTCATTTCACAAGTTTTAAAGAGCGGCTGAACGACGAATCAGTAGAATATGACGATGCTTACAAGACTTCTACAGAAATGTGGCATATGTTCAGATTGATTTAGCACCGTCTATTGTCCTGACAGATTATACTGAGCTCTTTGACTGAACACCCATATTAACAAGGTTCAAATAGTGATCGTTTCCGCAAAGAAGAACGATGTTGGGCAGTAGAAGTCATAAGTTCGGTGAAAGCAAAGTTCGCTAATGTTTAAACGGTAGTTTCGCATAATGTATTAACGCACATTTCACTAACGCACATTAAATTTGTGCAATAAAAGATGGATGCAATTTATTGCTGCACGTTCACAGAATTCAATAACTTGACACTTTAATGTCATGGCCTCCTGTGGCCCGAAAGGGAAGGTCGTCATCGCATCATATATTTTAGGCCTAAGTACGGTAACATACAAAAATATACGCATTCGGAGACGAACCGGTTTTCTGCCACAGTATTATTTATTTAAATTCTAGAGAAAGTCACTTTGTATATGCTTCCTCTGCAATGTTTTAGAAAACCATGATAATATATTGCAGAATTGTGCTTCCTGTTCCTCTCCTTCTATTGGGCCATTAAACACTCACCCATCCAAAATCGACTGAACCATTTCAATGCGCTGTAGGACACACAATTTGTTATGTTTGGTCCTAACATTGTGATCACTTGTGAGCTGGAAGAGGCCTTCGACAGAAATACCCACGGGATGTTATTTTTGAATCCTCTTTGGTTCGTTTTAACTAACCCATTTGTAAAAGTTCTTTCACCTTTGAATATACATGAAGCGAGTATGGAAATTTAATGTATCACATGTGCCAACTTTCCACGCACGCTAAGGCGTCTTATATCGGTTTTTCATAATAGTCAAATAACATAGCAGGAAGTAAGATATTTAGCATCATATCACCCTGTACCATGAAAAAACTAAACTTCCCCCGTTTTATTGAGAATGAGCTAAAACATATTTAAAAGATAATTATTTCATACTCTGCCGTTGTAGAGGTAAGCCGCCGCGTTTTAGTTCATGATATCGTCAGTTCTACATCAATTAACGTCTGTATTAATCTAGTTTACAGAATACATCCCGATACACACGAGCACCCGGGAGACAGACCTTCCCTTAAAGGGTCTGGATCGCTGGATGCCACGGCTTATAGCGATAGTATATCCGGTTTTAATTCTTGCCAGGTGGTATCCATGGCGACGATACGCGAGTCCCATTCAGCGTGATCCACTAGGAGCGCACCCAGGCGAGTGTCCTGGAGAACTAAGGATGCTTTATATCAGGAAGGTTGCGATTCGTTGCTTCCACTGAACGCACCGCGCTGCTGGCATGGTGGACGACGATGACATTGCATTGCGTGTGTGAGGAAAAATGTCAAACCGCCCCCTTTTGGGAGAGGCCGCCACGGAACGACCCACCTGGTTAGGTAAGCCGGGCGGGAGAACCGAGAACCGAAGAGAAAGTGAAACTTGCTTGCCAGGTGACAGCAGCCTAACGGGCCTTTTTACCTTTATGTGATGGCTATGCTGTTGACTTCCGCTTTCAATGCGCCATCGCAGGTTCTGGCCACGCCGTGCTGTGCCGGGTTATATCACTGCTGCCTGGACGGCTAGCTAGCTGCCAGCCTGGATGACTGGCTGGCTCGCTGGCTGACTGGCCGTTTGTTTGCCAGGGGAAAACGTCCTGGGTCTGCCGCCTGTCTGCCTGACGGTTTGCATGTCCGTCGCTCCCTTCCTCTCTCCCGCCCTCCTGGGGGAAGGCAGGGGAAAACGTACTCGTGGCCTGCCGCTGCTTGGTGTCACCAAGGTGTATCGTGAAGGTGGCGTGCGGGTGGGGGTGGGAGTGGGTGAGAGTGGTTGATCAGTGTTGTGTCGTGTTGGAGGCGGCTCACTGGGCAGCTGCTGACCACTCATATCCAGGATAGAGGCCGGCGTGGGTGCTAGCCAGCGGCGCGCGGGCCGGCCCCGCCCCCCAGCCAGGGTGGGGTGTCGCCATCAGGAATAATCGGAGTGGAGGGTGGCTAGCGGGAGGGGAGTGGTATGATTGGGGCTGTTTTTCCGCCTTGCAACGCCCCCTCTCTCCCTCTCTCTCGCCCCCCCCCCCCTTCTATCTCTGCCCGGGGCGTGTACACCCTCTCCTCTCACCCCACCACCACCCCTCTTCTGCCTCAGGCTTGCGTGTCGTATTGCTCTTCTCCTGTATCGTACCGCGGAACATAAACAGCTGGATCATAAATGGGCTTCGGTGGAAAGTTACATTAGCGTGTGTGGACATGGCTGTGTTACCCATGTGGCAGTACATGCTTCGGTGGAAGGTTACATTAGCGTGTGTGGACATGGCTGTGTTACCCATGTGGCAGTATATGCTTCCGTGGAAGGTTACATTAGCGTGTGTGGACATGGCTGTGTTACCCATATGGCAGTATATGTAGTATGTGGTAGTTAGTAATATGTGTAAATATCTCTGTTTATGTGACGGTGAGATCTGAATATTGAAGCCTAACTGTCCACCAAGCCCAGCCGGTCCCCATGCAGGCACTACACTCTCCCAGAGACGGGCTCAATGATAAATACATAGGTGTGGCCGGCATGCAACCTTACGACCTGGAGGGGACGGCTGTGCCCTGAGGCGACTTACGACGAAGCGTCCAGGGACTATAATCTGTTGCTGTTTTGTGTTGCTGATTTCCTGGTCGAAATCTTTTTCTCTCCCTCTCTCTCTCTCTCTTTCCCTTCCTCTCTCTCTTTAATTACATGAAGTAAATGCATGCTCGCGTGATCAAGAATTATGAGATGAGATGGGAATGAAAAATGCCAATACCTGATTTACACGCCAGGCACGCAGGTGGAACGTAATTATAAAAAAAACAACGAGCGTTTCTGGAAATTGCCTCACAACGTCATGTTCCAGAGCTGTGTCCTTAAGAGACAAACCTTTGATTATACAAAACACTCCTCACCGATACAGCCGCAGAGCCCGATTATCTGGAATTGAGAAGTTGAGTCGACCCGACTCGAAGTCTCTTACCGCGTAAAGCAGCCATCTTACATGCGCCATCTTAGATTTTTTACATTTTAGAATCTAAAGGCTGAAAGTATCTCATAATTATGATGCATATATGTTTTATACCTCGTTGAGTCTGTAAAACAACAATTTCAACATAATATTGCGCGGACTAATTTATCGCGCGCGGACGTCCTAGCGAGCAGCCGTCGACATCACACAGAATACCAAACAGCGAACAGGCGCGCAGGGATCTAAAGCCGGCCACTAACTTCTGCTCCGGTCAACAAATTTGCTTCTCTCCGGATAGCCCACAGGCTTTCAGGACTGGGAATTCAAAGCAGAATACATTTATTTGTTGTGGAGAAGAGATTGGTAATATAAAAATTACAGAACATATTGCTCTAAATCCACCAGGCCAATTAGGTGCCAAACTATCACAGTGATGCTGTACGATGCTATCTTCATCTTCAGCTTAAAAACACACTGTTAGTAATGCCCGCCCGGTCGAGGAACGAACAAACGAAACACGAAAGAAAATCCCTCAATCGGAAATTATCTGATTTCCGCTGAGTATTTGCTCTACGTACTTCCATCAATGCGGATGGCCAAGTTATTATGCCAGCGTAGGATTCCGCCTGCTGTTGACTTTGCCCGGATCACCTTGGCGGCCATGCCTATCCGGACCCTCTGGTGATTGATCGGAATATCGATTCCCGCTGCATCCGGCTGGCCAAGGTGACCGGTTATCAGCCACGGACCCCCCCCCCCCACTGCACCAGCACATCGGATCGTTCGTTGTCCTGACGCTTTCGCCCACGTGGCTCATGTAATCTCAGCGTCATATCTACGTTACGACACGGGTATGGATGTGGTTCGATTCTACAGTGAACAGGCGCGGATCCAAGGGGGGGGGGGGCGGGGATCCTGTGACCCCTCTTTGGTGGATAGTTGTGGATCACAGGGTTCACAGGTTATTGCTGTTGCTTCCCGCATATGCCTTAAAAATTTATCTGAGCGGGGGGTATTCGGGGTCGGAATACCCTCGCCCCCCCCCCCCCCCACCCCCTCTCTTATTTTAGAGAGATTGAATGATTTTTTTCAATTGAAGCTAAGATTTGGATGGCCCACCCGCCGGCATGTTCTGGAGCAACCACATCATTATGTGGACTCCCTATTGAGGTGGGCGACCCCCCCCCCCCCTCCCCCCCCCCCACCCCTCGATCATAAGAATTTAAAACCTAAAGTGCCCCCCTCCCATTAAAATTCTTGGATCCGCACCCGCTTATGATCTCCATGTGATTGTCTGTTGAGTCCACCACTGGGGCCATATTCATAACCTCCTCGTCAGCATGCACGTGGTGGTGGTGCTCATGATTAAGAAATCCTATTAAAAATAATTTTAGCACTTTCCTAATTCAGAAAACCCACTTCCCTGGTGACTACTTATGCATTCTGAACCCGATAATCGCTCCGCAAATCTTCCACTTAGCGCTAAGTCTAGTGGCGTAGCCTAAGTGGCGATTATGAATACGGCCCCTGATGAATATTATCAAGCCCTGTTTCATCCTTCAGGGTGTCATTCTTCTGAGTATCTGGTGCTTGTAAACTCTAAAACCTGTCTTGCATGCCTGGCCCAAGAGAAATAAAGCAGCAGCAGCAGCAGGTTGAGCTGTTGAAATCATAGTAGATATTGCAAACATGTTTTCGGATAATATTGGCTGAAATAAACTGCAGCAAGACGGTGGCGCGTCATTAATCGTTACATAACGATTATTTTCGTTGCTTATAAGCTTAGAATCCGTCGATAACGTTATAGCAGCACGAAATGGCAGGGTTGTGAGCTCGTTTCTTTTTGAAATGATCCCCACGTCACCTCCCGAAACTAAAGACAACGCCAGGGAAATATTGTCCATAGAATAAAAGCAAACAAAAACTCCGAATAAAGACAAAAGAAGATACATTGATGAACGTTCGTGACGGGGGGGGGGGGGTGCGACGGGGGGTGCACTTATAACACATCGCTACAATCCATCCCTTACTGGGGGGGATATCGCCTCTGAATCGCGAATCCCCAAGAATTAAGGACAGCAATATCGCACCTCCAACATGAGGACATTTTAAACCTGGGCGCGAAGAAAACAACTTAAATTAATGGAGATATCGAGAATATCGAGGAATTTGCTCTCCGTACTCCCATCAATACGGAAGGTCAAATTATTGTTGTGGCTCTGATGCTAGCGGTGCTCTTACATTAATCAGTCTCCTGTGTCAAAGCAGTTTTTTTCCCCATAATATTATCGCCTCTTCATCTATGTACCGGTTTGCTTTGACTGAATAAATGATATTGAATCTATTATGACAGCGTAGCATTCCGCCTGCTGTTGACTTTGCCCGGATCGCCTTGGCGGACCATGCCTGCTATAACAGATCGCGGTAAACTGGCAAAGGGTCTTCGCGTTGAACCAGGAATTGTACGGATAACGATCCCTATAATTGCCAACAGCTAAGCGCGAAGCTCCAAGAATTCCTGGATGCCAATCGCGGAGATCTGAGAAAGGTCCCCCCCCCCCCACCACCCCCTCACCGCCTTACTACCCATCCTCATTACATCTGTTGCCAAGAAATCCCTTTGGGGTTTCATAAACCGAGCCATACGGCAAACACGTAGACCACCCGTCTACAACAGCAAGTAAACGTCACAGGCCCCACAATCTCGGCAATCTCGCAATCTCAATCTACGATATGGGTGGTGTTGATCAGTTCACGCTGATGGATCGTATCAGGTATGTTCTCTTTATGTTGCTGTTGTTACGACACCGGAAAGTCTAACGTCGGCCAATCTGCCTTCCGGTCTTGTAAATAATGGCCATAACGCCTTTTCGTGTCGTAAGACCTTCATAGGTCGTTGGCTCCTCGTCACGCGATGCGATACGTGTACTGTGCCGCCCCTCTAAGGTTACCTGACTCGAGTGGCATGGACTGTTTTCTAAATGCAGCCCTGGTGCACGCCTTCATAGGTCGTTGGCTCCTCGTCACGCGATGCGATACGTGTACTGTGCCGCTCTCTGCCTTCGTATCACTCCGCTAGAGCTCCATTATATCTCTGTTGTCGCCTGCGTCCTCCATGCATTTTCACACTCGCTCGCCAGGGCGGCGCTGCGCAAATTAATAGGAAAAATGCGTCTCGCATTTCTACAAATTAGTGCTGGGACCCAGCCAAGCCAACAACACATGAAATCAGGTGATTTCAGAACAGAACAGAACAGAACAGAACAGAAAAAGTTCTGTCACAATTATAACATTTTCCAAAGGGTACAAGATGCTTTTTGCTCTATTAAATACACAAAGCTCGTTATTTTTATGTTTTATTCTTGAAAACTATAATTTTGCACGACATTACAGCTGATTTGGCTGTTTTTCAAGAATCTTGAAATTTGCCCCCGGCCGACAGCAGCGGTAAAAGCTAGCTTGCGTAGCGCCACCATGCGGGGAGCTTGGTACTGTGCGCGGTTCTTTATGGGCGCGGACTCCCATTGGCCAGGGGTTCCCGCTTGGTGGCGCTGCGCAGGCTCTACGTGTGCGTAGGCTGGCCCCCTAGCGGCGTTTAACGAGGGAGGAGAATGCATGTGGGGATGCGTTGTTTCAAACTACGTAATGTATAAATCATCTGATAAATAATAATCTGACACGCAGGAGTGGGTGCGTTCTTGGCCTAATGGCCATAAACATAGAGGAGACAGGTACGAGAGGCACAGCTTCAATGTTTCGAGAGGCCGGCCCGATAGCTCAGTGGGTTAGAGCGCTCGGCTTGGGTGCTCTGGCCACCTGAGAGCCTAACGGCACGTGGATCGGTGGTTCGAGCCCCGCTGTGGCCATGTCTGTGTGGTCGCAGGATGAAGATCCCATGTCCTTCTTCGCAAAGAGCAGGGGGTTACCCCCTGGGATATGGCTCCAATCTCCCTTCTTGCTTCCATTGACGCGATATGACCAAAGGTGGTTAAAGGGTCCTGAATATACAACCAACAACCAAATCAATGTTTTGGGTATCATTACATATCAAAGCAAAACGAACAAAATGAACATGTCGGCGTGAAATGACACAACTTGCAGGTCCATGGGGGGGGGCAAGGGGGCAAGGGGGGGCAAGGAGGGCGGGGGGTTGGGTTCCCAGATCACGAAGGATAAATTTCTTTAATCCCAGGTCACAGTGAATTAAAAAGGATATAACCCAGCATACATAGGAAGGGCGGATACAGGGTATAAATTATCAATTTCCTGGTTCACCACTATTTAATATTAAAATTCCCAGTTCAAAATGAATGAAAATCTTTCATCTCGAATCTCTGATAATACCCCATTCCCAGTTCACGAAGAATTATTTGCCTCATTCCCAGTTCCCGATGAAATGAAAACCCCATTCCCTAGGAACGGAAATACCCCTTGCCCCCACCCCCACCCCACTCCTCCCCCCAACTCCCCCAGTCCATGCAGCCCATTACTGACCTTAAACGTCGATGCTATCGCAAGCAACACTTCTGGAAGACGCCCTCTGGCGATAAGGTTTCAGCGAGATTGTCGTCAGTAACTATGGTCTGTGGAGGGTCTCTCGTGATTCGCACGGCAACGCGCGCTCCTCTGCTTCATATGTCACACATGTCGCGACTCAATGGCATGTCGGACGTAAAAAATAATTTCAAAGATACCATTAATAGTGTCTTTAGCCTTATTGCTCAAAGGGTCCGTTGCGCAGTTAGCACGCCAAACCTCAGATGAGAAGACATAACTTAAAAAAAAAATCGGAGGGTGGCCGTTGATATGTGTATTCGCTGTCAGCGACCTCTTTAAATAGATAAAATGTGTACAGAAACATGAATAAACTGTCTCACTTTGGCTTGGATGCGGCCGGCCATCAATCTATTACGATCAATCAGCAATTGGTATATTTTATGTTATCTAATGCCAGAAACACAGAAGATGATGCATCACATACGCACCCAAAGTGAAATTCGTCTGCAACATAAGATATGCTGTCCTTAACATCGCTTTTTTATTCTTGTTGGGCACCGTCTTTCATTCTTTAACAAACTCGTTTATGAACATATCTACACAACCAACTTCCTGGCTTAAGAACACGATCCCAAAGCCCTATTTATACAACAACTCTTTGACATTTTGCAGGCGGCTTTTGGAGTCTAGTATCTTCCATCATCACTATTTATCCAGTAATTGACACATTTCACATTGTTCATAATTCATATCCAGTGTATACCTGCCACACTCCCCCAATACTGCTACGTTAGTGGTTGTAGATGATACGCCTGAAAGGTATTTACAAAATCTGAGGTGCACTCTTTCTATGTGATCTTGGACTTCATAACCGCACACCTCAGAGGCATATGTTACAATTGGAAGCACCATCTTGTCGAAGAGTCAAAAACTACGGCACACTATTGCATTAATAGATTAATCGCTTTAGCATGGCAGCTGCTGTTGACTCTTGGGCAGCGAGAGTATGTGTACCCTTGGTCCAATTAAGTCTCGAGGAGAAAGTTAATCCCAAATATTTGTAATAAGAAACACAAGGTCACACGCTTTAGAGAAATCACGAATATACAGTAGAACCTACCTCTGGGGTGGCTTAAATATTTTTCAGCTAGGGCGTATAGAGTGAAAATATGGGCCACGGCACTCCCATTTCGACTGAAGCCAACTTGCTCTTCGTACCATTGCTTTGACTCCTCAGACCACTTCGTCAATCTATTT
The DNA here is from genome assembly GCA_964019135.1 of Arenicola marina. Classification (NCBI taxonomy): domain Eukaryota; kingdom Metazoa; phylum Annelida; class Polychaeta; family Arenicolidae; genus Arenicola; species Arenicola marina. The sequence continues at coordinate 40,355,957 of OZ025256.1, read as the reverse complement.
GTGAGGACACCAGTGAAAACTTGGCCAATTACCGGTAACAGGGCAATACCCCTATAGTCATTAACATTATTTGTTGAACCTTTTTTTATGAACTGGGAAGAGAATAGCGTCAGCCCAAGCCATGGAAAATTTACCAATTTTTAAAATTGCATTAATCCGATATGTGAAGTTGGGAGCAAGAGGCTTTACTGTACATTTCGACATTTCATTAATCACTCCATCAACACCTGGTGCTTGTTACTGGCTAGGTTATTTATATAATTTGTTTCCGGTGCATAGTTGTCTTCCGGTTGACCTTCACCTTCCTGATATAATGTGCTCAGTCAATCTATATTAGGATGATGTATTTGGCCCGTGGCGAAGTTTATCGGCCAATTGATGGCGAAGTTTTTCCGCCAATTGATGGCGAAGTTTTTCCGCCAATTGATGGCGATTTTTTCTTCCAATTAGTCGCGAAGTGCTTTGCCACTTCTATTTTGTTAATTCGATATCTTGTCTATTGTACTAATGAATAGTAGGGCAGATTGAGCAAGAAGGTGTGTGAATGCCAGATGCTACGGGGAAAGTTAAGCATCAATTGCGAATGCGGATGCAAAAACGTTTACATAATTACTGCCGATGCATTAATGTTGACGAACCAATTTACTTTAATATTTCTTTCTTATTTAAACAACTTATTCAAGCTGTTTTCAATGTACTTACTTAACAAAAGTGTTCAGCTGAAGCCCCAGCAACACACACACCATACCATGCACACCTAATAACACTTAATATCTTAATATATCGGTTATCACCAGTATTAATCGGTATGCAGTCTTTGTCCACCTTGCAGCCGTTCAACTTCGCCTTGCATTGACCAAGACAGCTCTATGACGCACGGAGGGAACACAGCAGACAGCTGCAGAATGTGGGAACGTCTTCATCTGGCCCATTGTCTTTTCTGCCGCCAAACATCTTTGTTTGCGTCTGGCGCCCCCATCCCCACCCCCCCCCCCCCCCTCACCCCCGCCGCGGGGCAGTATATAGCAGTGATAGTGCCGCAGGCCGGACATACGCACAATCCTTTGTCCGTGTCTGTATACCGATGACGGGAGAGAGGGAAAGGCGGGTCTAATACACTGATGGCAGCACCTGATGGCGGGAGAGAGGGAACGGCGGGTCTGATACACTGATGGCAGCACCTGATGGCGGGAGAGAGGGAACGGCGGGTCTGATACACTGATGGCAGCACCTGATGGCGGGAGAAAGGGAACGGCGGGTCTGATACACTGATGGCAGCACCTGATGGCGGGAGAGAGGGAACGGTGGGTCTGATACACTGATGGCAGCACCTGATGGCGGGAGAGAGGGAACGGCGGGTCTGATACACTGATGGCAGCACCTGATGGCGGGAGAGAGGGAACGGCGGGTCTGATACACTGATGGCAGCACCTGATGGCGGGAGAGAGGGAACGGCGGGTCTGATACACTGATGGCAGCACCTGATGGCGGGAGAGAGGGAACGGCGGGTCTGATACACTGATGGCAGCACCTGATGGCGGGAGAGAGGGAACGGCGGGTCTGATACACTGATGGCAGCACCTGATGGCGGGAGAGAGGGAACGGCGGGTCTGATACACTGATGGCAGCACCTGATGGCGGGAGAGAGGGAACGGCGGGTCTGATACACTGATGGCAGCACCTGATGGCGGGAGAGAGGGAACGGCGGGTCTGATACACTGATGGCAGCACCTGATGGCGGGAGAGAGGGAACGGCGGGTCTGATACACTGATGGCAGCACCTGATGGCGGGAGAGAGGGAACGGCGGGTCTGATACACTGATGGCAGCACCTGATGGCGGGAGAGAGGGAACGGCGGGTCTGATACACTGATGGCAGCACCTGATGGCGGGAGAGAGGGAACGGCGGGTCTGATACACTGATGGCAGCACCTGATGGCGGGAGAGAGGGAACGGCGGGTCTGATACACTGATGGCAGCACCTGATGGCGGGAGAGAGGGAACGGCGGGTCTGATACACTGATGGCAGCACCTGATGGCGGGAGAGAGGGAACGGCGGGTCTGATACACTGATGGCAGCACCTGATGGCGGGAGAGAGGGAACGGCGGGTCTGATACACTGATGGCAGCACCTGATGGCGGGAGAGAGGGAACGGCGGGTCTGATACACTGATGGCAGCACCTGATGGCGGGAGAGAGGGAACGGCGGGTCTGATACACTGATGGCAGCACCTGATGGCGGGAGAGGGGGAACGGCGGGTCTGATACACTGATGGCAGCACCTGATGGCGGGAGAGAGGGAACGGCGGGTCTGATACACTGATGGCAGCACCTGATGGCGGGAGAGAGGGAACGGCGGGTCTGATACACTGATGGCAGCACCTGATGGCGGGAGAGAGGGAACGGCGGGTCTGATACACTGATGGCAGCACCTGATGGCGGGAGAGAGGGAACGGCGGGTCTGATACACTGATGGCAGCACCTGATGGCGGGAGAGAGGGAACGGCGGGTCTGATACACTGATGGCAGCACCTGATGGCGGGAGAGAGGGAACGGCGGGTCTGATACACTGATGGCAGCACCTGATGGCGGGAGAGAGGGAACGGCGGGTCTGATACACTGATGGCAGCACCTGATGGCGGGAGAGAGGGAACGGCGGGTCTGATACACTGATGGCAGCACCTGATGGCGGGAGAGAGGGAACGGCGGGTCTGATGCACTGATGGCAGCACCTGATGGCGGGAGAGAGGGAACGGCGGGTCTGATAGACTGATGGCAGCACCTGATGGCGGGAGAGAGGGAACGGCGGGTCTGATACACTGATGGCAGCACCTGATGGCGGGAGAGAGGGAACGGCGGGTCTGATACACTGATGGCAGCGCCTGATGGCGGGAGAGAGGGAACGGCGGGTCTGATACACTGATGGCAGCACCTGATGGCGGGAGAGAGGGAACGGCGGGTCTGATACACTGATGGCAGCACCTGATGGCGGGAGAGAGGGAACGGCGGGTCTGATACACTTATGGCAGCACCTGCTGGCGGGAGAGAGGGAACGGCGGGTCTGATACACTGATGGCAGCACCTGATGGCGGGAGAGAGGGAACGGCGGGTCTGATACACTGATGGCAGCACCTGATGGCGGGAGAGAGGGAACGGCGGGTCTGATACACTGATGCCAGCACCTGATGGCGGGAGAGAGGGAACGGCGGGTCTGATACACTGATGGCAGCACCTGATGGCGGGAGAGAGGGAACGGCGGGTCTGATACACTGATGGCAGCACCTGATGGCGGGAGAGAGGGAACGGCGGGTCTGATACACTGATGGCAGCACCTGATGGCGGGAGAGAGGGAACGGCGGGTCTGATACACTGATGGCAGCACCTGATGGCGGGAGAGAGGGAACGGCGGGTCTGATACACTGATGGCAGCACCTGATGGCGGGAGAGAGGGAACGGCGGGTCTGATACACTGATGGCAGCACCTGATGGCGGGAGAGAGGGAACGGCGGGTCTGATACACTGATGGCAGCCCATGATGGCGGGAGAGAGGGAACGGCGGGTCTGATACACTGATGGCAGCACCTGATGGCGGGAGAGAGGGAACGGCGGGTCTGATACACTGATGGCAGCACCTGATGGCGGGAGAGAGGGAACGGCGGGTCTGATACACTGATGGCAGCACCTGATGGCGGGATAGAGAGAACGGCGGGTCTGATACAGTGATGGCAGCACCTGATGGCGGGAGAGAGGGAACGGCGGGTCTGATACACTGATGGCAGCACCTGATGGCGGGAGAGAGGGAACGGCGGGTCTGATACACTGATGGCAGCACCTGATGGCGGGAGAGAGGGAACGGCGGGTCTGATACACTGATGGCAGCACCTGATGGCGGGAGAGAGAGAACGGCGGGTCTGATACAGTGATGGCAGCACCTGATGGCGGGAGAGAGGGAACGGCGGGTCTGATACACTGATGGCAGCACCTGATGGCGGGAGAGAGGGAACGGCGGGTCTGATACACTGATGGCAGCACCTGATGGCGGGAGAGAGGGAACGGCGGGTCTGATACACTGATGGCAGCACCTGATGGCGGGAGAGAGGGAACGGCGGGTCTGATACACTGATGGCAGCACCTGATGGCGGGATAGAGGGAACGGCGGGTCTGATACACTGATGGCAGCACCTGATGGCGGGAGAGAGGGAACGGCGGGTCTGATACACTGATGGCAGCACATGATGGCGGGAGAGAGGGAACGGCGGGTCTGATACACTGATGGCAGCACCTGATGGCGGGAGAGAGGGAACGGCGGGTCTGATACACTGATGGCAGCACCTGATGGCGGGAGAGAGGGAACGGCGGGTCTGATACACTGATGGCAGCACCTGATGGCGGGAGAGAGGGAACGGCGGGTCTGATACACTGATGGCAGCACCTGATGGCGGGAGAGAGGGAACGGCGGGTCTGATACACTGATGGCAGCACCTGATGGCGGGAGAGAGGGAACGGCGGGTCTGATACACTGATGGCAGCACCTGATGGCGGGAGAGAGGGAACGGCGGATCTGATACATTGACGGCAGCACCTGATGGCGGGAGAGAGAAACGGCGGGTCTGATAAACTGATGGCAGCACCTGATGGCGGGAGAGAGGGAACGGCGGGTCTGATACACTGATGGCAGCACCTGATGGCGGGAGAGAGGGAACGGCGGGTCTGATACACTGATGGCAGCACCTGATGGCGGGAGAGAGGGAACGGCGGGTCTGATACACTGATGGCAGCACATGATGGCGGGAGAGAGGGAACGGCGGGTCTGATACACTGATGGCAGCACCTGATGGCGGGAGAGAGGGAACGGCGGGTCTGATACACTGATGGCAGCACCTGATGGCGGGAGAGAGGGAACGGCGGGTCTGATACACTGATGGCAGCACCTGATGGCGGGAGAGAGGGAACGGCGGGTCTGATACACTGATGGCAGCACCTGATGGCGGAAGAGAGGGAACGGCGGGTCTGATACACTGATGGCAGCACCTGATGGCGGGAGAGAGAGAACGGCGGGTCTGATACACTGATGGCAGCACCTGATGGCGGGAGAGAGGGAACGGCGGGTCTGTACATTGACGGCAGCACCTGATGCCGGGAGAAAGGGAACGGCGGGTCTGATACACTGACGGCAGCACCTGATGGCGGGAGAGAGGGAACGGCGGGTCTGATACACTGACGGCAGCACCTGATGGCGGGAGAGAGGGAACGGCGGGTCTGATACACTGATGGCAGCACCTGATGGCGGGAGAGAGAGAACGGCGGGTCTGATACACTGATGGCAGCACCTGATGGCGGGAGAGAGGGAACGGCGTGTTTGATACACTGATGGCAGCACCTGATGGCGGGAGAGAGGGAACAGCGGGTCTGATACACTGATGGCAGCACCTGATGGCGGGAGAGAGGGAACGGCGGGTCTGATACACTGATGGCAGCACCTGATGGCGGGAGAGAGGGAACGGCGGGTCTGATACACTGATGGCAGCACCTGATGGCGGGATAGAGGGAACGGCGGGTCTGATACACTGATGGCAGCACCTGATGGCGGGAGAGAGGGAACGGCGGGTCTGATACACTGATGGCAGCACCTGATGGCGGGAGAGAGGGAACGGCGGGTCTGATACACTGATGGCAGCACCTGATGGCGGGAGAGAGGGAACGGCGGGTCTGATACACTGATGGCAGCACCTGATGGCGGGAGAGAGGGAACGGCGGGTCTGATACACTGATGGCAGCACCTGATGGCGGGATAGAGGGAACGGCGGGTCTGATACACTGATGGCAGCACCTGATGGCGGGAGAGAGGGAACGGCGGGTCTGATACACTGATGGCAGCACCTGATGGCGGGAGAGAGGGAACGGCGGGTCTGATACACTGATGGCAGCACCTGATGGCGGGATAGAGGGAACGGCGGGTCTGATACACTGATGGCAGCATATGATGGCGGGAGAGAGGGAACGGCGGGTCTGATACACTGATGGCAGCACCTGATGGCGGGAGAGAGGGAACGGCGGGTCTGATACACTGATGGCAGCACCTGATGGCGGGAGAGAGGGAACGGCGGGTCTGATACACTGATGGCAGCACATGATGGCGGGAGAGAGGGAACGGCGGGTGTGATACACTGATGGCAGCACCTGATGGCGGGAGAGAGGGAACGGCGGGTCTGATACACTGATGGCAGCACCTGATGGCGGGAGAGAGGGAACGGCGGGTCTGATACACTGATGGCAGCACCTGATGGCGGGAGAGAGAGAACGGCGGGTCTGATACACTGATGGCAGCACCTGATGGCGGGAGAGAGGGAACGGCGGGTCTGATACACTGATGGCAGCACCTGATGGCGGGAGAGAGGGAACGGCGGGTCTGATACACTGATGGCAGCACCTGATGGCGGGAGAAAGGGAACGGCGGGTCTGATACACTGATGGCAGCACCTGATGGCGGGAGAGAGGGAACGGCGGGTCTGATACACTGATGGCAGCACCTGATGGCGGGAGAGAGGGAACGGCGGGTCTGATACACTGATGGCAGCACCTGATGGCGGGAGAGAGGGAACGGCGGGTCTGATACACTGATGGCAGCACCTGATGGCGGGAGAGAGGGAACGGCGGATCTGATACACTGATGGCAGCACCTGATGGCGGGAGAGAGGGAACAGCGGGTCTGATACACTGATGGCAGCACCTGATGGCGGGAGAGAGGGAACGGCGGATCTGATACACTGATGGCAGCACATGATGGCGGGATAGAGGGAACGGCGGGTCTGTACATTGACGGCAGCACCTGATGGCGGGAGAGAGGGAACGGCGGGTCTGATACACTGATGGCAGCACCTGATGGCGGGAGAGAGAGAACGGCGGGTCTGATACACTGATGGCAGCACCTGATGGCGGGAGAGAGAGAATGGCGGGTCTGATACACTGATGGCAGCACCTGATGGCGGGAGAGAGAGAACGGCGGGTCTGATACACTGATGGCAGCACCTGATGGCGGGAGAAAGGGAACGGCGGGTCTGTACATTGACGGCAGCACCTGATGGCGGGAGAAAGGGAACGGCGGGTCTGATACACTGATGGCAGCACCTGATGGCGGGATAGAGAGAACGGCGGGTCTGTACATTGACGGCAGCACCTGATGGCGGGAGAAAGGGAACGGCGGGTCTGATACACTGATGGCAGCACATGATGGCGGGAGAGAGGGAACGGCGGGTCTGATACACTGATGGCAGCACCTGATGGCGGGAGAGAGGGAACGGCGGGTCTGATACACTGATGGCAGCACCTGATGGCGGGAGAGAGGGAACAGCGGGTCTGATACACTGATGGCAGCACCTGATGGCGGGAGAGAGGGAACGGCGGGTCTGATACACTGATGGCAGCACCTGATGGCGGGAGAGAGGGAACGGCGGATCTGATACACTGATGGCAGCACCTGATGGCGGGAGAGAGGGAACAGCGGGTCTGATACACTGATGGCAGCACCTGATGGCGGGAGAGAGGGAACGGCGGATCTGATACACTGATGGCAGCACATGATGGCGGGAGAGAGGGAACGGCGGGTCTGATACACTGATGGCAGCACCTGATAGCGGGAGAGAGGGACCGGCGGGTCTGATACACTGATTGCAGCAACTGATGGCGGGATAGAGAGAACGGCGGGTCTGATACACTGATGGCAGCACCTGATGGCGGGATAGAGAGAACGGCGGGTCTGATACACTGATGGCAGCACCTGATGGCGGGAGCGAGAGAACGGCGGGTCTGATACACTGATGGCAGCACCTGATGGCGGGAGAGAGGGAACGGCGGGTCTGATACACTGATGGCAGCACCTGATGGCGGGAGAAAGGGAACGGCGGGTCTGATACACTGATGGCAGCACCTGATGGCGGGATAGAGAGAACGGCGGGTCTGATACACTGATGGCAGCACCTGATGGCGGGATAGAGAGAACGGCGGGTCTGATACACTGATGGCAGCACCTGATGGCGGGATAGGGAGAACGGCGGGTCTGATACACTGATGGCAGCACCTGATGGCGGGATAGAGAGAACGGCGGGTCTGATACACTGATGGCAGCACCTGATGGCGGGAGAGAGGGAACGGCGGGTCTGATACACTGATGGCAGCACCTGATGGCGGGATAGAGAGAACGGCGGGTCTGATACACTGATGGCAGCACCTGATGCCGGGAGAGAGGGAACGGCGGGTCTGATACACTGATGGCAGCACCTGATGGCGGGAGAGAGGGAACGGCGGGTCTGATACACTGATGGCAGCACCTGATGGCGGGAGAAAGGGAACGGCGGGTCTGATACACTGATGGCAGCACCTGATGGCGGGAGAGAGGGAACGGCGGGTCTGATACACTGATGGCAGCACCTGACGGCGGGAGAGAGGGAACAGCGGGTCTGATACACTGATGGCAGCACCTGATGGCGGGAGAGAGGGAACGGCGGGTCTGATACACTGATGGCAGCACCTGATGCCGGGAGAAAGGGAACGGCGGGTCTGATACACTGATGGCAGCACATGATGGCGGGAGAGAGGGAACGGCGGGTCTGATACACTGATGGCAGCACCTGATGGCGGGAGAGAGGGAACGGCGGGTCTGATACACTGATGGCAGCACCTGATGGCGGGATAGAGAGAACGGCGGGTCTGTACATTGACGGCAGCACCTGATGCCGGGAGAAAGGGAACGGCGGGTCTGATACACTGATGGCAGCACCTGATGGCGGGATAGAGAGAACGGCGGGTCTGATACACTGATGGCAGCACCTGATGGCGGGAGAAAGGGAGCGGCGGGTCTGATACACTGATGGCAGCACCTGATGGCGGGATAGAGAGAACGGCGGGTCTGATACACTGATGGCAGCACCTGATGCCGGGAGAAAGGGAACGGCGGGTCTGATACACTGATGGCAGCACCTGATGGCGGGATAGAGAGAACGGCGGGTCTGATACACTGATGGCAGCACCTGATGGCGGGAGAAAGGGAACGGCCGGTCTGATACACTGATGGCAGCACCTGATGGCGGGAGAGAGGGAACGGCGGGTCTGATACACTGATGGCAGCACCTGATGGCGGGAGAGAGAGAACGGCGGGTCTGATACACTGATGGCAGCGCCTGATGGCGGGAGAAAGGGAACGGCGGGTCTGATACACTGATGGCAGCACCTGATGGCGGGATAGAGGGAACGGCGGGTCTGATACACTGATGGCAGCACCTGATGGCGGGAGAGAGAGAACGGCGGGTCTGATACACTGATGGCAGCACCTGACGGCGGGAGAGAGAGAACGGCGGGTCTGATACACTGATGGCAGCACCTGATGGCGGGAGAGAGGGAACGGCGGGTCTGATACACTGACGGCAGCACCTGATGGCGGGAGAGAGGGAACGGCGGGTCTGATACACTGATGGCAGCACCTGATGGCGGGAGAGAGGGAACGGCGGGTCTGATACACTGATGGCAGCACCTGATGGCGGGAGAGAGTGAACGGCGGGGGCTGATACACTGATGGCAGCACCTGATGGCGGGAGAGAGGGAACGGCGGGTGTGATACACTGATGGCAGCACCTGATGGCGGGAGAGAGGGAACGGCGGGTCTGATACACTGATGGCAGTACCTGATGGCGGGAGAAAGGGAGCGGCGGGTCTGATACATTGATGGCAGCACCTGATGGCGGGAGAGAGGGAACGGCGGGTCTGATACACTGATGGCAGCACCTGATGGCGGGATAGAGAGAACGGCGGGTCTGATACACTGATGGCAGCACCTGATGGCGGGAGAGAGGGAACGGCGGGTCTGATACACTGATGGCAGCACCTGATGGCGGGAGAGAGGGAACGGCGGGTCTGATACACTGATGGCAGCACCTGATGGCGGGAGAGGGGGAACGGCGGGTCTGATACACTGATGGCAGCACCTGATGGCGGGAGAAAGGGAACGGCGGGTCTGATACACTGATGGCAGCACCTGATGGCGGGAGAGGGAACGGCGGGTCTGATACACTGATGGCAGCACCTGATGGCGGGATAGAGAGAACGGCGGGTCTGATACACTGATGGCAGCACCTGATGGCGGAAGAGAGGGAAGGGCGGGTCTGATACACTGATGGCAGCACCTGATGGCGGGAGAAAGGGAGCGGCGGGTCTGATACACTGATGGCAGCACCTGATGGCGGGAGAGAGGGAACGGCGGGTCTGATACACTGATGGCAGCACCTGATGGCGGGAGAGAGGGAACGGCGGGTCTGATACACTGATGGCAGCACATGATGGCGGGAGAGAGGGAACGGCGGGTCTGATACACTGATGGCAGCACCTGATGGCGGGAGAGAGTGAACGGCGGGTCTGATACACTGATGGCAGCACCTGATGGCGGGAGAGAGGGAACGGCGGGTCTGATACACTGATGGCAGCACCTGATGGCGGGATAGAGAGAACGGCGGGTCTGATACACTGATGGCAGCACCTGATGGCGGGAGAGAGGGAACGGCGGGTCTGATACACTGATGGCAGCACCTGATGGCGGGATAGAGAGAACGGCGGGTCTGTACATTGACGGCAGCACCTGATGGCGGGAGAGAGTGAACGGCGGGTCTGATACACTGATGGCAGTACCTGATGGCGGGAGAGAGGGAACGGCGGGTCTGATACACTGATGGCAGCACCTGATGGCGGGATAGAGGGAACGGCGGGTCTGATACACTGGTGGCAGCACCTGATGGCGGGAGAGAGGGAACGGCGGGTCTGATACACTGATGGCAGCACCTGATGGCGGGAGAGGGGGAACGGCGGGTCTGATACACTGATGGCAGCACCTGATGGCGGGAGAAAGGGAACGGCGGGTCTGATACACTGATGGCAGCACCTGATGGCGGGAGAGAGGGAACGGCGGGTCTGATACACTGATGGCAGCACCTGATGGCGGGAGAGAGGGAACGGCGGGTCTGATACACTGATGGCAGCACCTGATGGCGGGAGAGAGGGAACGGCGGGTCTGATACACTGATGGCAGCACCTGATGGCGGGAGAGAGGGAACGGCGGGTCTGATACACTGATGGCAGCACCTGATGGCGGGAGAGAGGGAACGGCGGGTCTGATACACTGATGGCAGCACCTGATGGCGGGAGAGAGGGAACGGCGGGTCTGATACACTGATGGCAGCACCTGATGGCGGGAGAGAGAGAACGGCGGGTCTGATACACTGATGGCAGCACCTGATGGCGGGAGAGAGGGAACAGCGGGTCTGATACACTGATGGCAGCACCTGATGGCGGGAGAGAGGGAACGGCGGGTCTGATACACTGATGGCAGCACCTGATGGCGGGAGAGAGGGAACGGCGGGTCTGATACACTGATGGCAGCACCTGATGGCGGGAGAGAGAGAACGGCGGGTCTGATACACTGATGGCAGCACCTGATGGCGGGATAGAGAGAACGGCGGGTCTGTACATTGACGGCAGCACCTGATGGCGGGAGAAAGGGAACGGCGGGTCTGATACACTGATGGCAGCACATGATGGCGGGAGAGAGGGAACGGCGGGTCTGATACACTGATGGCAGCACCTGATGGCGGGAGAGAGGGAACGGCGGGTCTGATACACTGATGGCAGCACCTGATGGCGGGAGAGAGGGAACGGCGGGTCTGATACACTGATGGCAGCACCTGATGGCGGGAGAGAGGGAACGGCGGGTCTGATACACTGATGGCAGCACCTGATGGCGGGAGAGAGGGAACGGCGGGTCTGATACACTGATGGCAGCACCTGATGGCGGGAGAGAGGGAACGGCGGGTCTGATACACTGATGGCAGCACCTGATGGCGGGAGAGAGGGAACGGCGGGTCTGATACACTGATGGCAGCACCTGATGGCGGGAGAGAGGGAACGGCGGATCTGATACACTGATGGCAGCACCTGATGGCGGGAGAGAGGGAACAGCGGGTCTGATACACTGATGGCAGCACCTGATGGCGGGAGAGAGGGAACGGCGGATCTGATACACTGATGGCAGCACATGATGGCGGGAGAGAGGGAACGGCGGGTCTGATACACTGATGGCAGCACCTGATAGCGGGAGAGAGGGAACGGCGGGTCTGATACACTGATTGCAGCAACTGATGGCGGGATAGAGAGAACGGCGGGTCTGATACACTGATGGCAGCACCTGATGGCGGGATAGAGAGAACGGCGAGTCTGATACACTGATGGCAGCACCTGATGGCGGGAGCGAGAGAACGGCGGGTCTGATACACTGATGGCAGCACCTGATGGCGGGAGAGAGGGAACGGCGGGTCTGATACACTGATGGCAGCACCTGATGGCGGGAGAGAGGGAACGGCGGGTCTGATACACTGATGGCAGCACCTGATGGCGGGAGAGAGGGAACGGCGGGTCTGATACACTGATGGCAGCACATGATGGCGGGAGAGAGGGAACGGCGGGTCTGATACACTGATGGCAGCACATGATGGCGGGAGAGAGAGAACGGCGGGTCTGATACACTGATGGCAGCACCTGATGGCGGGAGAAAAGGAACGGCGGGTCTGATACACTGATGGCAGCACCTGATGGCGGGATAGAGAGAACGGCGGGTCTGATACACTGATGGCAGCACCTGATGGCGGGATAGAGAGAACGGCGGGTCTGATACACTGATGGCAGCACCTGATGGCGGGATAGAGAGAACGGCGGGTCTGATACACTGATGGCAGCACCTGATGGCGGGATAGAGAGAACGGCGGGTCTGATACACTGATGGCAGCACCTGATGGCGGGAGAGAGGGAACGGCGGGTCTGATACACTGATGGCAGCACCTGATGGCGGGATAGAGAGAACGGCGGGTCTGATACACTGATGGCAGCACCTGATGCCGGGAGAGAGGGAACGGCGGGTCTGATACACTGATGGCAGCACCTGATGGCGGGAGAGAGGGAACGGCGGGTCTGATACACTGATGGCAGTACCTGATGCCGGGAGAAAGGGAACGGCGGGTCTGATACACTGATGGCAGCACATGATGGCGGGAGAGAGGGAACGGCGGGTCTGATACACTGATGGCAGCACCTGATGGCGGGAGAGAGGGAACGGCGGGTCTGATACACTGATGGCAGCACCTGATGGCGGGATAGAGAGAACGGCGGGTCTGATACACTGATGGCAGCACCTGATGCCGGGAGAAAGGGAACGGCGGGTCTGATACACTGATGGCAGCACCTGATGGCGGGATAGAGAGAACGGCGGGTCTGATACACTGATGGCAGCACCTGATGGCGGGAGAAAAGGAACGGCGGGTCTGATACACTGATGGCAGCACCTGATGGCGGGAGAGAGGGAACGGCGGGTCTGATACACTGATGGCAGCACCTGATGGCGGGAGAGAGGGAACGGCGGGTCTGATACACTGATGGCAGCACCTGATGGCGGGAGAGAGGGAACGGCGGGTCTGGTACACTGATGGCAGCACCTGATGGCGGGAGAGAGGGAACGGCGGATCTGATACACTGATGGCAGCACCTGATGGCGGGAGAGAGGGAACAGCGGGTCTGATACACTGATGGCAGCACCTGATGGCGGGAGAGAGGGAACGGCGGATCTGATACACTGATGGCAGCACATGATGGCGGGATGGAGGGAACGGCGGGTCTGTACATTGACGGCAGCACCTGATGGCGGGAGAGAGGGAACGGCGGGTCTGATACACTGATGGCAGCACCTGATGGCGGGAGAGAGAGAACGGCGGGTCTGATACACTGATGGCAGCACCTGATGGCGGGAGAGAGAGAACGGCGGGTCTGATACACTGATGGCAGCACCTGATGGCGGGAGAGAGAGAACGGCGGGTCTGATACACTGATGGCAGCACCTGATGGCGGGAGAAAGGGAACGGCGGGTCTGTACATTGACGGCAGCACCTGATGGCGGGAGAAAGGGAACGGCGGGTCTGATACACTGATGGCAGCACCTGATGGCGGGATAGAGAGAACGGCGGGTCTGTACATTGACGGCAGCACCTGATGGCGGGAGAAAGGGAACGGCGGGTCTGATACACTGATGGCAGCACATGATGGCGGGAGAGAGGGAACGGCGGGTCTGATACACTGATGGCAGCACCTGATGGCGGGAGAGAGGGAACGGCGGGTCTGATACACTGATGGCAGCACCTGATGGCGGGAGAGAGGGAACAGCGGGTCTGATACACTGATGGCAGCACCTGATGGCGGGAGAGAGGGAACGGCGGGTCTGATACACTGATGGCAGCACCTGATGGCGGGAGAGAGGGAACGGCGGATCTGATACACTGATGGCAGCACCTGATGGCGGGAGAGAGGGAACAGCGGGTCTGATACACTGATGGCAGCACCTGATGGCGGGAGAGAGGGAACGGCGGATCTGATACACTGATGGCAGCACATGATGGCGGGAGAGAGGGAACGGCGGGTCTGATACACTGATGGCAGCACCTGATAGCGGGAGAGAGGGACCGGCGGGTCTGATACACTGATTGCAGCAACTGATGGCGGGATAGAGAGAACGGCGGGTCTGATACACTGATGGCAGCACCTGATGGCGGGATAGAGAGAACGGCGGGTCTGATACACTGATGGCAGCACCTGATGGCGGGAGCGAGAGAACGGCGGGTCTGATACACTGATGGCAGCACCTGATGGCGGGAGAGAGGGAACGGCGGGTCTGATACACTGATGGCAGCACCTGATGGCGGGAGAAAGGGAACGGCGGGTCTGATACACTGATGGCAGCACCTGATGGCGGGATAGAGAGAACGGCGGGTCTGATACACTGATGGCAGCACCTGATGGCGGGATAGAGAGAACGGCGGGTCTGATACACTGATGGCAGCACCTGATGGCGGGATAGAGAGAACGGCGGGTCTGATACACTGATGGCAGCACCTGATGGCGGGATAGAGAGAACGGCGGGTCTGATACACTGATGGCAGCACCTGATGGCGGGAGAGAGGGAACGGCGGGTCTGATACACTGATGGCAGCACCTGATGGCGGGATAGAGAGAACGGCGGGTCTGATACACTGATGGCAGCACCTGATGGCGGGAGAGAGAGAACGGCGGGTCTGATACACTGATGGCAGCACCTGATGGCGGGAGAGAGAGAACGGCGGGTCTGATACACTGATGGCAGCACCTGATGGCGGGAGAGAGAGAACGGCGGGTCTGATACACTCATGGCAGCACCTGATGGCGGGAGAAAGGGAACGGCGGGTCTGTACATTGACGGCAGCACCTGATGGCGGGAGAAAGGGAACGGCGGGTCTGATACACTGATGGCAGCACCTGATGGCGGGATAGAGAGAACGGCGGGTCTGTACATTGACGGCAGCACCTGATGGCGGGAGAAAGGGAACGGCGGGTCTGATACACTGATGGCAGCACATGATGGCGGGAGAGAGGGAACGGCGGGTCTGATACACTGATGGCAGCACCTGATGGCGGGAGAGAGGGAACGGCGGGTCTGATACACTGATGGCAGCACCTGATGGCGGGAGAGAGGGAACAGCGGGTCTGATACACTGATGGCAGCACCTGATGGCGGGAGAGAGGGAACGGCGGGTCTGATACACTGATGGCAGCACCTGATGGCGGGAGAGAGGGAACGGCGGATCTGATACACTGATGGCAGCACCTGATGGCGGGAGAGAGGGAACAGCGGGTCTGATACACTGATGGCAGCACCTGATGGCGGGAGAGAGGGAACGGCGGATCTGATACACTGATGGCAGCACATGATGGCGGGAGAGAGGGAACGGCGGGTCTGATACACTGATGGCAGCACCTGATAGCGGGAGAGAGGGACCGGCGGGTCTGATACACTGATTGCAGCAACTGATGGCGGGATAGAGAGAACGGCGGGTCTGATACACTGATGGCAGCACCTGATGGCGGGATAGAGAGAACGGCGGGTCTGATACACTGATGGCAGCACCTGATGGCGGGAGCGAGAGAACGGCGGGTCTGATACACTGATGGCAGCACCTGATGGCGGGAGAGAGGGAACGGCGGGTCTGATACACTGATGGCAGCACCTGATGGCGGGAGAAAGGGAACGGCGGGTCTGATACACTGATGGCAGCACCTGATGGCGGGATAGAGAGAACGGCGGGTCTGATACACTGATGGCAGCACCTGATGGCGGGATAGAGAGAACGGCGGGTCTGATACACTGATGGCAGCACCTGATGGCGGGATAGAGAGAACGGCGGGTCTGATACACTGATGGCAGCACCTGATGGCGGGATAGAGAGAACGGCGGGTCTGATACACTGATGGCAGCACCTGATGGCGGGAGAGAGGGAACGGCGGGTCTGATACACTGATGGCAGCACCTGATGGCGGGATAGAGAGAACGGCGGGTCTGATACACTGATGGCAGCACCTGATGCCGGGAGAGAGGGAACGGCGGGTCTGATACACTGATGGCAGCACCTGATGGCGGGAGAGAGGGAACGGCGGGTCTGATACACTGATGGCAGCACCTGATGGCGGGAGAAAGGGAACGGCGGGTCTGATACACTGATGGCAGCACCTGATGGCGGGAGAGAGGGAACGGCGGGTCTGATACACTGATGGCAGCACCTGACGGCGGGAGAGAGGGAACAGCGGGTCTGATACACTGATGGCAGCACCTGATGGCGGGAGAGAGGGAACGGCGGGTCTGATACACTGATGGCAGCACCTGATGCCGGGAGAAAGGGAACGGCGGGTCTGATACACTGATGGCAGCACATGATGGCGGGAGAGAGGGAACGGCGGGTCTGATACACTGATGGCAGCACCTGATGGCGGGAGAGAGGGAACGGCGGGTCTGATACACTGATGGCAGCACCTGATGGCGGGATAGAGAGAACGGCGGGTCTGTACATTGACGGCAGCACCTGATGCCGGGAGAAAGGGAACGGCGGGTCTGATACACTGATGGCAGCACCTGATGGCGGGATAGAGAGAACGGCGGGTCTGATACACTGATGGCAGCACCTGATGGCGGGAGAAAGGGAGCGGCGGGTCTGATACACTGATGGCAGCACCTGATGGCGGGATAGAGAGAACGGCGGGTCTGATACACTGATGGCAGCACCTGATGCCGGGAGAAAGGGAACGGCGGGTCTGATACACTGATGGCAGCACCTGATGGCGGGATAGAGAGAACGGCGGGTCTGATACACTGATGGCAGCACCTGATGGCGGGAGAAAGGGAACGGCCGGTCTGATACACTGATGGCAGCACCTGATGGCGGGAGAGAGGGAACGGCGGGTCTGATACACTGATGGCAGCACCTGATGGCGGGAGAGAGAGAACGGCGGGTCTGATGCACTGATGGCAGCGCCTGATGGCGGGAGAAAGGGAACGGCGGGTCTGATACACTGATGGCAGCACCTGATGGCGGGATAGAGGGAACGGCGGGTCTGATACACTGATGGCAGCACCTGATGGCGGGAGAGAGAGAACGGCGGGTCTGATACACTGATGGCAGTACCTGACGGCGGGAGAGAGAGAACGGCGGGTCTGATACACTGATGGCAGCACCTGATGGCGGGAGAGAGGGAACGGCGGGTCTGATACACTGACGGCAGCACCTGATGGCGGGAGAGAGGGAACGGCGGGTCTGATACACTGATGGCAGCACCTGATGGCGGGAGAGAGGGAACGGCGGGTCTGATACACTGATGGCAGCACCTGATGGCGGGAGAGAGTGAACGGCGGGGGCTGATACACTGATGGCAGCACCTGATGGCGGGAGAGAGGGAACGGCGGGTGTGATACACTGATGGCAGCACCTGATGGCGGGAGAGAGGGAACGGCGGGTCTGATACACTGATGGCAGTACCTGATGGCGGGAGAAAGGGAGCGGCGGGTCTGATACATTGATGGCAGCACCTGATGGCGGGAGAGAGGGAACGGCGGGTCTGATACACTGATGGCAGCACCTGATGGCGGGATAGAGAGAACGGCGGGTCTGATACACTGATGGCAGCACCTGATGGCGGGAGAGAGGGAACGGCGGGTCTGATACACTGATGGCAGCACCTGATGGCGGGAGAGAGGGAACGGCGGGTCTGATACACTGATGGCAGCACCTGATGGCGGGAGAGGGGGAACGGCGGGTCTGATACACTGATGGCAGCACCTGATGGCGGGAGAAAGGGAACGGCGGGTCTGATACACTGATGGCAGCACCTGATGGCGGGAGAGGGAACGGCGGGTCTGATACACTGATGGCAGCACCTGATGGCGGGATAGAGAGAACGGCGGGTCTGATACACTGATGGCAGCACCTGATGGCGGAAGAGAGGGAACGGCGGGTCTGATACACTGATGGCAGCACCTGATGGCGGGAGAAAGGGAGCGGCGGGTCTGATACACTGATGGCAGCACCTGATGGCGGGAGAGAGGGAACGGCGGGTCTGATACACTGATGGCAGCACCTGATGGCGGGAGAGAGGGAACGGCGGGTCTGATACACTGATGGCAGCACATGATGGCGGGAGAGAGGGAACGGCGGGTCTGATACACTGATGGCAGCACCTGATGGCGGGAGAGAGTGAACGGCGGGTCTGATACACTGATGGCAGCACCTGATGGCGGGAGAGAGGGAACGGCGGGTCTGATACACTGATGGCAGCACCTGATGGCGGGATAGAGAGAACGGCGGGTCTGATACACTGATGGCAGCACCTGATGGCGGGAGAGAGGGAACGGCGGGTCTGATACACTGATGGCAGCACCTGATGGCGGGATAGAGAGAACGGCGGGTCTGTACATTGACGGCAGCACCTGATGGCGGGAGAGAGTGAACGGCGGGTCTGATACACTGATGGCAGTACCTGATGGCGGGAGAGAGGGAACGGCGGGTCTGATACACTGATGGCAGCACCTGATGGCGGGATAGAGAGAACGGCGGGTCTGATACACTGATGGCAGCACCTGATGGCGGGAGAAAGGGAGCGACGGGTCTGATACACTGATGGCAGTACCTGATGGCGGGAGAGAGGGAACGGCGGGTCTGATACACTGATGGCAGCACCTGTGGCGGGAAAGAGGGAACGGCGGGTCTGATACACTGATGGCAGCACCTGATGGCGGGAGAGAGGGAACGGCGGGTCTGATACACTGATGGCAGCACCTGATGGCGGGAGAGAGGGAACGGCGGGTCTGATACACTGATGGCAGTACCTGATGGCGGGAGAGAGGGAACGGCGGGTCTGATACACTGATGGCAGCACCTGATGGCGGGAGAGAGGGAACGGCGGGTCTGATACACTGATGGCAGCACCTGATGGCGGGAGAGAGGGAACGGCGGGTCTGATACACTGATGGCAGCACCTGATGGCGGGAGAGAGGGAACGGCGGGTCTGATACACTGATGGCAGCACCTGATGGCGGTAGAGAGGGAACGGCGGGTCTGATACACTGATGGCAGCACCTGATGGCGGGAGAGAGGGAACGGCGGGTCTGATACACTGATGGCAGCACCTGACGGCGGGAGAGAGGGAACGGCGGGTCTGATACACTGATGGCAGCACCTGATGGCGGAAGAGAGGGAACGGCGGGTCTGATACACTGATGGCAGCACCTGATGGCGGGAGAGAGAGAACGGCGGGTCTGATACACTGATGGCAGCACCTGATGGCGGGAGAGAGGGAACGGCGGGTCTGATACACTGATGGCAGCACATGATGGCGGGAGAGAGGGAACGGCGGGTCTGATACACTGATGGCAGCACCTGATGGCGGGAGAGAGTGAACGGCGGGTCTGATACACTGATGGCAGCACCTGATGGCGGGAGAGAGGGAACGGCGGGTCTGATACACTGATGGCAGCACCTGATGGCGGGATAGAGAGAACGGCGGGTCTGATACACTGATGGCAGCACCTGATGGCGGGAGAGAGGGAACGGCGGGTCTGATACACTGATGGCAGCACCTGATGGCGGGATAGAGAGAACGGCGGGTCTGTACATTGACGGCAGCACCTGATGGCGGGAGAGAGTGAACGGCGGGTCTGATACACTGATGGCAGTACCTGATGGCGGGAGAGAGGGAACGGCGGGTCTGATACACTGATGGCAGCACCTGATGGCGGGATAGAGAGAACGGCGGGTCTGATACACTGATGGCAGCACCTGATGGCGGGAGAAAGGGAGCGACGGGTCTGATACACTGATGGCAGTACCTG
The DNA here is from genome assembly GCA_964019135.1 of Arenicola marina. Taxonomy (NCBI): domain Eukaryota; kingdom Metazoa; phylum Annelida; class Polychaeta; family Arenicolidae; genus Arenicola; species Arenicola marina. The sequence continues at coordinate 40,335,692 of OZ025256.1, read as the reverse complement.
ATGGCGGGAGAGAGGGAACGGCGGGTCTGATACACTGATGGCAGCACCTGTGGCGGGAAAGAGGGAACGGCGGGTCTGATACACTGATGGCAGCACCTGATGGCGGGAGAGAGGGAACGGCGGGTCTGATACACTGATGGCAGCACCTGATGGCGGGAGAGAGGGAACGGCGGGTCTGATACACTGATGGCAGTACCTGATGGCGGGAGAGAGGGAACGGCGGGTCTGATACACTGATGGCAGCACCTGATGGCGGGAGAGAGGGAACGGCGGGTCTGATACACTGATGGCAGCACCTGATGGCGGGAGAGAGGGAACGGCGGGTCTGATACACTGATGGCAGCACCTGATGGCGGGAGAGAGGGAACGGCGGGTCTGATACACTGATGGCAGCACCTGATGGCGGTAGAGAGGGAACGGCGGGTCTGATACACTGATGGCAGCACCTGATGGCGGGATAGAGAGAACGGCGGGTCTGATACACTGATGGCAGCACCTGATGGCGGGAGAGAGAGAACGGCGGGTCTGATACACTGATGGCAGCACCTGATGGCGGGAGAGAGGGAACGGCGGGTCTGATACACTGATGGCAGCACCTGATGGCGGGATAGAGAGAACGGCGGGTCTGATACACTGATGGCAGCACCTGATGGCGGGAGAGAGGGAACGGCGGGTCTGATACACTGATGGCAGCACCTGATGGCGGGATAGAGAGAACGGCGGGTCTGTACATTGACGGCAGCACCTGATGGCGGGAGAGAGTGAACGGCGGGTCTGATACACTGATGGCAGTACCTGATGGCGGGAGAGAGGGAACGGCGGGTCTGATACACTGATGGCAGCACCTGATGGCGGGATAGAGAGAACGGCGGGTCTGATACACTGATGGCAGCACCTGATGGCGGGAGAAAGGGAGCGACGGGTCTGATACACTGATGGCAGTACCTGATGGCGGGAGAGAGGGAACGGCGGGTCTGATACACTGATGGCAGCACCTGTGGCGGGAAAGAGGGAACGGCGGGTCTGATACACTGATGGCAGCACCTGATGGCGGGAGAGAGGGAACGGCGGGTCTGATACACTGATGGCAGCACCTGATGGCGGGAGAGAGGGAACGGCGGGTCTGATACACTGATGGCAGTACCTGATGGCGGGAGAGAGGGAACGGCGGGTCTGATACACTGATGGCAGCACCTGATGGCGGGAGAGAGGGAACGGCGGGTCTGATACACTGATGGCAGCACCTGATGGCGGGAGAGAGGGAACGGCGGGTCTGATACACTGATGGCAGCACCTGATGGCGGGAGAGAGGGAACGGCGGGTCTGATACACTGATGGCAGCACCTGATGGCGGTAGAGAGGGAACGGCGGGTCTGATACACTGATGGCAGCACCTGATGGCGGGATAGAGAGAACGGCGGGTCTGATACACTGATGGCAGCACCTGATGGCGGGAGAGAGAGAACGGCGGGTCTGATACACTGATGGCAGCACCTGATGGCGGGAGAGAGGGAACGGCGGGTCTGATACACTGATGGCAGCACCTGATGGCGGGAGAGAGGGAACAGGCGGGTCTGATACACTGATGGCAGCACCTGATGGCGGGAGAGGGGGAACGGCGGGTCTGATACACTGATGGCAGCACCTGATGGCGGGAGAAAGGGAACGGCGGGTCTGATACACTGATGGCAGCACCTGATGGCGGGAGAGAGGGAACGGCGGGTCTGATACACTGATGGCAGCACCTGATGGCGGGAGAGAGGGAACGGCGGGTCTGATACACTGATGGCAGCACCTGATGGCGGGAGCGAGAGAACGGCGGGTCTGATACACTGATGGCAGCACCTGATGGCGGGAGAGAGGGAACGGCGGGTCTGATACACTGATGGCAGCACCTGATGGCGGGAGAGAGGGAACGGCGGGTCTGATACACTGATGGCAGCACCTGATGGCGGGAGAGAGGGTACGGCGGGTCTGATACACTGATGGCAGCACATGATGGCGGGAGAGAGGGAACGGCGGGTCTGATACACTGATGGCAGCACATGATGGCGGGAGAGAGAGAACGGCGGGTCTGATACACTGATGGCAGCACCTGATGGCGGGAGAAAAGGAACGGCGGGTCTGATACACTGATGGCAGCACCTGATGGCGGGAGAGAGGGAACGGCGGGTCTGATACACTGATGGCAGCACCTGATGGCGGGAGAGAGAGAACGGCGGGTCTGATACACTGATGGCAGCACCTGATGGCGGGATAGAGAGAACGGCGGGTCTGTACATTGACGGCAGCACCTGATGGCGGGAGAAAGGGAACGGCGGGTCTGATACACTGATGGCAGCACCTGATGGCGGGAGAGAGGGAACGGCGGGTCTGATACACTGATGGCAGCACCTGATGGCGGGATAGAGAGAACGGCGGGTCTGATACACTGATGGCAGCACCTGATGGCGGGAGAGAGGGAACGGCGGGTCTGATACACTGATGGCAGCACCTGATGGCGGGATAGAGGGAACGGCGGGTCTGATACACTGATGGCAGCACCTGATGGCGGGATAGAGAGAACGGCGGGTCTGATACACTGATGGCAGCACCTGATGGCGGGAGAGAGGGAACAGCGGGTCTGATACACTGATGGCAGCACCTGATGGCGGGAGAGAGGGAACGGCGGGTCTGATACACTGATGGCAGCACCTGATGGCGGGAGAGAGGGAACGGCGGATCTGATACACTGATGGCAGCACCTGATGGCGGGAGAGAGGGAACAGCGGGTCTGATACACTGATGGCAGCACCTGATGGCGGGAGAGAGGGAACAGCGGGTCTGATACACTGATGGCAGCACCTGATGGCGGGAGAGAGGGAACGGCGGGTCTGATACACTGATGGCAGCACCTGATAGCGGGAGAGAGGGAACGGCGGGTCTGATACACTGATTGCAGCAACTGATGGCGGGATAGAGAGAACGGCGGGTCTGATACACTGATGGCAGCACCTGATGGCGGGATAGAGAGAACGGCGAGTCTGATACACTGATGGCAGCACCTGATGGCGGGAGCGAGAGAACGGCGGGTCTGATACACTGATGGCAGCACCTGATGCCGGGAGAAAGGGAACGGCGGGTCTGATACACTGATGGCAGCACCTGATGGCGGGAGAGAGGGAACGGCGGGTCTGATACACTGATGGCAGCACCTGATGGCGGGAGAGAGGGTACGGCGGGTCTGATACACTGATGGCAGCACATGATGGCGGGAGAGAGGGAACGGCGGGTCTGATACACTGATGGCAGCACATGATGGCGGGAGAGAGAGAACGGCGGGTCTGATACACTGATGGCAGCACCTGATGGCGGGAGAAAAGGAACGGCGGGTCTGATACACTGATGGCAGCACCTGATGGCGGGATAGAGAGAACGGCGGGTCTGATACACTGATGGCAGCACCTGATGGCGGGATAGAGAGAACGGCGGGTCTGATACACTGATGGCAGCACCTGATGGCGGGATAGAGAGAACGGCGGGTCTGATACACTGATGGCAGCACCTGATGGCGGGATAGAGAGAACGGCGGGTCTGATACACTGATGGCAGCACCTGATGGCGGGAGAGAGGGAACGGCGGGTCTGATACACTGATGGCAGCACCTGATGGCGGGATAGAGAGAACGGCGGGTCTGATACACTGATGGCAGCACCTGATGCCGGGAGAGAGGGAACGGCGGGTCCGATACACTGATGGCAGCACCTGATGGCGGGAGAGAGGGAACGGCGGGTCTGATACACTGATGGCAGCACCTGATGGCGGGAGAAAGGGAACGGCGGGTCTGATACACTGATGGCAGCACCTGACGGCGGGAGAGAGGGAACGGCGGGTCTGATACACTGATGGCAGCACCTGACGGCGGGAGAGAGGGAACAGCGGGTCTGATACACTGATGGCAGCACCTGATGGCGGGAGAGAGGGAACGGCGGGTCTGATACACTGATGGCAGCACCTGATGCCGGGAGAAAGGGAACGGCGGGTCTGATACACTGATGGCAGCACATGATGGCGGGAGAGAGGGAACGGCGGGTCTGATACACTGATGGCAGCACCTGATGGCGGGAGAGAGGGAACGGCGGGTCTGATACACTGATGGCAGCACCTGATGGCGGGATAGACAGAACGGCGGGTCTGATACACTGATGGCAGCACCTGATGGCGGGATAGAGAGAACGGCGGGTCTGATACACTGATGGCAGCACCTGATGGCGGGATAGAGAGAACGGCGGGTCTGTACATTGACGGCAGCACCTGATGCCGGGAGAAAGGGAACGGCGGGTCTGATACACTGATGGCAGCACCTGATGGCGGGATAGAGAGAACGGCGGGTCTGATACACTGATGGCAGCACCTGATGGCGGGAGAAAGGGAGCGGCGGGTCTGATACACTGATGGCAGCACCTGATGGCGGGATAGAGAGAACGGCGGGTCTGATACACTGATGGCAGCACCTGATGCCGGGAGAAAGGGAACGGCGGGTCTGATACACTGATGGCAGCACCTGATGGCGGGATAGAGAGAACGGCGGGTCTGATACACTGATGGCAGCACCTGATGGCGGGAGAAAAGGAACGGCGGGTCTGATACACTGATGGCAGCACCTGATGGCGGGAGAGAGGGAACGGCGGGTCTGATACACTGATGGCAGCACCTGATGGCGGGATAGAGAGAACGGCGGGTCTGATACACTGATGGCAGCACCTGATGGCGGGATAGAGAGAACGGCGGGTCTGATACACTGATGGCAGCACCTGATGGCGGGATAGAGAGAACGGCGGGTCTGATACACTGATGGCAGCACCTGATGGCGGGAGAGAGGGAACGGCGGGTCTGATACACTGATGGCAGCACCTGATGGCGGGATAGAGAGAACGGCGGGTCTGATACACTGATGGCAGCACCTGATGCCGGGAGAGAGGGAACGGCGGGTCTGATACACTGATGGCAGCACCTGATGGCGGGAGAGAGGGAACGGCGGGTCTGATACACTGATGGCAGCACCTGATGGCGGGAGAAAGGGAACGGCGGGTCTGATACACTGATGGCAGCACCTGATGGCGGGAGAGAGGGAACGGCGGGTCTGATACACTGATGGCAGCACCTGACGGCGGGAGAGAGGGAACAGCGGGTCTGATACACTGATGGCAGCACCTGATGGCGGGAGAGAGGGAACGGCGGGTCTGATACACTGATGGCAGCACCTGATGCCGGGAGAAAGGGAACGGCGGGTCTGATACACTGATGGCAGCACATGATGGCGGGAGAGAGGGAACGGCGGGTCTGATACACTGATGGCAGCACCTGATGGCGGGAGAGAGGGAACGGCGGGTCTGATACACTGATGGCAGCACCTGATGGCGGGATAGAGAGAACGGCGGGTCTGTACATTGACGGCAGCACCTGATGCCGGGAGAAAGGGAACGGCGGGTCTGATACACTGATGGCAGTACCTGATGGCGGGAGAGAGGGAACGGCGGGTCTGATACACTGATGGCAGCACCTGATGGCGGGAGAGAGGGAACGGCGGGTCTGATACACTGATGGCAGCACCTGATGGCGGGATAGAGAGAACGGCGGGTCTGATACACTGATGGCAGCACCTGATGGCGGGAGAAAGGGAGCGGCGGGTCTGATACACTGATGGCAGCACCTGATGCCGGGAGAAAGGGAACGGCGGGTCTGATACACTGATGGCAGCACCTGATGGCGGGATAGAGAGAACGGCGGGTCTGATACACTGATGGCAGCACCTGATGGCGGGAGAAAGGGAACGGCGGGTCTGATACACTGATGGCAGCACCTGATGGCGGGAGAGAGGGAACGGCGGGTCTGATACACTGATGGCAGCACCTGATGGCGGGAGAGAGAGAACGGCGGGTCTGATACACTGATGGCAGCGCCTGATGGCGGGAGAAAGGGAACGGCGGGTCTGATACACTGATGGCAGCACCTGATGGCGGGATAGAGGGAACGGCGGGTCTGATACACTGATGGCAGCACCTGATGGCGGGAGAGAGAGAACGGCGGGTCTGATACACTGATGGCAGCACCTGACGGCGGGAGAGAGAGAACGGCGGGTCTGATACACTGATGGCAGCACCTGATGGCGGGAGAAAAGGAACGGCGGGTCTGATACACTGACGGCAGCACCTGATGGCGGGAGAGAGGGAACGGCGGGTCTGATACACTGATGGCAGCACCTGATGGCGGGAGAGAGGGAACGGCGGGTCTGATACACTGATGGCAGCACCTGATGGCGGGAGAGAGGGAACGGCGGGTCTGATACACTGATGGCAGCACCTGATGGCGGGAGAGAGGGAACGGCGGGTCTGATACACTGATGGCAGCACCTGATGGCGGGAGAGAGGGAACGGCGGGTCTGATACACTGATGGCAGCACCTGATGGCGGGAGAGAGGGAACGGCGGGTCTGATACACTGATGGCAGCACCTGATGGCGGGAGAGAGAGAACGGCGGGTCTGATACACTGATGGCAGCACCTGATGGCGGGATAGAGAGAACGGCGGGTCTGTACATTGACGGCAGCACCTGATGGCGGGAGAAAGGGAACGGCGGGTCTGATACACTGATGGCAGCACATGATGGCGGGAGAGAGGGAACGGCGGGTCTGATACACTGATGGCAGCACCTGATGGCGGGAGAGAGGGAACGGCGGGTCTGATACACTGATGGCAGCACCTGATGGCGGGAGAGAGGGAACAGCGGGTCTGATACACTGATGGCAGCACCTGATGGCGGGAGAGAGGGAACGGCGGGTCTGATACACTGATGGCAGCACCTGATGGCGGGAGAGAGGGAACGGCGGATCTGATACACTGATGGCAGCACCTGATGGCGGGAGAGAGGGAACAGCGGGTCTGATACACTGATGGCAGCACCTGATGGCGGGAGAGAGGGAACGGCGGATCTGATACACTGATGGCAGCACATGATGGCGGGAGAGAGGGAACGGCGGGCCTGATACACTGATGGCAGCACCTGATAGCGGGAGAGAGGGAACGGCGGGTCTGATACACTGATTGCAGCAACTGATGGCGGGATAGAGAGAACGGCGGGTCTGATACACTGATGGCAGCACCTGATGGCGGGATAGAGAGAACGGCGAGTCTGATACACTGATGGCAGCACCTGATGGCGGGAGCGAGAGAACGGCGGGTCTGATACACTGATGGCAGCACCTGATGGCGGGAGAGAGGGAACGGCGGGTCTGATACACTGATGGCAGTACCTGATGGCGGGAGAGAGGGAACGGCGGGTCTGATACACTGATGGCAGCACCTGATGGCGGGAGAGAGGGAACGGCGGGTCTGATACACTGATGGCAGCACATGATGGCGGGAGAGAGGGAACGGCGGGTCTGATACACTGATGGCAGCACATGATGGCGGGAGAGAGAGAACGGCGGGTCTGATACACTGATGGCAGCACCTGATGGCGGGAGAAAAGGAACGGCGGGTCTGATACACTGATGGCAGCACCTGATGGCGGGATAGAGAGAACGGCGGGTCTGATACACTGATGGCAGCACCTGATGGCGGGATAGAGAGAACGGCGGGTCTGATACACTGATGGCAGCACCTGATGGCGGGATAGAGAGAACGGCGGGTCTGATACACTGATGGCAGCACCTGATGGCGGGATAGAGAGAACGGCGGGTCTGATACACTGATGGCAGCACCTGATGGCGGGAGAGAGGGAACGGCGGGTCTGATACACTGATGGCAGCACCTGATGGCGGGATAGAGAGAACGGCGGGTCTGATACACTGATGGCAGCACCTGATGCCGGGAGAGAGGGAACGGCGGGTCTGATACACTGATGGCAGCACCTGATGGCGGGAGAGAGGGAACGGCGGGTCTGATACACTGATGGCAGCACCTGATGGCGGGAGAAAGGGAACGGCGGGTCTGATACACTGATGGCAGCACCTGATGGCGGGAGAGAGGGAACGGCGGGTCTGATACACTGATGGCAGCACCTGACGGCGGGAGAGAGGGAACAGCGCGTCTGATACACTGATGGCAGCACCTGATGGCGGGAGAGAGGGAACGGCGGGTCTGATACACTGATGGCAGCACCTGATGCCGGGAGAAAGGGAACGGCGGGTCTGATACACTGATGGCAGCACATGATGGCGGGAGAGAGGGAACGGCGGGTCTGATACACTGATGGCAGCACCTGATGGCGGGAGAGAGGGAACGGCGGGTCTGATACACTGATGGCAGCACCTGATGGCGGGATAGAGAGAACGGCGGGTCTGTACATTGACGGCAGCACCTGATGCCGGGAGAAAGGGAACGGCGGGTCTGATACACTGATGGCAGCACCTGATGGCGGGATAGAGAGAACGGCGGGTCTGATACACTGATGGCAGCACCTGATGGCGGGAGAAAGGGAGCGGCGGGTCTGATACACTGATGGCAGCACCTGATGGCGGGATAGAGAGAACGGCGGGTCTGATACACTGATGGCAGCACCTGATGCCGGGAGAAAGGGAACGGCGGGTCTGATACACTGATGGCAGCACCTGATGGCGGGATAGAGAGAACGGCGGGTCTGATACACTGATGGCAGCACCTGATGGCGGGAGAAAGGGAACGGCGGGTCTGATACACTGATGGCAGCACCTGATGGCGGGAGAGAGGGAACGGCGGGTCTGATACACTGATGGCAGCACCTGATGGCGGGAGAGAGAGAACGGCGGGTCTGATACACTGATGGCAGCGCCTGATGGCGGGAGAAAGGGAACGGCGGGTCTGATACACTGATGGCAGCACCTGATGGCGGGATAGAGGGAACGGCGGGTCTGATACACTGATGGCAGCACCTGATGGCGGGATAGAGAGAACGGCGGGTCTGATACACTGATGGCAGCACCTGATGGCGGGATAGAGAGAACGGCGGGTCTGATACACTGATGGCAGCACCTGATGGCGGGATAGAGAGAACGGCGGGTCTGATACACTGATGGCAGCACCTGATGGCGGGATAGAGAGAACGGCGGGTCTGATACACTGATGGCAGCACCTGATGGCGGGAGAGAGGGAACGGCGGGTCTGATACACTGATGGCAGCACCTGATGGCGGGATAGAGAGAACGGCGGGTCTGATACACTGATGGCAGCACCTGATGCCGGGAGAGAGGGAACAGCGGGTCTGATACACTGATGGCAGCACATGATGGCGGGAGAGAGGGAACGGCGGGTCTGATACACTGATGGCAGCACCTGATGGCGGGAGAGAGGGAACGGCGGGTCTGATACACTGATGGCAGCACCTGATGGCGGGAGAGAGGGAACGGCGGGTCTGATACACTGATGGCAGCACCTGATGGCGGGAGAAAGGGAACGGCGGGTCTGATACACTGATGGCAGCACCTGATGGCGGGAGAGAGGGAACGGCGGGTCTGATACACTGATGGCAGCACCTGACGGCGGGAGAGAGGGAACAGCGGGTCTGATACACTGATGGCAGCACCTGATGGCGGGAGAGAGGGAACGGCGGGTCTGATACACTGATGGCAGCACCTGATGCCGGGAGAAAGGGAACGGCGGGTCTGATACACTGATGGCAGCACATGATGGCGGGAGAGAGGGAACGGCGGGTCTGATACACTGATGGCAGCACCTGATGGCGGGAGAGAGGGAACGGCGGGTCTGATACACTGATGGCAGCACCTGATGCCGGGAGAAAGGGAACGGCGGGTCTGATACACTGATGGCAGCACCTGATGGCGGGATAGAGAGAACGGCGGGTCTGATACACTGATGGCAGCACCTGATGGCGGGAGAAAGGGAGCGGCGGGCCTGATACACTGATGGCAGCACCTGATGGCGGGATAGAGAGAACGGCGGGTCTGATACACTGATGGCAGCACCTGATGCCGGGAGAAAGGGAACGGCGGGTCTGATACACTGATGGCAGCACCTGATGGCGGGATAGAGAGAACGGCGGGTCTGATACACTGATGGCAGCACCTGATGGCGGGAGAAAGGGAACGGCGGGTCTGATACACTGATGGCAGCACCTGATGGCGGGAGAGAGGGAACGGCGGGTCTGATACACTGATGGCAGCACCTGATGGCGGGAGAGAGAGAACGGCGGGTCTGATACACTGATGGCAGCGCCTGATGGCGGGAGAAAGGGAACGGCGGGTCTGATACACTGATGGCAGCACCTGATGGCGGGATAGAGGGAACGGCGGGTCTGATACACTGATGGCAGCACCTGATGGCGGGAGAGAGAGAACGGCGGGTCTGATACACTGATGGCAGCACCTGACGGCGGGAGAGAGAGAACGGCGGGTCTGATACACTGATGGCAGCACCTGATGGCGGGAGAGAGGGAACGGCGGGTCTGATACACTGACGGCAGCACCTGATGGCGGGAGAGAGGGAACGGCGGGTCTGATACACTGATGGCAGCACCTGATGGCGGGAGAGAGGGAACGGCGGGTCTGATACACTGATGGCAGCACCTGATGGCGGGAGAGAGGGAACGGCGGGGGCTGATACACTGATGGCAGCACCTGATGGCGGGAGAGAGGGAACGGCGGGTGTGATACACTGATGGCAGCACCTGATGGCGGGAGAGAGGGAACGGCGGGTCTGATACACTGATGGCAGTACCTGATGGCGGGAGAAAGGGAGCGGCGGGTCTGATACATTGATGGCAGCACCTGATGGCGGGAGAGAGGGAACGGCGGGTCTGATACACTGATGGCAGCACCTGATGGCGGGATAGAGAGAACGGCGGGTCTGATACACTGATGGCAGCACCTGATGGCGGGAGAGAGGGAACGGCGGGTCTGATACACTGATGGCAGCACCTGATGGCGGGAGAGAGGGAACGGCGGGTCTGATACACTGATGGCAGCACCTGATGGCGGGAGAGGGGGAACGGCGGGTCTGATACACTGATGGCAGCACCTGATGGCGGGAGAAAGGGAACGGCGGGTCTGATACACTGATGGCAGCACCTGATGGCGGGAGAGGGAACGGCGGGTCTGATACACTGATGGCAGCACCTGATGGCGGGATAGAGAGAACGGCGGGTCTGATACACTGATGGCAGCACCTGATGGCGGGAGAGAGGGAACGGCGGGTCTGATACACTGATGGCAGCACCTGATGGCGGGAGAAAGGGAGCGGCGGGTCTGATACACTGATGGCAGCACCTGATGGCGGGAGAGAGGGAACGGCGGGTCTGATACACTGATGGCAGCACCTGATGGCGGGAGAGAGGGAACGGCGGGTCTGATACACTGATGGCAGAACATGATGGCGGGAGAGAGGGAACGGCGGGTCTGATACACTGATGGCAGCACCTGATGGCGGGAGAGAGTGAACGGCGGGTCTGATACACTGATGGCAGCACCTGATGGCGGGAGAGAGGGAACGGCGGGTCTGATACACTGATGGCAGCACCTGATGGCGGGATAGAGAGAACGGCGGGTCTGATACACTGATGGCAGCACCTGATGGCGGGAGAAAGGGAGCGGCGAGTCTGATACACTGATGGCAGTACCTGATGGCGGGAGAGAGGGAACGGCGGGTCTGATACACTGATGGCAGCACCTGATGGCGGGAAAGAGGGAACGGCGGGTCTGATACACTGATGGCAGCACCTGATGGCGGGAGAGAGGGAACGGCGGGTCTGATACACTGATGGCAGCACCTGATGGCGGGAGAGAGGGAACGGCGGGTCTGATACACTGATGGCAGCACCTGATGGCGGGAGAGAGGGAACGGCGGGTCTGATACACTGATGGCAGCACCTGATGGCGGGATAGAGAGAACGGCGGGTCTGATACACTGATGGCAGCACCTGATGGCGGGAGAGAGAGAACGGCGGGTCTGATACACTGATGGCAGCACCTGATGGCGGGAGAGAGGGAACGGCGGGTCTGATACACTGATGGCAGCACCTGATGGCGGGAGAGAGAGAACGGCGGGTCTGATACACTGATGGCAGCGCCTGATGGCGGGAGAAAGGGAACGGCGGGTCTGATACACTGATGGCAGCACCTGATGGCGGGATAGAGGGAACGGCGGGTCTGATACACTGATGGCAGCACCTGATGGCGGGAGAGAGGGTACGGCGGGTCTGATACACTGATGGCAGCACCTGATGGCGGGAGAGAGGGAACGGCGGGTCTGATACACTGATGGCAGCACATGATGGCGGGAGAAAGGGAGCGGCGGGCCTGATACACTGATTGCAGCAACTGATGGCGGGAGAGAGGGAACGGCGGGTCTGATACACTGATGGCAGCACCTGATGGCGGGATAGAGAGAACGGCGGGTCTGATACACTGATGGCAGCACCTGACGGCGGGAGAGAGAGAACGGCGGGTCTGATACACTGATTGCAGCAACTGATGGCGGGAGAGAGGGAACGGCGGGTCTGATACACTGATGGCAGCACCTGATGCCGGGAGAGAGGGAACGGCGGGTCTGATACACTGATGGCAGCACCTGATGCCGGGAGAAAGGGAGCGGCGGGTCTGATACACTGATGGCAGCACCTGATGGCGGGAGAGAGAGAACGGCGGGTCTGATACACTGATGGCAGCACCTGACGGCGGGAGAGAGAGAACGGCGGGTCTGATACACTGATGGCAGCACCTGATGGCGGGAGAGAGGGAACGGCGGGTCTGATACACTGACGGCAGCACCTGATGGCGGGAGAGAGGGAACGGCGGGTCTGATACACTGATGGCAGCACCTGATGGCGGGAGAGAGGGAACGGCGGGTCTGATACACTGATGGCAGCACCTGATGGCGGGAGAGAGGGAACGGCGGGTCTGATACACTGATGGCAGCACCTGATGGCGGGAGAGAGGGAACGGCGGGTCTGATACACTGATGGCAGCACCTGATGGCGGGAGAGAGGGAACGGCGGGTCTGATACACTGATGGCAGCACCTGATGGCGGGAGAGAGGGAACGGCGGGTCTGATACACTGATGGCAGCACCTGATGGCGGGAGAGAGAGAACGGCGGGTCTGATACACTGATGGCAGCACCTGATGGCGGGATAGAGAGAACGGCGGGTCTGTACATTGACGGCAGCACCTGATGGCGGGAGAAAGGGAACGGCGGGTCTGATACACTGATGGCAGCACATGATGGCGGGAGTGAGGGAACGGCGGGTCTGATACACTGATGGCAGCACCTGATGGCGGGAGAGAGGGAACGGCGGGTCTGATACACTGATGGCAGCACCTGATGGCGGGAGAGAGGGAACAGCGGGTCTGATACACTGATGGCAGCACCTGATGGCGGGAGAGAGGGAACGGCGGGTCTGATACACTGATGGCAGCACCTGATGGCGGGAGAGAGGGAACGGCGGATCTGATACACTGATGGCAGCACCTGATGGCGGGAGAGAGGGAACAGCGGGTCTGATACACTGATGGCAGCACCTGATGGCGGGAGAGAGGGAACGGCGGATCTGATACACTGATGGCAGCACATGATGGCGGGAGAGAGGGAACGGCGGGTCTGATACACTGATGGCAGCACCTGATAGCGGGAGAGAGGGAACGGCGGGTCTGATACACTGATTGCAGCAACTGATGGCGGGATAGAGAGAACGGCGGGTCTGATACACTGATGGCAGCACCTGATGGCGGGATAGAGAGAACGGCGAGTCTGATACACTGATGGCAGCACCTGATGGCGGGAGCGAGAGAACGGCGGGTCTGATACACTGATGGCAGCACCTGATGGCGGGAGAGAGGGAACGGCGGGTCTGATACACTGATGGCAGCACCTGATGGCGGGAGAGAGGGAACGGCGGGTCTGATACACTGATGGCAGCACCTGATGGCGGGAGAGAGGGAACGGCGGGTCTGATACACTGATGGCAGCACATGATGGCGGGAGAGAGGGAACGGCGGGTCTGATACACTGATGGCAGCACATGATGGCGGGAGAGAGAGAACGGCGGGTCTGATACACTGATGGCAGCACCTGATGGCGGGAGAAAAGGAACGGCGGGTCTGATACACTGATGGCAGCACCTGATGGCGGGATAGAGAGAACGGCGGGTCTGATACACTGATGGCAGCACCTGATGGCGGGATAGAGAGAACGGCGGGTCTGATACACTGATGGCAGCACCTGATGGCGGGATAGAGAGAACGGCGGGTCTGATACACTGATGGCAGCACCTGATGGCGGGATAGAGAGAACGGCGGGTCTGATACACTGATGGCAGCACCTGATGGCGGGAGAGAGGGAACGGCGGGTCTGATACACTGATGGCAGCACCTGATGGCGGGATAGAGAGAACGGCGGGTCTGATACACTGATGGCAGCACCTGATGCCGGGAGAGAGGGAACGGCGGGTCTGATACACTGATGGCAGCACCTGATGGCGGGAGAGAGGGAACGGCGGGTCTGATACACTGATGGCAGCACCTGATGGCGGGAGAAAGGGAACGGCGGGTCTGATACACTGATGGCAGCACCTGATGGCGGGAGAGAGGGAACGGCGGGTCTGATACACTGATGGCAGCACCTGACGGCGGGAGAGAGGGAACAGCGGGTCTGATACACTGATGGCAGCACCTGATGGCGGGAGAGAGGGAACGGCGGGTCTGATACACTGATGGCAGCACCTGATGCCGGGAGAAAGGGAACGGCGGGTCTGATACACTGATGGCAGCACATGATGGCGGGAGAGAGGGAACGGCGGGTCTGATACACTGATGGCAGCACCTGATGGCGGGAGAGAGGGAACGGCGGGTCTGATACACTGATGGCAGCACCTGATGGCGGGATAGAGAGAACGGCGGGTCTGTACATTGACGGCAGCACCTGATGCCGGGAGAAAGGGAACGGCGGGTCTGATACACTGATGGCAGCACCTGATGGCGGGATAGAGAGAACGGCGGGTCTGATACACTGATGGCAGCACCTGATGGCGGGAGAAAGGGAGCGGCGGGTCTGATACACTGATGGCAGCACCTGATGGCGGGATAGAGAGAACGGCGGGTCTGATACACTGATGGCAGCACCTGATGCCGGGAGAAAGGGAACGGCGGGTCTGATACACTGATGGCAGCACCTGATGGCGGGATAGAGAGAACGGCGGGTCTGATACACTGATGGCAGCACCTGATGGCGGGAGAAAGGGAACGGCGGGTCTGATACACTGATGGCAGCACCTGATGGCGGGAGAGAGGGAACGGCGGGTCTGATACACTGATGGCAGCACCTGATGGCGGGAGAGAGAGAACGGCGGGTCTGATACACTGATGGCAGCGCCTGATGGCGGGAGAAAGGGAACGGCGGGTCTGATACACTGATGGCAGCACCTGATGGCGGGATAGAGGGAACGGCGGGTCTGATACACTGATGGCAGCACCTGATGGCGGGAGAGAGGGAACGGCGGGTCTGATACACTGATGGCAGCACCTGATGGCGGGAGAGAGGGAACGGCGGGTCTGATACACTGATGGCAGCGCCTGATGGCGGGAGAGAGAGAACGGCGGGTCTGATACACTGATGGCAGCACCTGATGGCGGGAGAGAGGGAACGGCGGGTCTGATACACTGATGGCAGCACCTGATAGCGGGAGAGAGGGAACGGCGGGTCTGATACACTGATGGCAGCACCTGATGGCGGGAGAGAGGGAACGGCGGGTCTGATACACTGATGGCAGCACCTGATGGCGGGATAGAGAGAACGGCGGGTCTGATACACTGATGGCAGCACCTGATGGCGGGATAGAGAGAACGGCGAGTCTGATACACTGATGGCAGCACCTGATGGCGGGATAGAGAGAACGGCGGGTCTGATACACTGATGGCAGCACCTGATGGCGGGATAGAGAGAACGGCGGGTCTGATACACTGATGGCAGCACCTGATGGCGGGAGAGAGGGAACGGCGGGTCTGATACACTGATGGCAGCACCTGATGGCGGGATAGAGAGAACGGCGGGTCTGATACACTGATGGCAGCACCTGATGCCGGGAGAGAGGGAACGGCGGGTCTGATACACTGATGGCAGCACCTGATGGCGGGAGAGAGGGAACGGCGGGTCTGATACACTGATGGCAGCACCTGATGGCGGGAGAAAGGGAACGGCGGGTCTGATACACTGATGGCAGCACCTGATGGCGGGAGAGAGGGAACGGCGGGTCTGATACACTGATGGCAGCACCTGACGGCGGGAGAGAGGGAACAGCGGGTCTGATACACTGATGGCAGCACCTGATGGCGGGAGAGAGGGAACGGCGGGTCTGATACACTGATGGCAGCACCTGATGCCGGGAGAAAGGGAACGGCGGGTCTGATACACTGATGGCAGCACATGATGGCGGGAGAGAGGGAACGGCGGGTCTGATACACTGATGGCAGCACCTGATGGCGGGAGAGAGGGAACGGCGGGTCTGATACACTGATGGCAGCACCTGATGGCGGGATAGAGAGAACGGCGGGTCTGTACATTGACGGCAGCACCTGATGCCGGGAGAAAGGGAACGGCGGGTCTGATACACTGATGGCAGCACCTGATGGCGGGATAGAGAGAACGGCGGGTCTGATACACTGATGGCAGCACCTGATGGCGGGAGAAAGGGAGCGGCGGGCCTGATACACTGATGGCAGCACCTGATGGCGGGATAGAGAGAACGGCGGGTCTGATACACTGATGGCAGCACCTGATGCCGGGAGAAAGGGAACGGCGGGTCTGATACACTGATGGCAGCACCTGATGGCGGGATAGAGAGAACGGCGGGTCTGATACACTGATGGCAGCACCTGATGGCGGGAGAAAGGGAACGGCGGGTCTGATACACTGATGGCAGCACCTGATGGCGGGAGAGAGGGAACGGCGGGTCTGATACACTGATGGCAGCACCTGATGGCGGGAGAGAGAGAACGGCGGGTCTGATACACTGATGGCAGCGCCTGATGGCGGGAGAAAGGGAACGGCGGGTCTGATACACTGATGGCAGCACCTGATGGCGGGATAGAGGGAACGGCGGGTCTGATACACTGATGGCAGCACCTGATGGCGGGAGAGAGAGAACGGCGGGTCTGATACACTGATGGCAGCACCTGACGGCGGGAGAGAGAGAACGGCGGGTCTGATACACTGATGGCAGCACCTGATGGCGGGAGAGAGGGAACGGCGGGTCTGATACACTGACGGCAGCACCTGATGGCGGGAGAGAGGGAACGGCGGGTCTGATACACTGATGGCAGCACCTGATGGCGGGAGAGAGGGAACGGCGGGTCTGATACACTGATGGCAGCACCTGATGGCGGGAGAGAGGGAACGGCGGGGGCTGATACACTGATGGCAGCACCTGATGGCGGGATAGAGGGAACGGCGGGTCTGATACACTGATGGCAGCACCTGATGGCGGGAGAGAGAGAACGGCGGGTCTGATACACTGATGGCAGCACCTGATGGCGGGAGAGAGAGAACGGCGGGTCTGATACACTGATGGCAGCGCCTGATGGCGGGAGAAAGGGAACGGCGGGTCTGATACACTGATGGCAGCACCTGATGGCGGGATAGAGGGAACGGCGGGTCTGATACACTGATGGCAGCACCTGATGGCGGGATAGAGAGAACGGCGGGTCTGATACACTGATGGCAGCACCTGATGGCGGGATAGAGAGAACGGCGGGTCTGATACACTGATGGCAGCACCTGATGGCGGGATAGAGAGAACGGCGGGTCTGATACACTGATGGCAGCACCTGATGGCGGGATAGAGAGAACGGCGGGTCTGATACACTGATGGCAGCACCTGATGGCGGGAGAGAGGGAACGGCGGGTCTGATACACTGATGGCAGCACCTGATGGCGGGATAGAGAGAACGGCGGGTCTGATACACTGATGGCAGCACCTGATGCCGGGAGAGAGGGAACGGCGGGTCTGATACACTGATGGCAGCACCTGATGGCGGGAGAGAGGGAACGGCGGGTCTGATACACTGATGGCAGCACCTGATGGCGGGAGAAAGGGAACGGCGGGTCTGATACACTGATGGCAGCACCTGATGGCGGGAGAGAGGGAACGGCGGGTCTGATACACTGATGGCAGCACCTGACGGCGGGAGAGAGGGAACAGCGGGTCTGATACACTGATGGCAGCACCTGATGGCGGGAGAGAGGGAACGGCGGGTCTGATACACTGATGGCAGCACCTGATGCCGGGAGAAAGGGAACGGCGGGTCTGATACACTGATGGCAGCACATGATGGCGGGAGAGAGGGAACGGCGGGTCTGATACACTGATGGCAGCACCTGATGGCGGGAGAGAGGGAACGGCGGGTCTGATACACTGATGGCAGCACCTGATGGCGGGATAGAGAGAACGGCGGGTCTGTACATTGACGGCAGCACCTGATGCCGGGAGAAAGGGAACGGCGGGTCTGATACACTGATGGCAGCACCTGATGGCGGGATAGAGAGAACGGCGGGTCTGATACACTGATGGCAGCACCTGATGGCGGGAGAAAGGGAGCGGCGGGCCTGATACACTGATGGCAGCACCTGATGGCGGGATAGAGAGAACGGCGGGTCTGATACACTGATGGCAGCACCTGATGCCGGGAGAAAGGGAGCGGCGGGCCTGATACACTGATGGCAGCACCTGATGGCGGGAGAGAGGGAACGGCGGGTCTGATACACTGATGGCAGCACCTGATGGCGGGAGAGAGGGAACGGCGGGTCTGATACACTGATGGCAGCACATGATGGCGGGAGAGAGAGAACGGCGGGTCTGATACACTGATGGCAGCACCTGATGGCGGGATAGAGAGAACGGCGGGTCTGATACACTGATGGCAGCACCTGATGGCGGGAGAAAGGGAACGGCGGGTCTGATACACTGATGGCAGCACCTGATGGCGGGAGAGAGGGAACGGCGGGTCTGATACACTGATGGCAGCACCTGATGGCGGGAGAGAGAGAACGGCGGGTCTGATACACTGATGGCAGCGCCTGATGGCGGGAGAAAGGGAACGGCGGGTCTGATACACTGATGGCAGCACCTGATGGCGGGATAGAGGGAACGGCGGGTCTGATACACTGATGGCAGCACCTGATGGCGGGAGAGAGAGAACGGCGGGTCTGATACACTGATGGCAGCACCTGACGGCGGGAGAGAGAGAACGGCGGGTCTGATACACTGATGGCAGCACCTGATGGCGGGAGAGAGGGAACGGCGGGTCTGATACACTGACGGCAGCACCTGATGGCGGGAGAGAGGGAACGGCGGGTCTGATACACTGATGGCAGCACCTGATGGCGGGAGAGAGGGAACGGCGGGTCTGATACACTGATGGCAGCACCTGATGGCGGGAGAGAGGGAACGGCGGGGGCTGATACACTGATGGCAGCACCTGATGGCGGGAGAGAGGGAACGGCGGGTCTGATACACTGATGGCAGTACCTGATGGCGGGAGAAAGGGAGCGGCGGGTCTGATACATTGATGGCAGCACCTGATGGCGGGAGAGAGGGAACGGCGGGTCTGATACACTGATGGCAGCACCTGATGGCGGGATAGAGAGAACGGCGGGTCTGATACACTGATGGCAGCACCTGATGGCGGGAGAGAGGGAACGGCGGGTCTGATACACTGATGGCAGCACCTGATGGCGGAAGAGAGGGAACGGCGGGTCTGATACACTGATGGCAGCACCTGATGGCGGGAGAGGGGGAACGGCGGGTCTGATACACTGATGGCAGCACCTGATGGCGGGAGAAAGGGAACGGCGGGTCTGATACACTGATGGCAGCACCTGATGGCGGGAGAGGGAACGGCGGGTCTGATACACTGATGGCAGCACCTGATGGCGGGATAGAGAGAACGGCGGGTCTGATACACTGATGGCAGCACCTGATGGCGGGAGAGAGGGAACGGCGGGTCTGATACACTGATGGCAGCACCTGATGGCGGGAGAAAGGGAGCGGCGGGTCTGATACACTGATGGCAGCACCTGATGGCGGGAGAGAGGGAACGGCGGGTCTGATACACTGATGGCAGCACCTGATGGCGGGAGAGAGGGAACGGCGGGTCTGATACACTGATGGCAGAACATGATGGCGGGAGAGAGGGAACGGCGGGTCTGATACACTGATGGCAGCACCTGATGGCGGGAGAGAGTGAACGGCGGGTCTGATACACTGATGGCAGCACCTGATGGCGGGAGAGAGGGAACGGCGGGTCTGATACACTGATGGCAGCACCTGATGGCGGGATAGAGAGAACGGCGGGTCTGATACACTGATGGCAGCACCTGATGGCGGGAGAGAGGGAACGGCGGGTCTGATACACTGATGGCAGCACCTGATGGCGGGATAGAGAGAACGGCGGGTCTGTACATTGACGGCAGCACCTGATGGCGGGAGAGAGTGAACGGCGGGTCTGATACACTGATGGCAGTACCTGATGGCGGGAGAGAGGGAACGGCGGGTCTGATACACTGATGGCAGCACCTGATGGCGGGATAGAGAGAACGGCGGGTCTGATACACTGATGGCAGCACCTGATGGCGGGAGAAAGGGAGCGGCGAGTCTGATACACTGATGGCAGTACCTGATGGCGGGAGAGAGGGAACGGCGGGTCTGATACACTGATGGCAGCACCTGATGGCGGGAAAGAGGGAACGGCGGGTCTGATACACTGATGGCAGCACCTGATGGCGGGAGAGAGGGAACGGCGGGTCTGATACACTGATGGCAGCACCTGATGGCGGGAGAGAGGGAACGGCGGGTCTGATACACTGATGGCAGCACCTGATGGCGGGAGAGAGGGAACGGCGGGTCTGATACACTGATGGCAGCACCTGATGGCGGGATAGAGAGAACGGCGGGTCTGATACACTGATGGCAGCACCTGATGGCGGGAGAGAGAGAACGGCGGGTCTGATACACTGATGGCAGCACCTGATGGCGGGAGAGAGGGAACGGCGGGTCTGATACACTGATGGCAGCACCTGATGGCGGGAGAGAGGGAACGGCGGGTCTGATACACTGATGGCAGCACCTGATGGCGGGAGAGGGGGAACGGCGGGTCTGATACACTGATGGCAGCACCTGATGGCAGGAGAAAGGGAACGGCGGGTCTGATACACTGATGGCAGCACCTGATGGCGGGAGAGAGGGAACGGCGGGTCTGATACACTGATGGCAGCACCTGATGGCGGGAGAAAGGGAACGGCGGGTCTGATACACTGACGGCAGCACCTGATGGCGGGAGAGAGGGAACGGCGGGTCTGATACACTGATGGCAGCACCTGATGGCGGGATAGAGGGAACGGCGGGTCTGATACACTGATGGCAGCACCTGATGGCGGGAAAAAGGGAACGGCGGGTCTGATACAGTGATGGCAGCACCTGATGGCGGAAGAGAGGGAACGGCGGGTCTGATACACTGATGGCAGCACCTGATGGCGGGAGAGAGGGAACGGCGGGTCTGATACACTGATGGCAGCACCTGATGGCGGAAGAGAGGGAACGGCGGGTCTGATACACTGATGGCAGCACCTGATGGCGGGAGAGAGGGAACGGCGGGTCTGATACACTGACGGCAGCACCTGATAGCGGGAGAGAGGGAACGGCGGGTCTGATACACTGATGGCAGCACCTGATGGCGGGAGAGAGGGAACGGCGGGTCTGATACACTGATGGCAGCACCTGATGGCGGGAGAGAGGGAACGGCGGGTCTGATACACTGATGGCAGCACCTGATGGCGGGAGAGAGGGAACGGCGGGTCTGATACACTGATGGCAGCACCTGATGGCGGGAGAGAGGGAACGGTGGGTCTGATACACTGATGGCAGCACCTGATGGCGGGAGAGAGGGAACGGCGGGTCTGATACACTGATGGCAGCACCTGATGGCGGGAGAGAGAGAACGGCGGGTCTGATACACTGATGGCAGCGCCTGATGGCGGGAGAAAGGGAACGGCGGGTCTGATACACTGATGGCAGCACCTGATGGCGGGATAGAGGGAACGGCGGGTCTGATACACTGATGGCAGCACCTGATGGCGGGATAGAGAGAACGGCGGGTCTGATACACTGATGGCAGCACCTGATGGCGGGATAGAGAGAACGGCGGGTCTGATACACTGATGGCAGCACCTGATGGCGGGATAGAGAGAACGGCGGGTCTGATACACTGATGGCAGCACCTGATGGCGGGATAGAGAGAACGGCGGGTCTGATACACTGATGGCAGCACCTGATGGCGGGAGAGAGGGAACGGCGGGTCTGATACACTGATGGCAGCACCTGATGGCGGGATAGAGAGAACGGCGGGTCTGATACACTGATGGCAGCACCTGATGCCGGGAGAGAGGGAACGGCGGGTCTGATACACTGATGGCAGCACCTGATGGCGGGAGAGAGGGAACGGCGGGTCTGATACACTGATGGCAGCACCTGATGGCGGGAGAAAGGGAACGGCGGGTCTGATACACTGATGGCAGCACCTGATGGCGGGAGAGAGGGAACGGCGGGTCTGATACACTGATGGCAGCACCTGACGGCGGGAGAGAGGGAACAGCGGGTCTGATACACTGATGGCAGCACCTGATGGCGGGAGAGAGGGAACGGCGGGTCTGATACACTGATGGCAGCACCTGATGCCGGGAGAAAGGGAACGGCGGGTCTGATACACTGATGGCAGCACATGATGGCGGGAGAGAGGGAACGGCGGGTCTGATACACTGATGGCAGCACCTGATGGCGGGAGAGAGGGAACGGCGGGTCTGATACACTGATGGCAGCACCTGATGGCGGGATAGAGAGAACGGCGGGTCTGTACATTGACGGCAGCACCTGATGCCGGGAGAAAGGGAACGGCGAGTCTGATACACTGATGGCAGCACCTGATGGCGGGAGAGAGGGAACGGCGGGTCTGATACACTGATGGCAGCACCTGATGGCGGGATAGAGAGAACGGCGGGTCTGTACATTGACGGCAGCACCTGATGCCGGGAGAAAGGGAACGGCGGGTCTGATACACTGATGGCAGCACCTGATGGCGGGATAGAGAGAACGGCGGGTATGTACATTGACGGCAGCACCTGATGGCGGGAGAGAGGGAACGGCGGGTCTGATACACTGATGGCAGCACCTGATGGCGGGATAGAGAGAACGGCGGGTCTGATACACTGATGGCAGCACCTGATGGCGGGAGAAAGGGAGCGGCGGGCCTGATACACTGATGGCAGCACCTGATGGCGGGATAGAGAGAACGGCGGGTCTGATACACTGATGGCAGCACCTGATGCCGGGAGAAAGGGAACGGCGGGTCTGATACACTGATGGCAGCACCTGATGGCGGGATAGAGAGAACGGCGGGTCTGATACACTGATGGCAGCACCTGATGGCGGGAGAAAGGGAACGGCGGGTCTGATACACTGATGGCAGCACCTGATGGCGGGAGAGAGGGAACGGCGGGTCTGATACACTGATGGCAGCACCTGATGGCGGGAGAGAGAGAACGGCGGGTCTGATACACTGATGGCAGCGCCTGATGGCGGGAGAAAGGGAACGGCGGGTCTGATACACTGATGGCAGCACCTGATGGCGGGATAGAGGGAACGGCGGGTCTGATACACTGATGGCAGCACCTGATGGCGGGAGAGAGGGAACGGCGGGTCTGATACACTGATGGCAGCACCTGATGGCGGGAGAGAGGGAACGGCGGGTCTGATACACTGATGGCAGCACCTGATGGCGGGAGAGAGGGAACGGCGGGTCTGATACACTGATGGCAGCACCTGATGGCGGGAGAGAGGGAACGGCGGGTCTGATACACTGATGGCAGCACCTGATGGCGGGAGAGAGGGAACGGCGGGTCTGATACACTGATGGCAGCACCTGATGGCGGGAGAGAGGGAACGGCGGGTCTGATACACTGATGGCAGCACCTGCTGGCGGGAGAGAGGGAACGGCGGGTCTGATACACTGATGGCAGCACCTGATGGCGGGAGAGAGGGAACGGCGGGTCTGATACACTGATGGCAGCACCTGATGGCGGGAGAGAGTGAACGGCGGGTCTGATACACTGATGGCAGCACCTGACGGCGGGAGAGAGAGAACGGCGGGTCTGATACACTGATGGCAGCACCTGATGGCGGGAGAGAGGGAACGGCGGGTCTGATACACTGATGGCAGCACCTGATGGCGGGAGAGAGGGAACGGCGGGTCTGATACACTGATGGCAGCACCTGATGGCGGGAGAGAGGGAACGGCGGGTCTGATACACTGATGGCAGCACCTGATGGCGGGAGAGAGGGAACGGCGGGTCTGATACACTGATGGCAGCACCTGATGGCGGGAGAGAGGGAACGGCGGGGGCTGATACACTGATGGCAGCACCTGATGGCGGGAGAGAGGGAACGGCGGGTGTGATACACTGATGGCAGCACCTGATGGCGGGAGAGAGGGAACGGCGGGTCTGATACACTGATGGCAGTACCTGATGGCGGGAGAAAGGGAGCGGCGGGTCTGATACATTGATGGCAGCACCTGATGGCGGGAGAGAGGGAACGGCGGGTCTGATACACTGATGGCAGCACCTGATGGCGGGATAGAGAGAACGGCGGGTCTGATACACTGATGGCAGCACCTGATGGCGGGAGAGAGGGAACGGCGGGTCTGATACACTGATGGCAGCACCTGATGGCGGGAGAGAGGGAACGGCGGGTCTGATACACTGATGGCAGCACCTGATGGCGGGAGAGGGGGAACGGCGGGTCTGATACACTGATGGCAGCACCTGATGGCGGGAGAAAGGGAACGGCGGGTCTGATACACTGATGGCAGCACCTGATGGCGGGAGAGGGAACGGCGGGTCTGATACACTGATGGCAGCACCTGATGGCGGGATAGAGAGAACGGCGGGTCTGATACACTGATGGCAGCACCTGATGGCGGGAGAGAGGGAACGGCGGGTCTGATACACTGATGGCAGCACCTGATGGCGGGAGAAAGGGAGCGGCGGGTCTGATACACTGATGGCAGCACCTGATGGCGGGAGAGAGGGAACGGCGGGTCTGATACACTGATGGCAGCACCTGATGGCGGGAGAGAGGGAACGGCGGGTCTGATACACTGATGGCAGAACATGATGGCGGGAGAGAGGGAACGGCGGGTCTGATACACTGATGGCAGCACCTGATGGCGGGAGAGAGTGAACGGCGGGTCTGATACACTGATGGCAGCACCTGATGGCGGGAGAGAGGGAACGGCGGGTCTGATACACTGATGGCAGCACCTGATGGCGGGATAGAGAGAACGGCGGGTCTGATACACTGATGGCAGCACCTGATGGCGGGAGAGAGGGAACGGCGGGTCTGATACACTGATGGCAGCACCTGATGGCGGGATAGAGAGAACGGCGGGTCTGTACATTGACGGCAGCACCTGATGGCGGGAGAGAGTGAACGGCGGGTCTGATACACTGATGGCAGTACCTGATGGCGGGAGAGAGGGAACGGCGGGTCTGATACACTGATGGCAGCACCTGATGGCGGGATAGAGAGAACGGCGGGTCTGATACACTGATGGCAGCACCTGATGGCGGGAGAAAGGGAGCGGCGAGTCTGATACACTGATGGCAGTACCTGATGGCGGGAGAGAGGGAACGGCGGGTCTGATACACTGATGGCAGCACCTGATGGCGGGAAAGAGGGAACGGCGGGTCTGATACACTGATGGCAGCACCTGATGGCGGGAGAGAGGGAACGGCGGGTCTGATACACTGATGGCAGCACCTGATGGCGGGAGAGAGGGAACGGCGGGTCTGATACACTGATGGCAGCACCTGATGGCGGGATAGAGAGAACGGCGGGTCTGATACACTGATGGCAGCACCTGATGGCGGGAGAGAGGGAACGGCGGGTCTGATACACTGATGGCAGCACCTGATGGCGGGAGAGAGGGAACGGCGGGTCTGATACACTGATGGCAGCACCTGATGGCGGGAGAGGGGGAACGGCGGGTCTGATACACTGATGGCAGCACCTGATGGCGGGAGAAAGGGAACGGCGGGTCTGATACACTGATGGCAGCACCTGATGGCGGGAGAGGGAACGGCGGGTCTGATACACTGATGGCAGCACCTGATGGCGGGATAGAGAGAACGGCGGGTCTGATACACTGATGGCAGCACCTGATGGCGGGAGAGAGGGAACGGCGGGTCTGATACACTGATGGCAGCACCTGATGGCGGGAGAAAGGGAGCGGCGGGTCTGATACACTGATGGCAGCACCTGATGGCGGGAGAGAGGGAACGGCGGGTCTGATACACTGATGGCAGCACCTGATGGCGGGAGAGAGGGAACGGCGGGTCTGATACACTGATGGCAGAACATGATGGCGGGAGAGAGGGAACGGCGGGTCTGATACACTGATGGCAGCACCTGATGGCGGGAGAGAGTGAACGGCGGGTCTGATACACTGATGGCAGCACCTGATGGCGGGAGAGAGGGAACGGCGGGTCTGATACACTGATGGCAGCACCTGATGGCGGGATAGAGAGAACGGCGGGTCTGATACACTGATGGCAGCACCTGATGGCGGGAGAGAGGGAACGGCGGGTCTGATACACTGATGGCAGCACCTGATGGCGGGATAGAGAGAACGGCGGGTCTGTACATTGACGGCAGCACCTGATGGCGGGAGAAAGGGAGCGGCGGGTCTGATACACTGATGGCAGCACCTGATGGCGGGAGAGAGTGAACGGCGGGTCTGATACACTGATGGCAGTACCTGATGGCGGGAGAGAGGGAACGGCGGGTCTGATACACTGATGGCAGCACCTGATGGCGGGATAGAGAGAACGGCGGGTCTGATACACTGATGGCAGCACCTGATGGCGGGAGAAAGGGAGCGGCGAGTCTGATACACTGATGGCAGTACCTGATGGCGGGAGAGAGGGAACGGCGGGTCTGATACACTGATGGCAGCACCTGATGGCGGGAAAGAGGGAACGGCGGGTCTGATACACTGATGGCAGCACCTGATGGCGGGAGAGAGGGAACGGCGGGTCTGATACACTGATGGCAGCACCTGATGGCGGGAGAGAGGGAACGGCGGGTCTGATACACTGATGGCAGCACCTGATGGCGGGATAGAGGGAACGGCGGGTCTGATACACTGATGGCAGCACCTGATGGCGGGATAGAGAGAACGGCGGGTCTGATACAGTGATGGCAGCACCTGATGGCGGGAGAGAGGGAACGGCGGGTCTGATACACTGATGGCAGCACCTGATGGCGGGAGAGAGGGAACGGCGGGTCTGATACACTGATGGCAGCACCTGATGGCGGAAGAGAGGGAACGGCGGGTCTGATACACTGATGGCAGCACCTGATGGCGGGAGAGAGGGAACGGCGGGTCTGATACACTGACGGCAGCACCTGATAGCGGGAGAGAGGGAACGGCGGGTCTGATACACTGATGGCAGCACCTGATGGCGGGAGAGAGGGAACGGCGGGTCTGATACACTGATGGCAGCACCTGATGGCGGGAGAGAGGGAACGGCGGGTCTGATACACTGATGGCAGCACCTGATGGCGGGAGAGAGGGAACGGCGGGTCTGATACACTGATGGCAGCACCTGATGGCGGGAGAGAGGGAACGGCGGGTCTGATACACTGATGGCAGCACCTGATGGCGGGAGAGAGGGAACGGCGGGTCTGATACACTGATGGCAGCACCTGATGGCGGGAGAGAGGGAACGGCGGGTCTGATACACTGATGGCAGCACCTGATGGCGGGAGAGAGGGAACGGCGGGTCTGATACACTGACGGCAGCACCTGATGGCGGGAGAGAGGGAACGGCGGGTCTGATACACTGATGGCAGCACCTGATGGCGGGATAGAGAGAACGGCGGGTCTGATACACTGATGGCAGCACCTGATGGCGGGAGAGAGGGAACGGCGGGTCTGATACAGTGATGGCAGCACCTGATAGCGGGAGAGAGGGAACGGCGGGTCTGATACACTGATGGCAGCACCTGATGGCGGGAGAGAGGGAACGGCGGGTCTGATACACTGATGGCAGCACCTGATGGCGGGAGAGAGGGAACGGCGGGTCTGATACACTGATGGCAGCACCTGATGGCGGGAGAGAGGGAACGGCGGGTCTGATACACTGATGGCAGCACCTGATGGCGGGAGAGAGGGAACGGCGGGTCTGATACACTGACGGCAGCACCTGATGGCGGGAGAGAGGGAACGGCGGGTCTGATACAGTGATGGCAGCACCTGATAGCGGGAGAGAGGGAACGGCGGGTCTGATACACTGATGGCAGCACCTGATGGCGGGAGAGAGGGAACGGCGGGTCTGATACACTGATGGCAGCACCTGATGGCGGGAGAGAGGGAACGGCGGGTCTGATACACTGATGGCAGCACCTGATGGCGGGAGAGAGGGAACGGCGGGTCTGATACACTGATGGCAGCACCTGATGGCGGGAGAGAGGGAACGGCGGGTCTGATACACTGACGGCAGCACCTGATGGCGGGTGAAAGGGAACGGCGGGTCTGATACACTGATGGCAGCACCTGATGGCGGGAGAAAGGGAACGGCGGGTCTGATACACTGATGGCAGCACCTGATGGCGGGATAGAGGGAACGGCGGGTCTGATACACTGATGGCAGCACCTGATGGCGGGAGAGAGGGAACGGCGGGTCTGATACACTGATGGCAGCACCTGATGGCGGGAGAGAGGGAACGGCGGGTCTGATACACTGATGGCAGCACCTGATGGCGGGAGAAAGGGAACGGCGGGTCTGATACACTGATGGCAGCACCTGATGCCGGGAGAAAGGGAACGGCGGGTCTGATACACTGATGGCAGCACCTGATGGCGGGAGAAAGGGAACGGCGGGTCTGATACACTGATGGCAGCACCTGATGCCGGGAGAAAGGGAACGGCGGGTCTGATACACTGATGGCAGCACCTGATGGCGGGATAGAGAGAACGGCGGGTCTGATACACTGATGGCAGCACCTGATGGCGGGAGAGAGGGAACGGCGGGTCTGATACACTGATGGCAGCACCTGATGGCGGGAGAAAGGGAACGGCGGGTCTGATACACTGATGGCAGCACCTGATGGCGGGAGAGAGGGAACGGCGGGTCTGATACACTGATGGCAGCACCTGATGGCGGGAGAGAGGGAACGGCGGGTCTGATACACTGATGGCAGCACCTGATGGTGGGAGAAAGGGAACGGCGGGTCTGATACACTGATGGCAGCACCTGATGGCGGGAGAAAGGGAACGGCGGGTCTGATACACTGATGGCAGCACCTGATGGCGGGAGAGAGGGAACGGCGGGTCTGATACACTGATGGCAGCACCTGATGGTGGGAGAAAGGGAACGGCGGGTCTGATACACTGATGGCAGCACCTGATGGCGGG
Source organism: Arenicola marina (assembly GCA_964019135.1). Lineage (NCBI taxonomy): Eukaryota > Metazoa > Annelida > Polychaeta > Arenicolidae > Arenicola > Arenicola marina. The sequence goes on along the minus strand of OZ025256.1, from coordinate 40,306,205 downwards.
AGAAAGGGAACGGCGGGTCTGATGCACTGATGGCAGCACCTGATGAATGGCGGGTTTTCCAAGCCCCGATTTTGTGTATGTGAAATATATTTTATCATATAAAATCATTTATTCAAACATATATATTAGCATACCCTATTTAATCATTGCAAATATTATTTATTTGTTTACTATATTGAAGGAATTTCTTGTCTCACAATATATTTTCATGAAATCAAATAAATGGTCCTCATGTAAAATGCTTTCTTGTATCGCAATATATTTTCATAACTTAAAGTCACTTTTGCTCATATAACACAATTTGTGAGTTTACGTGTACGACCTATACATACACATCGCAACGAGATGATCATTTCTGTCGTATAAAAGTTCCTTACATTTGTGTGTTACATTCTCCCTTTCCACAGTTACATACATTTGAATACATCCACCCATGGCTACGCCCTAAGTCCCTGACAAGGGCTGTTGGTTGTACAGTGATGAGGCTGTCTTGTGGCCAGCCGCACACTGTATAGGCTGGGAACCCGCCTAGACCTGCTCGCAGAATGGTTTATTATCGGCTAATGCGCTGTCATGCCCCACAATCTCTAATTCCGTGGCGGCGTCTATCGGATGCTATCACCTGTCAATGAGTCGTATTCCGCTGCTGCCGCGTCACTAATTAATGAGCGGCACCGGTGCAAGCTGACCTTCCGTAAATGCTAGCGGGCCCAGCGACCCGTTAGTTCATCATCAACCGATAACAATAGTTGGTACAAATAGGGCATTTGTGCAGCCCTCCTTATACCCTCTGCCCCTACCCGCTACCACCCCCACCCGCTACCACCCACACTCGCTACCACCCCCACCCGCTACCACACCCAACACCCCTACCCGCTACCACCCCCACCCGCTACCACCCACACCCGCTACCACCCCCACCCGCTACCACACCCACTCGCTACCACCCCCACCCGCTACCACCCCCAACACCCCTACCCGCTACCACCCCCACCCGCTACCACCCACACCCGCTACCACCCCCACCCGCTACCACACCCACTCGCTACCACCCCCACCCGCTACCACCCCCAACACCCCTACCCGCTACCACCCCCACCCGCTACCACCCCCACCCGCTACCACACCCACTCGCTACCACCCCCACCCGCTACCACCCCCAACACCCCTACCCGCTACCACCCCCACCCGCTACCACCCACACCCGCTACCACCCCCACCCGCTACCACACCCACTCGCTACCACCCCCACCCGCTACCACCCCCAACACCCCTACCCGCTACCACCCCCACCCGCTACCACCCACACCCGCTACCACCCCCACCCGCTACCACACCCACTCGTTACCACCCCCACCCGCTACCACCCACACCCGCTACCACCCCCAACACCCCTACCCGCTCCCACCACTACCATCATCACCCACTACCACCACCTACACCCCCACCCACTACCACCACCTACACCCCCACCCACTACCACCACTACCATCATCACCCACTACCACCACCTACACCCCCACCCACTACCCCCACCAACATTCCCACCTGCTACCACCACCTACACCCCCACACACTGCCACCACTACCATCATCACCCACTACCACCACCTACACCCTCACCCACTGCCACCACTACCATCATCACCCACTACCACCACCTACACCCCCACCCACTACCACCACTACCATCATCACCCACTACCACCACCTACACCCCCACCCACTACCACCACTACCATCATCACCCACTACCACCACCTACACCCCCACCCACTACCCCCACCAACATTCCCACCTGCTACCACCACCTACACCCCCACACACTGCCACCACTACCATCATCACCCACTACCACCACCTACACCCTCACCCACTACCACCACTACCATCATCACCCACTGCCACCACTACCATCATCACCCACTACCACCACCTACACCCCCACCCACTGCCACCACCTACACCCCCACCCACTACCACCACTACCATCATCACCCACTACCACCACCTACACCCCCACCCACTGCCACCACTACCATCATCACCCACTACCACCACCTACACCCCCACCCACTACCACCACTACCATCATCACCCACTACCACCACCTACACCCCCACCCACTGCCACCACTACCATCATCACCCACTACCACCACCTACACCCCCACCCACTACCACCACTACCATCATCACCCACTACCACCACCTACACCCCCACCCACTACCCCCACCAACATTCCCACCTGCTACCACCACCTACACCCCCACACACTGCCACCACTACCATCATCACCCACTACCACCACCTACACCCTCACCCACTGCCACCACTACCATCATCACCCACTACCACCACCTACACCCCCACCCACTACCACCACTACCATCATCACCCACTACCACCACCTACACCCCCACCCACTACCACCACTACCATCATCACCCACTACCACCACCTACACCCCCACCCACTACCCCCACCAACATTCCCACCTGCTACCACCACCTACACCCCCACACACTGCCACCACTACCATCATCACCCACTACCACCACCTACACCCTCACCCACTACCACCACTACCATCATCACCCACTGCCACCACTACCATCATCACCCACTACCACCACCTACACCCCCACCCACTGCCACCACCTACACCCCCACCCACTACCACCACTACCATCATCACCCACTACCACCACCTACACCCCCACCCACTGCCACCACTACCATCATCACCCACTACCACCACCTACACCCCCACCCACTACCACCACTACCATCATCACCCACTACCCCCATCTACACCCCCACCCACTACCCCTACCAACATTCCCACCTGCTACCACCACCAACACCCCCACCCACTGCCACCACTACCATCATCACCCACTGCCACCACTTACACCCCCACCCACTACCACCACTACCATCATCACCCACTACCCCCACCTACACCCCCACCCACTACCCCCACCAACATTCCCACCTGCTACCACCACCTACACCCCCACCCACTGCCACCACTACCATCATCACCCACTACCACCACCTACACCCCCACCCACTGCCACCACTACCATCATCACCCACTACCACCACCTACACCCCCACCTACTACCACCACTACCATCATCACCCACTACCACCACCTAGACCCCCAGCCACTGCCACCACTACCATCATCACCCACTACCACCACCTACACCCCCACCCACTACCACCACTACCATCATCACCCACTACCACCACCTACACCCCCACCCGCTACCACCACTACCATCATCACCCACTACCACCACCTACACCCACACCCACTACCACCACTACCATCATCACCCACTACCACCACCTACACCCCCACCCACTGCCACCACTACCATCATCACCCACTACCACCACCACCACCCCCACCCACTACCACCACTACCATCATCACCCACTACCACCACCCACACCCCCACCCACTACCACCACTACCATCATCACCCACTACCACCACCTACACCCCCACCCACTACCACCACCAACACTCCCACTCACTACCACCACTACCATCATCACCCACTACCACCACCCACACCCCCACCCACTACCACCACTACCATCATCACCCACTACCACCACCTACACCCCCACCCACTACCACCACCAACACTCCCACCCACTACCACCACTACCATCATCACCCACTACCACCACCTACACCCCCACCCACTGCCACCACTACCATCATCACCCACTACCACCACCTACACCCCCACCCACTGCCACCACTACCATCATCACTCACTACCACCACCTACACCCCCACCCACTACCACCACTACCATCATCACCCACTACCACCACCAACACTCCCACCCACTACCACCACTACCATCATCACCCACTACCACCACCTACACCCCCACCTACTACCGCCACTACCATCATCACCCACTACCACCACCTACACCCCCACCGACTACCACCACTACCATCATCACCCACTACCACCACCTACACCCCCACCCACTACCACCACTACCATCATCACCCACTACCACCACCTACACCCCCACCCACTACCACCACTACCATCATCACCCACTACCACCACCTACACCCCCACCTACTACCACCACTATCATCATCACCCACTACCACCACCTACACCCCCACCCACTGCCACCACCAACACTCCCACCCACTACCACCACTACCATCATCACCCACTACCACCACCTACACCCCACCTACTACCACCACTACCAGCATCACCCACTACCACCACCTACACCCCCACCTACTACCACCACTACCATCATCACCCACTACCCCCACCTACACCCCCACCGGCTACCATCACTACCATCATCACCCACTACCACCACCTACACCCCCACCCACTACCACCACTACCATCATCACCCACTACCACCACCTAGACCCCCACCCACTACCACCACTACCATCATCAGCCACTACCACCACCTACACCCCACCCACTACCACCACTACCATCATCACCCACTACCACCACCTACACCCCCACCCACTGCCACCACTACCATCATCACCCACTACCACCCCCTACACCCCCACCCACTGCCACCACTACCATCATCACCCACTACCACCACTTGCACACCCACCCACTACCACCACTACCATCATCACCCACTACCACCACCTACACCCTCACCCACTACCACCACTACCATCATCACCCACTACCACCACCTACACCCCCACCCACTGCCACCACTACCATCATCACCCACTACCACCACCTACACCCCCACCCACTACCACCACTACCATCATCACCCACTACCACCACCTACACCCCCACCCACTACCACCACTACCATCATCACCCACTACCACCACCTACACCCCCACCCACTACCACCACTACCATCATCACCCACTACCACCACCTACACCCCCACCCACTACCACCACTACCATCATCACCCACTACCACCACCTACACCCACACCCACTACCACCACTACCATCATCACCCACTACCACCACCAACACTCCCACCCACTACCACCACTACCATCATCACCCACTACCACCACCAACACTCCCACCCACTACCACCACTACCATCATCACCCACTACCACCACCTACACCCCCACCTACTACCACCACTACCATCATCACCAGCTACCACCACCTACACCCCCACCGACTACCACCACTACCATCATCACCCACTACCACCACCTACACCCCCACCCACTACCACCACTACCATCATCACCCACTACCACCACCTACACCCCCACCCACTACCACCACTACCATCATCACCCACTACCACCACCTACACCCCCACCTACTACCACCACTATCATCATCACCCACTACCACCACCTACACCCCCACCCACTACCACCACTACCATCATCACCCACTACCACCACCTACACCCCCACCCACTGCCACCACTACCATCATCACCCACTACCACCACCTACACCCCCACCCACTACCACCACTACCATCATCACCCACTACCACCACCTACACCCCCACCCGCTACCACCACTACCATCATCACCCACTACCACCACCTACACCCACACCCACTACCACCACTACCATCATCACCCACTACCACCACCAACACTCCCACCCACTACCACCACTACCATCATCACCCACTACCACCACCAACACTCCCACCCACTACCACCACTACCATCATCACCCACTACCACCACCTACACCCCCACCTACTACCACCACTACCATCATCACCAGCTACCACCACCTACACCCCCACCGACTGCCACCACTACCATCATCACCCACTACCACCACCTACACCCCCACCCACTGCCACCACCAACACTCCCACCCACTACCACCACTACCATCATCACCCACTACCACCACCTACACCCCCACCTACTACCACCACTACCATCATCACCCACTACCACCACCTACACCCCCACCTACTACCACCACTACCATCATCACCCACTAGCCCCACCTACACCCCCACCGGCTACCATCACTACCATCATCACCCACTACCACCACCTACACCCCCACCCACTACCACCACTACCATCATCACCCACTACCACCACCTACACCCCCACCCACTACCACCACTACCATCATCACCCACTACCACCACCCACACCCCCACCCACTACCACCACTACCATCATCACCCACTACCACCACCTACACCCCCACCCACTACCACCACTACCATCATCACCCACTACCACCACCTACACCCCCACCCACTACCACCACTACCATCATCACCCACTACCACCACCTACACCCTCACCCACTACCACCACTACCATCATCACCCACTACCACCACCTACACCCCCACCCACTGCCACCACTACCATCATCACCCACTACCACCACCTACACCCCCACCCACTACCACGACTACCATCATCACCCACTACCACCACCTACACCCCCACCCACTACCACCACTACCATCATCACCCACTACCACCACCTACACCCCCACCTACTACCACCACTATCATCATCACCCACTACCACCGCCTACACCCCCACCCACTGCCACCACCAACACTCCCACCCACTACCACCACTACCATCATCACCCACTACCACCACCTACACTCCCACCTACTACCACCACTACCATCATCACCCACTACCACCACCTACACCCCCACCTACCACCACCACTACCATCATCACCCACTACCCCCACCTACACCCCCACCGGCTACCATCACTACCATCATCACCCACTACCACCACCTACACCCCCACCCACTACCACCACTACCATCATCACCCACTACCACCACCTAGACCCCCACCCACTACCACCACTACCATCATCACCCACTACCACCACCTACACCCCCACCCACTACCACCACTACCATCATCACCCACTACCACCACCTACACCCCCACCCACTACCACCACTACCATCATCACCCACTACCACCACCTACACCCCCACCCACTACCACCACTACCATCATCACCCACTACCACCACCTACACCCTCACCCACTACCACCACTACCATCATCACCCACTACCACCACCTACACCCCCACCCACTGCCACCACTACCATCATCACCCACTATCACCACCTACACCCCCACCCACTACCACCACTACCATCATCACCCACTACCACCACCTACACCCCCACCCACTACCACCACTACCATCATCACCCACTACCACCACCTACACCCCCACCCACTGCCACCACTACCATCATGACCCACTACCACCCCCTACACCCCCACCCACTGCCACCACTACCATCATCACCCACTACCACCACTTACACCCCCACCCACTACCACCACTACCATCATCACCCACTACCACCACCTACACCCTCACCCACTACCACCACTACCATCATCACCCACTACCACCACCTACACCCCCACCCACTGCCACCACTACCATCATCACCCACTACCACCACCTACACCCCCACCCACTACCACCACTACCATCATCACCCACTACCACCACCTACACCCCCACCCACTACCACCACTACCATCATCACCCACTACCACCACCTACACCCCCACCCACTACCACCACTACCATCATCACCCACTACCACCACCTAGACCCCCACCCACTACCACCACTACCATCATCACCCACTACCACCACCTACACCCCACCCACTACCACCACTACCATCATCACCCACTACCACCACCTACACCCCCACCCACTACCACCACTACCATCATCACCCACTACCACCACCTACACCCCCACCTACTACCACCACTACCATCATCACCCACTACCACCACCTACACCCCCACCCACTACCACCACTACCATCATCACCCACTACCACCACCTACACCCCCACCCACTACCACCACTACCATCATCACCCACTACCACCACCTACACCCCCACCGACTACCACCACTACCATCATCACCCACTACCACCACCTACACCCCCACCCACTACCACCACTACCATCATCACCCACTACCACCACCTACACCCCCACCCACTGCCACCACTACCATCATCACCCACTACCACCACCTACACCCCCACCTACTACCACCACTACCATCATCACCCACTACCACCACCTACACCCCAACCCACTGCCACCACCAACACTCCCACCCACTACCACCACTACCATCATCACCCACTACCACCACCTACACCCCCACCTACTACCACCACTACCATCATCACCCGCTACCACCACCTACACCCCCACCTACTACCACCACTACCATCATCACCCACTACCCCCACCTACACCCCCACCCACTACCACCACTACCATCATCACCCACTACCACCACCTACACCCCCACCCACTACCACCACTACCGTCATCACCCACTACCAACACCTAGACCCCCACCCACTACCACCACTACCATCATCACCCACTACCACCACCTACACCCCCACCCACTACCACCACTACCATCATCACCCACTACCTCCACCTACACCCCCACCCACTACCACCACTACCATCATCACCCACTACCACCACCTACACCCCCACCCACTACCACTACTACCATCATCACCCACTACCACCACCTACACCCCCACCCACTACCACCACTACCATCATCACCCACTACCACCACCTACACCCCCACCCACTACCACCACTACCATCATCACCCACTACCACCAACTACACCCCCACCCACTACCACCACTACCATCATCACCCACTACCACCACCTACACTCCCACCCACTAATACCACCTACACCCCCACCCACTACCACCACTACCATCATCACCCACTACCTCCACCTACACCCCCACCCACTACCACCACTACCATCATCACCCACTACCACCACCTACACCCCCACCCACTACCACCACTACCATCATCACCCACTACCACCACCTACACCCCCACCCACTACCACCACTACCATCATCACCCACTACCACCACCTATACCCCCACCTACTACCACCACTACCATCATCACCCACTACCACCACCTACACCCGCACCCACTGCCACCACTACCATCATCACCCACTACCACCACCTACACCCCCACCCACTGCCACCACTACCATCATCACCCACTACCCCCACCTACACCCCCACCCACTACCCCCACCTACACCCCAACCGGCTACCACCACTACCATCATCACCCACTACCACCACCTACACCCTCACCCACTACCACCACTACCATCATCACCCACTACCACCACCTACACCCTCACCCACTACCACCACTACCATCATCACCCACTACCACCACCTACACCCCCACCCACTGCCACCACTACCATCATCACCCACTACCACCACCTACACCCCCACCTACTACCACCACTACCATCATCACCCACTACCACCACCTACACCCCCACCCGCTACCACCACTACCATCATCACCCACTACCACCACCTACACCCCCACCCACTACCACCACTACCATCATCACCCACTACCACCACCTACACCCCCACCCACTACCACCACTACCATCATCACCCACTACCACCACCTACACCCCCACCCACTACCACCACTACCATCATCACCCGCTACCACCACCTACACCCCCACCCACTACCTCCACTACCATCATCACCCACTACCACCACCTACACCCCCACCCGCTACCACCACTACCATCATCACCCACTACCACCACCTACACCCCCACCCACTGCCACCACTACCATCATCACCCACTACCACCACCAACACCCCCACCCACTACCACCACTACCATCATCACCCACTACCACCACCTACACCCCCACCCACTACCCCCACCTACACCCCCACCGGCTACCACCACTACCATCATCACCCACTACCACCACCTACACCCCCACCTACTACCACCACTATCATCATCACCCACTACCACCACCTACACCCCCACCCGCTACCACCACTACCATCATCACCCACTACCACCACCTACACCCCCACCCACTACCACCACTACCATCATCACCCACTACCACCACCTACACCCCCACCCACTGCCACCACTACCATCATCACCCACTACCCCCACCTACACCCCCACCCACTACCCCCACCTACACCCCAACCGGCTACCACCACTACCATCATCACCCACTACCACCACCTACACCCTCACCCACTACCAGCACCACCATTATCACCCACTACCACCACCTACACCCTCACCCACTACCACCACTACCATCATCACCCACTACCACCACCTACACCCCCACCCACTGCCACCACTACCATCATCACCCACTACCACCACCTACACCCCCACCCACTACCACCACTACCATCATCACCCACTACCACCACCTACACCCCCACCCACTACCACCACTACCATCATCACCCACTACCACCACCTAGACCCCCACCCACTACCACCACTACCATCATCACCCACTACCACCACCTACACCCCCACCCACTACCACCACTACCATCATCACCCACTACCACCACCTACACCCCCACCCACTACCTCCACTACCATCATCACCCACTACCACCACCTACACCCCCACCCGCTACCACCACTACCATCATCACCCACTACCACCACCTACACCCCCACCCACTGCCACCACTACCATCATCACCCACTACCACCACCAACACCCCCACCCACTACCACCACTACCATCATCACCCACTACCACCACCTACACCCCCACCCACTACCCCCACTACCATCATCACCCACTACCACCACCTACACCCCACCCACTACCACCACCTACACCCCCATCCACTACCCCCACTACCATCATCACCCACTACCACCACCTACACCGTAGGTTTTAACCCTCATTAAGTGCCCTCAAAAATTACCCCGTCGGGAATTGAACGCATAGCCCTGTTATCAGTAATCTGCCGCTCTTCCAACCAAGCTGCCCAGTCTTCATACAAACTGCTGGTATTAGCCTGGTTCCGCGGTCCCAACTTCGCTCGCTCAGCAAGGGCCCGGTGTCAACCACCATTAACGGCCTTGACCTTCGTGTGTGCAGTTAAAGCGGTGCCAGGCCGCGGCGTTATGTCAGTGAAGACTGTTCTCTAATTTTGAAGGTAGACAAACATGTCAGGCGGCAAACGTATTCCCCAACGTATACGTATGGATTATTAGCCATAAATATGCATTGATTAAGTGGATAAACTCACTTGTGTACTACATTTGCGCATCCATGTCATATCAGTTCGTGACAGTCCAGAGAAGCATTGTGTTGGTGGAAATGCCACAACTTTAAAATGCTGCAGAGTTCTCAATATTTAATATAGGTGCATACTATTTTGCATAATTGAAGTTAAATACACTAGGTTTCTACAACAGTCCCTGTAATCAGTTGACACAGCCCCACAAAAAAATTATTAGCTCTCCCCTCTCTGACATATTTCATTAATGGCAGTGCATGAAATGGGTGGGAATGTCACTTAGAAATGCTGCAGAGTTCTTAATATTTAATATAGATGCATAATATTTTGCACAATTGAAGTTCAATACACTAGGTTTCCACAACATTCGCTGTAATCAGTTGACACAGCACCACAAGAAAATTATTAGCACTCCCCTCTCTGACATATTTCACTAATGGCGGTGCATGAAATGGGTGGGAATGCCACTTAGAAATGCTGCAGAGTTCTTAATATTTAATATAAATGCATAATATTTTGCACAATTGAAGTTCAATACACTAGGTTTCTACAACATTCCCTGTAATCAGTTGCCACAGCCCCACAAGAAAATTATTAGCACTCCCCTCTCTGACATATTTCACTAATGGCGGTGCATGAAATGGGTGGGAATGCCACTTAGAAATGCTGCAGAGTTCTTAATATTTAATATAAATGCATAATATTTTGCACAATTGAAGTTCAATACACTAGGTTTCTACAACATTCCCTGTAATCAGTTGCCATAGCCCCACAAGAAAATTATTAGCACTCCCCTCTCTGACATATTTCATTAATGGCGGTGCATGAAATGGTTGGGAATGCCACTTAGAAATGCTGCAGAGTTCTTAATATTTAATATAGGTTGACACAGCCCCACAAGAAAATTATTCAGTGGATAGAACCTTTGAGGAAAATAAGTAACACTCCCCTCTTTGACACATTTTCCCTATGGCAGTGTATGACAGGGGCTGAGAATTACCCCTCCCCCAGAGAGACATCCTGGACATTGTTTAGGTGGGCATGAAACAATTTTAAGATGCTGCTGAATTTTTATTATTTAATATAGGTGCATAATATCTTACGCAAATGAAGATCCTTCACAATTTTTTTACAACACTTTCCTGTCTCACACATTTCAGTAATGCTGGTGCATGAAAATGGTGCGCAATGCCATTTAGAAATACTCAGATAGACACTCAGATTGGTTGACAGAGCCTCCCCAAAAAATAAATAAATCTCTGACACATTTTTATTTTATTTTTATTTTTAGCAATGCAAATGCCACTTAGACAACCTGCCAGTACCAGCACATGATATTATGCACTGTCTAATATCAATATTCTATTGACAATTCCCCTCCCCTCCCCAAGAAAATGATACCCCAGCCCTTGCAATTACTTGTACCATCTTTAATATTTAGTTCATGTACTGAACTGTATGTGTTAAATTTATCAATCTATAAACACTTATCCTACATCGTGACAAACTATACTTACACTACATTGTAAAAAAAAACTATGCTTACACTACAATTTATAATCCTATTATTCTAAGATATATTCAGTTTATGCTTGCACACAATTAAGTAGTCTAATTAAAAAAAACAATCCATCTATCCATAGGGCTTGAGGAATACCTGCTTGATCATGCAGTAACAATATTTGGTGTTCCATGAGATTATGCCTAGGGTCCAGTTCATCGCTGATGCAGCACTTTAGTACCAAAGATGATGTGAAAATTGAAGATGTGTAAGTTCTACCGGTACTTATTGATATGGAAAATATTTTTTGGTAAATCATTTAAATATAAATATAATGCTATCATAATTACTTCATATTTGACAGCTACTCCAAAAAAAAGGATAAACGGTTTGAGAGTTGTGAGTGGTCTCCCTTTGAGGCCTCCGAAATGGCCTGCAACTGCTTTGGTCTCAAGTGGTTGTACTCCTTTTCTGATTCTATGTTCAGTTTCACGAGAGCCTTTCGCACATTCACGTACTTGCCTTAGAAAAGATCTAAATTCTGGATTTGCTCGTTCATGTTAACACTGAGTAGAGTAGTGAAAAGAGTATCCTGTATCTCCGCACAGGGGAACCAGTTACGTGGGAGTAGTGCGTCACCTATCGGGCAAGTTAGAAATGCCGTGACCTTGACCTGCGCGCAATACCTAACACCCGCTCTTACTTGTATGAGTTTGAGCGGCGGTACCAGCTTATGCTGGTATTTGAATCGTCTGCTTCTGAACTCGTTTCCGACAAATATGTGTGGCTCCGCTCTTCCAATGTTCACTGTTTGTTAAAATAGCTACTTAAAGGACTAGTTCAGAGCTCATTGATTAAAAACATATCATGATTACTTTCAATGTAATCGTAATCGTAATCGATTACTTTCATATTTCCTGTAATCGTAATCGTAATCATGAATTTTCCAAGTAAGCGTAATCGTAATCGATTACATTTACAATGCTCAGCTTTCATGCGAAGTCCTACTGTTGAACAGGCCCGGGGCAGGGGCGGATCCAAGGGGGGCCGACCCGGCCCCGGCCGGAAATGTATATAATTTATACCATTTACCGGCCCCCTATCCAGCGTATCTGGATCCGACCCTGAGACCGGCCCCCTGGATTTAGGGAAGGGGGGGGGGTGTAAAAAATACATTGCTGGGTTTGGGGGTTCCGGGGTAAAGCCCCCCCTTTTCAACCGCCAAAATCCGCTCTATGAACGCACATTTTCAAAGCCAGCACCGCCCCCCCCCTACGATCGCAAGTTTTAAAATATTCGCTCTATATTGGTATTTTCATCATAAATGTCCGCTCTCTCAGGCATCAAGGCACCCGCGGAACCCCCCCCCCACACAAGATTTGTATAATAGTGCCCCCCCCCTCCCCATCTGCGTTTTATCCTGACGAGCTGTATGTATCGAATGGAGACACGATGTCGCCTGCCGCCTGGCTCTGCCTCAATCAACGCTTCCGATCAACGCACAAATCTCCCTTCTTCAAGCACATCTCCCTTCTGACGCACATGGTTTTCCTCTTCAAGCATATTCATGATCATCAAAGATGTTCCGATTCAATGGACATATCATCCAGTTTGCTAAAGATAATCGTTTCTGTTAGAGTATACAGATTAAATTGGATGTGGGTAAAACGGCCCACTGGGTCATTTTGCCCCAAGCAGCGTGGGTCATTTTGCCCCTGTTAGTAAACTTAACATTTGACCGCTATATGAAAAATACGGCGCAGTATATTCCGCATCTGAATTACGTTTGGGGCTTGACTTGGACTGATCTTTGATCGTGTTAATTTATTAAAATTTTCCCCCAAGCTAGGATCCACTGAGCTCTACTTTATTCTAGTGTTTACCATAGATTGAAACAGCCCAGAAGCTTTTACTTCGGTAACGAAGGTCAGCTGTCTGCTTCAGCGCCCATGTAGATTTGTTCAGGTATCAGGTAACAAACAGGAATAAATATAAAACGCTTCAATACAGGTGGCAGCACCGCAAGTGCGCGATATTGTGGTGGGCCATTTGACCCCGATGGGTCATTTTGCCCCATGTTCCCCTACAGTTCCTCCCTCTTGTGACTTCAATGATGAATTACGATTTCATGTAAACGCGTGCTCTGGAAAACTCATTGCAATGGGGAGAGGAGGAGAGTGTATATGAGGCAGCGCTAATAGGGGCCATCGGTGTGGCTGCCAGCTGCCATCGCTATAGTCAAGACACATATAGATACAAAATCAAATAGGTGTCGGGGCGTGTTGCCACCTGACGGCACCGAATGACAACACAAACGCCACCGCCAACCGGAAGTGACGGATGTCATGGCAACTAGATGCAAATAGAGCACTTGGCATAGCCACGTGACGTATCAGGGAGACCATGGGAGGCATGCGCAAATTGGAGCCTTGTCTGATTGGCTTTTATATTATTTTATTTATATTATTGAAAATGGGTATAGGTAGTCGGGTATGGAACGCGACACTATGGCTGAACGTCTGCAATTAACCAAATGGCGTTTCTTTAACGGAGACATATGTGATGGAAGTCTCAATTTATCTGAAAAGACGACTAATATGTTCGCTTGATATTGGTACTTTCCTTGGGGAATGAGTAACGTCGAAATGTCATCGCATCAGTCACAGTTGTTATATTTTAAGAAAACACATGTAGAACGTGAAATGACATGTCCTATGTGTTTTAATCAAACACCGTTATCCAAATGGTACGGCGTTATTCTTATATTTTTGCACCGAAATAACATTAATGAAACTGCACCATAAATACGCCTGACTATCATCAGACCAAGACGATATGTTAATATCTAACATCATTTTTTCTTCTCGTGCCAGGAGGGGGGGGGGTGTGTGTGAAGGGAGGGGGGGGGGCGGTCTTGTCTCTGTGGGAATTAACCCTCTAGGCCTTACATAGCTCACATTGTGCCACAGATAGCGAAACAATATGAGTGTTGCATTTCACACTCCGGGTCATTGAGGTCACGCAGATGTCTGGCAACAGGATCTGGAGATGATGGTCATTAGCCTATTTCGACGTGAACAGCCGCCTGGGGCACTTCATTATCGCTCAGAGCAACATAATCGGCCCAAGCTAGGTCTTGACGGTGTTGTTGTGCAGGGAAAGGCTCGCCAACGTGAGCCGTCTCGTTAGGCCGTCCATCTACTATTATCGCGCAATTTACACGGATTCGGCCCAAACAAGCACATTTTGTGGGCAGTGGCCTATTTCATTACCGGGTTTAGCCGGCTACGGGGCTCAGTCGGCTTAAGTTACCATGTACAGGATGGGCGATTTTAGTCGACTAAGCCCACTAGCCGGCTAAACTGCGTTCGTAAAATCGGCCACGGGTGATTATCTGGGGGAAAAACAGGTAACAAATGCTGCAGAGTTAACCAAGGCCAGCCCACCAAGCATTGTGGCTCCTATCAAACGCAGGCGCCCTCGCTGCACTAGGCAGCTTCATCGTATGTAGGCTGAACGTATCCACAAAAGACATGTCTGTGTTGAGGTTGCAACGCTTTAAAGTAATATATTCGGTAATTTTTTGTGTTACCAACCTCTTGTCAAATAAGCATATTCTGTCTTGCACTTTAATCCTAAAAAGCCCGTGAGCTATCCGGAGAGAAGCAAACTTGTGGCCGGCTTTATATCCCTGCGCGCCTGTTCGCTGTTTGGTATTCTGTGTGATGTCGACCTCGGCTCGCTGCGCGCGTACGCGCGATATAAATAAACCCCGCAGTGTTATGTTGAAATTGTTGTTGACCCAAAGAGATATAGAACATATTCATCATAATTTTGAGATACTTTTAGTCTTGATTCTAAGATGCAAAAAATCTAAGATGGCGCATGTAATTAGGATGCTTCAAATACATCACGCCAACAGGGATTCGACAGCGTCGTAAAGCACTTCAGAGATTATACTAGATCCAGTTTCCCACACAGTGACTTCTCGTTACAAACGATGGTATAGTCTTGTCAGGTCTAGCCAAGCGCCTTCTGACGTGACAAGCCTTTTCACCCTTTAGCGCTTGTAACAGTGCTGGGAAGTGGGTCAAATTAATTCCACCATTTTGTTCTATTTGTACCATGTTATTAAAGGCAATCTTAGGACCGCCTGAGTTCCATATAAACGATCGTATAATTTTGGTAGCCTGTTAGATAAAACTAGGTTGCGGTGATGGTAGCACCGACATAACATTAATCAGTCAGGAATATCCCATTGTTTTAACGACGGTTACTTTTTTTCAAAGTGAAAGCTTACGCTTACTGTAGACATTTAATACACTCTGAAATTCCAACATTTTCCCATTATAATAAAGACCTAATATACAAAGAAAAATAAAAACATGAATACGAATACAAATATGACTTGTTAGTATAAGATGTTCTTAGCAACCAGTGGTAAAACGTAGATATGCGCGACAGTCTCGTATTTTTGGCAAGGAATGACGACCATATGGGGATGCCTAGCCGTCATTCCGCACCACTCGACAACTCACGAATATTCTAATATGACGTCACGCACTGGATGCAATTCCCTAATTTGTTTTTTATTAAATGAAATTCTAATGGTTTTCACAATTATGAAAACAAATATTCTCGTTTTCCCGTATGTTTAAAAGTAGTTTTGCCCGACCTGTCAAGTCGCATGATCATTCCCTTTACCTCCCCAAAGTCTAGCTTGGAGCCCCCGTTCCAGGAGTCCTAAGCATTTTATAGAGCACTCCCTCACCCCTCCGACGGTCGGAACCCCGGTGCCACATGTTAGTGCAGAGCAAGATTATTTTGGGCGATAATAGGCGAACGTAACGACACGCGACGGCACACGTCTTTTCCACTGTAATTACACCCTGAGCGCCAATGTTGGGGGCGACTAATGTTGCCCTGAGTAAGGGTGGGGGGCTGCCTACATGTACCTAATGACCATCTTCTGCTGCTCCTGTTACCAGATATCTACGTACAAACTAAAGTACCAAACTTAATGAGTCGCATTGTTAAATGAAACGCACGCAGCTGTTTGCGGCACTTCGTGAGCCATGTAATCCCCCCCCCCCACCCCACCCTCCCTCCTTTCTTCGAGAAAAATAAGAGTGAGGCTCAAATGTGAGTTGGGCTGATAATAGTCCAGTGTATTAATGAAGGAGTTTTACTAATTTTAGCCACACTGGGTGTATAATACAAGGAGTAGACCCCAATGGATGTATAGTACAAGAAGTAGACCCCGCTGGGTGTATAATACAAAGAGCAGACTCCACTGGGTGCATAATACAAGGAGTAGATCAACCTGGGTGTATAATACAAGAAGTAGCCTTCACTGGGTGTATAATACAAGGAGTAGACTCCACTGGGTGTATAATTCAAAGAGTAGACTTCACTTAATGTATAAAACAAGGAGAAGACTCCACTTGGTGTATACTTCAAGGAGTGGACCTCACTGGGTGTATAAGTCAGGGAGTAGACTCCACTGGGTGTTGAACATACAAGGAGTAGGCTTCAGTGGGTGTATAATTCAATGAGTAGAACTACCTGTGTGTATAATACAAGGAGTGGACCCGCTGGGTGTATAATAAAAAGAATGGACTTCACTGGGTGTATAATGCAAGGAGTAGACTCCAATGGGTGTATCATACAAGGAGTAGACCACTGTATATATAATTCAAAAAGTAGACTTTACTGGATGTATAATACAAGGAGTAAACTTTACTGGGTGTATAACACAAGGAGTAGACTCCACTGTATATATAATTCAAAAAGTAGACTTCACTTGATGCATAATATAAGAAATAGACTCCACCTGAGGCATAATTCAAGGAGTAGACTCCACTAGGTGCATAATTCAAGGAGTAGACTTCACTGAATGTATAATTCAAGGAGTAGACTCCACTGGGTGTATACTTCAAGGAGTGGACTTCACTGGGTGTAGAATTCAAGGAGTAGACTTCACTGAATGTATATTACAAGGGGTAGACTCCACTGGGTGTATAATTCAAGGAGTAGACTTCACTGGGTGTATAATACAAGGAGTAAACTTTACTTCCTGTATAATACAAGGAGTAGACCAACCTGGGTGTATAATACAAGGAGTAGACTTCACTGGGTGCATAATTCAAGGAGTAGACTACACTGGTTGTATAAAAACAAGGAGTAAACTTCACTTGGTGTATAATGCAAGGATTAGACTCTACTTTGTGCATAATTCAAGGAGTAGACTCCACTGGGAGTATAATACAAGGAGAAAACGTCACTGGGTGTATAATACAAGTAGACCCCACTGGGTGTATAACAAAAGGAGTGGACCCCACTGGGTGTATAATAAAAGGAGTGGACCCCACTTGGTGTATAATAAAAGGAGTGGACCCCACTGGGTGTATAATAAAAGGAGTGGACCCCATTGGGTGTATAATAAAAAAAGTAGACTCCGCTTGGTGTATAATACAAGGAGTAGACCCCACTGGGTGTATAATACAAGGAGTAGACCCCACTGGGTGTATAATACAAGGAGTAGACCCCACTGGGTGTATAATACAAGGAGAAGACCTCACTGGGTGTATAATTCAATGAGTGGACCCCACTGGGTGTATAATACAAGAAGTAGACTCCACTTGGTGTATAATACAAGGAGTAGACCCCACTGGGTGTATAATACAAGAAGTAGACCCCATTGACACATACAGCCCTATTGACACCGGCTGAGTCAAGATGGCCGCTAGAACCCTGGGCGAGGGAACTGATCGTGGCAGACCATATCTTGCAGCAATTAGCGGGCTGGCAATAGCACCGAGTGACGCGGTTCCACCTGTCGATGCATGGTCCGATCACCAGCATTGCCAGCTTCCATTAAGGACTATCCCAGTCCTGGCAATCACACCATCGTAAACATGCGCTGCATTTCCAGTAGGCGACTCCGCCCCCCCCCCCCCCCCCTTGGCGTTGATACCGCCTCTCACCCTGGCGTTTATAACAAGCCGCCCCCCATCTCCCCTTGGCGTTGAGAACAACTCCCCTCCCATGCCCCCCTCCCCCCTGGCGTTGATACCGCTCCCACCCCCCACCCCCCGCCCCGCTCTCCTCCTGGCACTGAGAGGCAGTGGTCGCCAAAGGCATCGTGGCGGGGGCAATAGAACATCCTGCAATAGGACAATATTTGCAGGATGTTCGGCCACCACCCCTCCCCTCCTTCCCTCCACTACCCTGTTACCAGCGGTTGTCATGGCGACATCCAGGTCCGTCCTGACGTCTCGCCCGTTGCTATGTAAGATGTAATAAGCCGACTGGACTACTTGAGTAAGAGGCCCGCGGCGGATTGGGTGGAGGGGTTGTGCGGTGATTAAGTAGGGTCAGATTCCATCGCTAAAGGTTGACTTCAGGTAATTGTGGCCGTCGCGCAAGCTGAAAGACGATCGGGTCATTTGCGCTAATTAATCATTTTATCTTATATAAAATATAGGCTACCTCGTACTATAGAATATTATGGTGGGATTAAGTAGGGCACTGTAATATCTAAGTTTGTTGTTTGTCATTCTTTGATGCTGAGTTACGGGGTCGCGATGCCACGTGTTTGACATAGGGTGTCTGAATGCAATGCCTCAATGTCGATTGCAAAGTAAAAACAAAAAATATTAAGTGATGTTTAAACTAGCCTGCAAGGTCAACTATATCATCGGAAGGGCAAAAGGTAAAGCTAGAGCGAACACCTAACATTTATGCATATCCGTCCCCGCTCTCCCCTCCCCCCAACGGCCCACGGTCAGGCACTGTTTCCACCCTGACCCAGACAGCCCATGTACGGCCCACGGTCAGGTACTGTTTCCACCCTGATCCAGACAGCCAATGTACGGACCACGGTCAGGTACTGTTTCCACCCTGATCCAGACAGCCCATGTACGGCCCACGGTCAGGCACTGTTTCCACCCTGACCCAGACAGCCCATGTACGGCCCACGGTCAGGCACTCTTTCCACCCTGACCCAGACAGCCCAAGTACGGCCCACTGTCAGGCATTGTTTCCACCCTGACCGCTTTGTCCATGCACAAAACACAACACTGACAATCGATGGCGAACAAACGCCACTACAGGAATAGACAGTATTGCTTGGCAACCACATGCAAACACACCGACCAGTGACCTTGGCCTTGGTCAACTCGTGTCGAACGATGTCTGTTTGTAGTGGTAACGGTGTCGGACACGATTACAATGTGTCCGGGAAACCATAAAGAAACCACTTTTCACTCATAGATTGGCGTATCATGATCTAAGCCGCGACCTTGCGTTCCTATTACACGGGAAAAGGCGGGGCGGGACAGGTGAGCGAACATTGAACCAGATATGTGACTGTGGGCGCATTTTTTGGTAGCTCGGTATATCCCTGCGGTCACCCGAATACGCACATTACGCATCGGTAAACCGCCCGACACTTTGTTCACCCGGATATGGGTGCGCGTGCATCCATTCGGTCTGCCGATGTGCCCCGTTTTTCAAAACAGCACGGGACATTCGGGAGAAGATGGCGGCTGATTGAAAGGTGATGAGAGTAGGTTGGTTCCAGTGCTCCTACTTGCACCGGATATGAACGGTGTGTGTATTTCATTGGAATAGGCATATCCCTATCGGCTCACCCGGAAGTTCCCTGTCACGTGTTGCGGGTCCCGGGCGGGATACCAAACCTGGCCCAAAGAAATGCGCCCTGTGTGTCCTGTGTCCGAGCGTGGCTGGTGCTCACCCCTTGCATCAGTAGGTGGCGGGGTCGGCCAGGTGCGGATCCGCGGTTGCGACGCCCCCCCCCCCCCCTCCCTTCCTCTCCCTTGGGAACTTGAGCATATACTGTAAAAGTCCGGCTGTCCGCCGAAATACATACATTTTATAGATGCAATCCAGGGGCGGATCCAAGGCCGAGGGGGGGGGGGGGTGTTTGGTTTTTTAACGGGTAGGTAAGGATTGTTAAAATTTTCCACCACCCCCCAACCACCCGTTTGTAAAAAAAATTGGTGGACACCTGCGGTCATTTTCAATACCCCTACCCCCACCTCCTCCCCGCCGTCCCCCCGGTGGCAAGTCTTTGTTTAGACAGCACCCCTCTTCCCGGTCGCAACCGCTCCCATTTCCAAAATCCTGGATCCGCCCCTGGTCGGCTATTGCCCATTGTGCTCAGCGTGCAGAGCGACCAATGCGTAATGCGAAACCCACACGCCCAAATATTTGTCCATGGTAATGTGTTTCTTCGCAAACATAGTTCATCTTTTTCGTAACCCTTGCCAATATCGTGACTTTTTTTTCTCATACTTAACTTGGTTTAGGAAAGATATAAACAAATAACAAGTTATTTTAATGTGAGTTTACAGTTTTTATTCCACGATATCTCAAAGTATTCGTCAAAATAGCAAAAGTGAGGTACGGCGGGTTTATTTCTGGGAGCATTGTATCTGAGCGTTATTTGAAAATGACCCAATGATGTCACAAGATTGACAGGAGAGCTTGGAGGCAGTGCGTAGGCATCTGTTGTCTAGGGCGTGTATTGTTCTCATGGTTGAGCGCTTTTCGTTGAGTTCAAGCCGATGAGCAGACAGAATCTGAGTCTCAATATAAAAGAACATGTGTTCGTATTTCCCTTTGACGTCACTTTCCTCGCTCGCAGGTAGGTGCGAAAACAAGCGGGAAAATTATTCCCTTCTACTATGACATGACATGACCTATGGCATAAAGAATATTTCTCCATGCTGACACTCCACTGGCAGCAGACACACTTTCGCAAGTAGACTAAATCACAAACAATGAAAGGCTCTATAGTTGCCATGGCATCCTTGTGGCTGGTATAAATATAGAGCATGTATCAAAGCACGTTCGGCCCCATGGCAACCATCATTTTATGACGCGTGTTTAGTATTTTGGCGACAGAGCGTTTTCTGCCAATGGCGTGTCAGCATGGAGAAATATGGTATCATTAAAATGGTCTAGTGTTGCTTTCTCACGTCAGTGATTTTTAGAGCGATCGCAGCACAATCGCGGAAAATATAGGCCGAAACGTGAGTCTACGGCATTTATGACTTTGACTTTAATCACGATTTCCTGGAATTCAAACGCCTTGCTGATAACCTGAGAAACCTCAGGGATGCTGACATGCGAAAAGACCATGTATATATATATATATATATATATATATATATATAGCATTAGAAGACATGCTGATAAACTAAGAACCCTCAGGATGCGGACTTATATATAACATTAGAAGACCGTCGCCGCTTTTTGTTATTATATGTTTCGATGTATATTTCTGGCGAGGATCGGGCCTGCGGCTGATGAAATAGGGCGGCCGCTTTGAGACCACGTGTCAAAGTCTCCATTGTGCCGGCGCGTTCAGGTATATATCGGTAGACGTCCTGTCACGTGACAACCCCCCCCCCCCTCCCCCCTCCCCTCAACCGCTCCCCCACACCACCCATCCTATACCGCGCAAACACCCTCCCCTCCCCAGCTATTAGCCGCTTCGTTCCGGTCTTCCCGATTCATTAGCGCCGGTGACAAGCAGGCATTAATCATGCATACGTTTCCCGGATAAAGCCAGGGGCCACCCAATGTGTACCGAGCGCACTGGGCACATAGACGGTATATTGCGGCATGACCTATTGATGGTCTATTCAAAATGTTGTCCGTTTTTGCCCTCACTTCGCAGGAAAGCAAGTCACGACAGACACAACAGGAGAGACCGGCGAAGCCTTTTAGCACATTTCCTGGAAGCCTCATCCACATCTACAAAAGCCTGCAGTCGATATACCAGTTTATAGTTTTGTTGGTGATTACATTTAATCATATATATATATCAACGAACGTCGCTGTATAATACTCAGCGACGGGGACTGAGCCCCCCCCCCCCACCCACCGACCTCTACTACGGAGGATGACTCTCCCACACCCCGCCCCCGACCAGGAGGATGTCTCCCCCCCCCCCCCACACCATCCCCCACCGCCCCACTGCCCCCGAGCTATTAGTTATTAACCTTTAAATGAAGCCTCGGGCGTTAGTTACTTCGCATGCGTCCGCCTGGATGATATGACCCTGTCTCTGCCTGTATTGCAGTGCCATCATGATCAGTCGGCGAAGAACCTACCCGACCAGTACATCCCCCCATCATACGGCGGAATTGGAAACAAAGATTTGCTCTCAGGTAGACGAACCTGTACATTGGTAGAATGGCTTCTCTCACTGCCTTTTCACGGTGCCCCGACACCATGGCTTGCTCAGCCCCAAACTAATCAAACGCATTCGAATAACCCGTACATCACTCACGCGGTTGAGCCAACCCGACCGTTCTGAGTTTCGGGTTTGGTTGGTTTTTAAGGACGATTTACCACTTTTTTTCATATCACGTCAATGGGAGAAGGAAGGAAGAGCTGAGTTTCTGAGTTTGGGGCTTGTAGAATTGGAGACGAGCAACAGACCGACGGATGAGCAAGCGACCCGCTATATTAGGAAGCGACCCGATCGTCTAAACCAGAAATGTACACGTTTGAATTATAAAATCTGACCTTTATTTCATCGAATATGTTCGTAAACAGTATAATTTGGTGCCGCTTTTGTGAGAACTATTTTCTCTCGCGAATATTTCTTACCCGGTGATTATGACATCGTTAATCAAACAGTAAGTAGTTCGGAAGAGTGCGGAGGGAGTGGCGGCAGTTTAATTTGAATTTTATGTTTAATTTCAATGGGACTATCGACCACACTATCTGGCAATGCCTATATTATACCTGCTTGTAAATAAAATATAATACTTATATTGCTGCCGTATTGACATTCGTAATATTTAAGCGTGGAACCAGCCAGTTCAATTCTTGGGGTGAGTTCGGATATGCGACCGGAAAATATAGGCCGAAACG
>OZ025256.1:40156992-40281396 GCA_964019135.1 Arenicola marina | reverse complement strand
AAACGCCTTGCTGATAACCTGAGAAACCTCAGGGATGCTGACAAGCGAAAAGACCATATATATATATATATAGCATTAGAAGACATGCTGATAAACTGAGAACCCTCAGGGATGCGGACTTATATATAACATTAGAAGACCGTCGCCGCTTTTTGTTATTATATGTTTCGATGTATATTTCTGGCGAGGATCGGGCCTGCGGCTGATGAAACAGGGCGGCCGCTTTGAGACCACGTGTCAAAGTCTCCATTGTGCCGGCGCGTTCAGGTATATATCGGTAGACGTCCTGTCACGTGACAACCCCCCCCTCCCCCCTCCCCTCAACCGCTCCCCCACACCACCCATCCTATACCGCGCAAACACCCTCCCCTCCCCAGCTATTAGCCGCTTCGTTCCGGTCTTCCCGATTCATTAGCGCCGGTGACAAGCAGGCATTAATCATGCATACGTTTCCCGGATAAAGCCAGGGGCCACCCAATGTGTACCGAGCGCACTGGGCACATAGACGGTATATTGCGGCATGACCTATTGATGGTCTATTCAAAATGTTGCCCGTTTTTGCCCTCACTTCGCAGGAAAGCAAGTCACGACAGACACAACAGGAGAGACCGGCGAAGCCTTTTAGCACATTTCCTGGAAGCCTCATCCACATCTACAAAAGCCTGCAGTCGATATACCAGTTTATAGTTTTGTTGGTGAGTACATTTAATCATATATATATATCAACGAACGTCGCTGTATAATACTCAGCGACGGGGACTAAGCCCCCCCCCCCCCACCCACCGACCTCTACTACGGAGGATGACTCTCCCACACCCCGCCCCCGACCAGGAGGATGTCCCCCCCCCCACCATCCGCCACCGCCCCACTGCCCCCGAGCTATTAGTTATTAACCTTTAAATGAAGCCTCGGGCGTTAGTTACTTCGCATGCGTCCGCCTGGATGATATGACCCTGTCTCTGCCTGTATTGCAGTGCCATCATGATCGGTCGGCGAAGAACCTACCCGACCAGTACATCCCCCTATCATACGGCGGAATTGGAAACAAAGATTTGCTCTCAGGTAGACGAACCTGTACATTGGTAGAATGGCTTCTCTCATTGCCTTTTCACGGGGCCCCGACACCATGGCTTGCTCAGCCCCAAACTAATCAAACGCATTCGAATAACCCGTACATCACTCACGCGGTGGAGCCACCCCGACGGTTCTGAGTTTCTGGTTTGGTTGGTTTTTCAGGACGATTTAACCACTTTTTCTTCATATCACGTCAATGGGAGAAGGAAGGAAGAGCTGAGTTTCTGAGTTTGGGGCTTGTAGAATTGGAGACGAGCAACAGACCGACGGATGAGCAAGCGACCGGCTATATTAGGAAGCGACCCGATCGTCTAAACCAGAAATGTACACGTTTGAATAATAAAATCTGACCTTTATTTCATCGAATATGTTCGTAAACAGTATAATTTGGTGCCGCTTTTTTGAGAACTATTTTCTCTCGCGAATATTTCTTACCCGGTGATTATGACATCGTTAATCAAACAGTAAGTAGTTCGGAAGAGTGCGGAGGGAGTGGCGGCAGTTTAATTTGAATTTTATGTTTAATTTCAATGTGACTATCGACCACACTATCTGCCAATGCCTATATTATACCTGCTTGTAAATAAAATAAAATACTTATATTGCTGCCGTATTGACATTCGTAATATTTAAGCGTGGAACCAGCCAGTTCAATTCTTGGGGTGAGTTCGGATATGCGACCGGAAAATATAGGCCGAAACGTGAGTCTACGGCATTTATGACTGACTTTAGTCACGATTTCCTGGAATTCAAACACCTTGCTGATAACCTGAGAAACCTCAGGGATGCTGACATGCGAAAAGACCATGTATATATATATATATAGCATTAGAAGACATGCTGATAAACTGAGAACCCTCAGGGATGCGGACTTATATATAACATTAGAAGACCGTCGCCGCTTTTTGTTATTATATGTTTCGATGTATATTTCTGGCGAGGATCGGGCCTGCGGCTGATGAAACAGGGCGGCCGCTTTGAGACCACGTGTCAAAGTCTCCATTGTGCCGGCGCGTTCAGGTATATATCGGTAGACGTCCTGTCACGTGACACCCCCCCCTCCTCCCTCCCCTCAACCGCTCCCCCACACCACCCATCCTATACCGCGCAAACACCCTCCCCTCCCCAGCTATTAGCCGCTTTGTTCCGGTCTTCCCGATTCATTAGCGCCGGTGACAAGCAGGCATTAATCATGCATACGTTTCCCGGATAAAGCCAGGGACCACCCAATGTGTACCGAGCGCACTGGGCACATAGACGGTATATTGCGGCATGACCTATTGATGATATTCAAAATGTTGCCCGTTTTTGGCCTCACTTCGCAGGAAAGCAAGTCACGACAGACAGAACGTCGCTGTATAATACTCAGCGACGGGGATTGAGCCCCCTTCCCACCCCCCCCCCCCACCCACCGACCCCCACTAGGGAGGATGACTCTCCCACACCCCGCCCCCCGCTAGGGAGCATGCCTCCCCGACCCCCCCCCCCCCCCCGCCCCACTGCCCCCGAGCTATTAGTTGTTAGCCTTTGAATGAAGCCTCGGGTGTTAGTTACTTCGCATGCGTCCGCCTGAATGATATGGCTCTGTCTCTGCCTGTATTGCAGTGCCATCATGACCAGTCGGCGAAGAACCTACCCGACCAGTACATCCCCCTATCATACAGTGACGCCATGCAACGGCGGAATTGGAAACAAAGATTTGCTCCCAGGTAGACGAACCTGTACATTGGTAGAATGGCCTCTCACACTGCCTTTTCACAGGGCCCCGGCACCATGGCTTGCCCAGCCCCAAACTTATCAAACGCATTCGAATAACTCGTACGTCACTCACGCGGTTGAGCCACCCCGACCGTTCTGAGTTTCTGGGTGGGTTGGTTATTCAGGACGCTTTAACCACTTTTGGTCATATAGCGTCAATGGGAGAAGGAAGGGAGAGCTCAGCTTCTGAGTTTGGGGCTTGTAGAATTGGAGACGAGCAACAGACCGACGGATGAGCAAGCGACCGGCTATATTAGCAAGCGACCCGATCGTCTAAACCAGAAATGTACACGTTTGAATAATAAAATCTGACCTTTATTTCGTCGAACGTAAACTATAATTTGATGTCGCTTTTGTGAGAACTATTTTCTCTCGCGAATACTTTTACCCGGTGATTATGACATCGTTAATCAAACAGTAAGTAGTTCGGAAGAGAGCGGAGGGAGCGGCGGCAGTTTAATTTGAATTTTATGTTGCATTTCAATGTGGCTCTCGATCACACTATATGGCAATGTCTATATTATACCTGCTTGTAAATAAAAAAATACTTATATTGCTGCCGTATTGACATTCGTAATATTTAAGCGTGCCAGCTCAATTCTTGGGGTAAGTTCGGATATGCGACTAGAGTACTCGGCGCAGATATTTGGAGAATGCGCACTCATACTATCCACTCATGCGCGGATCAAGATAAACCGAAAGCAAAATCCGCGGTCCACGTGAATGTTGCACTTGCTGCACGTGCACAAATCATGAAAATCATTAAACCATACCAAAAAATAAATCAACGGATACGTGTTGTGTTTATTATTTTATTTTCGTTGTTATAATATCATTTACAATTTGTTTGCAGGTCGAAATACTACTTTATACATATTTTACGTATTATGGGACCTGGACGCCATATTGGAAATCCTCGTGATCCTCCTCTGGGTCGGGAGTAAGATCTGGGAGTAAAATGTAACACGTGACCGCCCTATCGGACCACAATCTCCGCCTTCGGTTATGCACTCCGCGGAGGAATCCGACTACTCCGCCCGCATACCCGAACTCACCCCTGGAGACCCCATCAGCCTAAATACTCGCAACATTCAGAGAAATGGAGCACGTGCCTCTTTATCGCCCATTTGTCAGCAAAAAACAGGGCACGTGCTTCCCGTGCCGCCCCCTCACCCCCTCCCCCTGGATCCGCCACTGCTATCGATGTCTCAGCATACATAAATATATATATATATGTTTACATACCGATAGCAACATGTGTTTGACTCACTGTTTTCATTTGTCCCTGGCAACGTTATGACAACGGCGTCAACAACACTGTTTATGACGGAACGTCCACAGATGAATCGTTTTCTATTGCGGTACCCTGCGCCAAGTTACAGGTCGCAAACACCGGCGGAGAACGACTGTGTGCGCCGCAAATACTATAATTGTCCTTCCCACGAAGCACCAGGAAGTTTGGCGGAATTTACAAATCAATTGGCTGTAATCAGCAAAAAGTTGCACAAACTGAATAGTGTAAATTACGTAACACAAGGCGATACTCGGCATAGATATTGACGGTTTTTTACCACATACTTTTCATGGTGTAGTAATATGATGCTGGACGGATCGTTTTTGGTTGCGTAGCAACCAGGCGTACTGAATGGGGAGCCTAACGGATAAGATTGTGAAAATGTTCTTAATCTAGTGAAATCTAGAAATGACCCGAACATGGTAGTGATTAGCGCCTAGACTTTCTGCCGCATCTAGAAGGGACTCGAGAATGGTTGTGGTTGGCATCACTGCTTCTTCGAGTGTGTTACTAATCAGTTGTGGGTTCAAACCGCGCCTATGGCGGAGGCCATCACACGCCTTCCTATATGTTCCTGTCTATTACTTACTTCCTTAGCTGATTCAATGCCTTTCATTGTGTGTCTGTAAGTATTAATTATTTACGTAAGCGCTTTATATTAAAAGCATAAAGTATCAAGGGTACTGAATCTCACAGTAACTGATAAAATATGACTGGAAATTATCATAACTCTTAAACTCCGTCTAGATTTAGTAGAACCCGAAGCTGGCGTGTTATCATTGGCGGTGGATTCGTGGCTAGAATCCGCAGCATAAACTTGATAGTAGCGTCAGAACTCCCGCGCGGTTTAAACGCGAATCCCATTTCAATGTAACTCAAAAAGTACTAAAGCTATCGCATTTGGGGACCGGATATGACGCTAGAGCATGTTGGTGTGGTATATATATATAGACTGATGACCAGCCTGCATGAGTCTCGGCAGTAACTTCCGGTTTGAACCCCGACGTGTCTGACGTATCCAGGAAAAACATTGTTGTGGTTGGTTGGTTCAATGTTCGATACTGCAGTCCGGAAAAAAACAATTTATGAATCATATCATTATACAGACCAGTTGGGATGGTCTGCATGATTCAGGTGTCAGGTTTGGGAACCATGCAATGAGAAAGTTCAGTATATACACCATTAATATAGTATAGTATTGGATCATATGACTGCCTCTCGGGTAGTTATACATATGAATACCCGTCCTCGTGTTCTAAAAATGGTCATACAACACTCTTCCGCCTAAATAATGAATTCCATAATATGTATTGGAAATATACTTGATACCCAGTCAACAAAACATTCCCGCGCCAATCGCTGGTTGTTAGTTTTGGGCTACATTCTTCAGATGCATTCGCGGGGCATGCACAATGGGATATCCGATAATGAAACGCGAGATGGCAAACTCCTCTCCTTTGTTAGCGATGTTTCAATTTTGCCAATATTCGTAATATTGTAACGTTCTTATAACGCTCTTCGAAGCACGCTTCTCTGTAATACACGCCTGATGTCATCTGGCCTTTAATTGAATAACTGTATTTGTTACACCTCGGCCCAGGCCCAGCGCACAGAACCGGACAGATTCGCCAGCAATGTGCCAGAAGCCTGGGGCCAATTGGGGAAGTCCCTTTGGACTAACGCGTTTAGTATTCGCCAAGTGTATCCGGGAAAGGGTGGAGAGTGACATTTAGGTATAAGCCCATGTGTCAATATGAAGTAGGGATGAAGACAAATGAAATGAAGTGGCGATGTACGTCTGAAATTGTGTATTTTAATAGTCTTACTGCAAAACCTGGAACCTCAAAAACACTTCCCAAAATATAGCCTCAATTCATCGCACAATATTGTTCCCATAACCTTGCAATAACATTCGGAGAACAATCTGCGAATGTAATTCTGCTACATGGGATATATTGTGTGGGGTTGTTAGTGTCCTTGCCAAAACCCTAGATATATAGACGGGTTTGACATTGATCTGATTGTTAGAATGCCTAAAAGGCATCAATGTTTGAACGAATATGACGTAGTACACAAAGAAATAACTTCTCCACACGGGATGCACCAGAGACGAATGGAGGATTTCACAACAAATCCCATTACTTATTTCATATTAATTATGTGTGCTTATGCATAAGTTATAAAATTAATATATGTGACTTATGAATGTTATACATGTACATTCTACCCATTTATTACACTTTCATCCACAAAATCCACAGGAGATGAACTTGCTGTGTCAGCAGTTATACCTGACGTGAGTTGCCATTTCAATGCGAACCAATTATACCAATACGGGGAAAATCAATTCCACTGATCGTGTGTCATGTTCCCTGCGACAGTCGCATGGTGGGTAATCCCACTTCGTACTAGGTGGTCACCAGTAAAGGTATGATTATACTCCCAGATGTATTGAAATTTTATATATTGTCTGCAAAGCGAACTGTCACAACATGGTTCGGATGAATATGGTATATATAAATATGATAATTGTTATAGGCCTACATGTACGCTTTCTATTCCTGTATCCGCAAAAAGGACAGGAAGGTATAAAGCCATTTGTAAGGTAACCTTGGGTAAGGGTGATCAGAGGTGGAACTAGGAATTTGATAGGGGGGTTGCGAGCGGGGGGTTGTATTTACAACATGTATGCTCAAGTTTATAATAGGGGGGTGCCCTCTACCCCCCCCCCCCCCCCCGCCCTCCCTCCCACCCCCTGATTCACCTCTGGTGAGTTAGCTGGAGCATACCGATATTTACAGCAATAGGATCTGTAATTTGTATATTACCAATCTCTTCTCCATGTCAAATAAGTATATTTTATGTTGAATTTAAATCCTGCGAGCCTGTGGGCTAGCCGGAGAGAAGCACATTTGTTCACCGGAGCAGAAGTTGGTGGCCGGCTTTATATCCCTGCGCGCCTGTTTGCCGTTCGGTATTCTGTGTCATGTCGACCTCGACTCGCTAGGACGTCCGCGCACGATAAACTAGTCCGCGCAGTTTTATGTTGAAATTGTTGTTTCTCAGACGAGATATAAAACAAATATGCATCAAATTTTGAAATACTTTTAGTCTTGATTCTAAAATTTAAAAAATCTAAGATGGCGCATGTCAATAGGCTGCTTTAGATATGGACGGAGGGGGGCAGGTGTCATCTTCTGGTTTTGTGCCTGATAAATCGTGTCATCATGCCAAGTGGTGTGTTGGCCTCGTTCTCGGTGCGTTGACAAGGTGCTCGGAAGTTAATTCCCGGCCTTTACATAGAACCGGATCTTCTCAAGGGTTAGTTTCTCACGGCCAAGTGGCGACTGGGATACCTGGCAACTGCTTTCATTGTGCGCGATTGTTCTAAGAAATGACTGACAATACTGAGAAAAGAAGAACAGAGACATATTTTTACGTTACTGCTTGTAGAAACTAATTATGGGAGTTAATGGCAGATGAAGAATAAACAAAAAGTAGTTCTGTTGGTTGGGTCCAGACACTAGTTTACGTCTACAGTTATAACCCGCGTCTGCCAGATATCTGTGGATAAAATAAAGGGAACCTATAAACGCCGCGACAAGCTAAATGTGAACATCAGTGAAACATCTGGTTGATGATTTGACCCGCACTTGATAACGTCTGGTTGATGATCTTACCGGCACCTGAGACGTCTGGTGGATAATCTAACCCGCACATGATTCGTCTGGTTGATGATCTGACCCGCACCTGCGGCGTCTGGTTAATAATCTAACCCGCATTTGAGTCGTCTGGTTGATGATCTAACCCGCATATGAGTCGTCTGGTTGATGATCTGACCCGCATATGAGACATCTGGTTGATAATCTGACCCGCACCTGAGACGTCTGGTTAATAATCTAACCCGCACATGAGACTCAAATCTTCAGATTGCGCATCTTTGTGCATTGTTCACCTTATAGTACGAAGCAGCATTTGAGAAGAAAAAAATCACGATGCATAAGTTGTTAAATCAGCAGCTTATGACACAATGTGTTGACGTTATGATATCAACGGAGGTGAAAAGGAACAAGGAATATGTGACCCTTGACAAGTACAAGGAATATGTGACCCTTGACAAGTACAAGAGATATGTGACCCTTGACAAGGGCAAGAGATATGTGGCCCTTGACAAGGGCAAGAGATATGTGACCCTTGACAAGTACAAGAGATATGTGACCCTTGACAAGGGCAAGATATATTTGACCCTTGAGCAGAGACAAGAAAAAGGGACCAACCACAAGGAAAGGACCGTGACCAACGCCAAAGAAAAGGGGACTGTGACCAACGCCAAGGAAAGGGGACTGTGACTTACGCCAAAAAGGGGACTGTCACCAAAGACGAGGAAAGTGGACTGTCATCAACGACAAGGAAAGGGGGCTGTTACCAATGACAAGTAAAGGGGACTGTGACCAACCACAAGGAAAGGGGACTTGACCATTGACAAGGAAAGGGGACTGTGACCAAAGACAAGAAAAGAGAACTGTCACCAACGACAAGGAAAGGGGACTGTGACCAGCGACAAGAAAAGAGGATGTGATAACGACATTAAAAGGACTGTGGCAACGACAAGGAAAGGGGAAAGTCATCAACGACAAGGAAAGGGGACTGTGACCAGCGACAAGGAAAGGGGACTGTGACAAGGACAAAGAAAGGGGACTGTGACCAGCGACAAGGAAAGGGGACTGTGACCAATGACAAGGAAATAGGAATGTGATCAATGACAAGTAAAGGGGACTGTGACCACCGACAAGGAAAGGGGACTGTCACCAGCGACAAGGAAAGGGGACTCTGACCAACGACAAGGAAATGGGACTGTGATCAAAGACAAGGAAAGAAGACTGTGACAACGACAAGTAAAGGGAACTGTGACAACGACAAGTAAAGGGGACTGTCACCAACGACAATGAGAAGGGACTGTGACCAACGACAAGAAAACGGGACTGTGACCAATGACAAGGAAATGGGACTGTGATCAAATACAAGTAAAGGGGACTGTTAGCAACGACAAGGAAAGGGGACTGTCACCAACTACACGTGAAGGGGACTGTGACCACCGACAGGGAAAGGGGACTTGACCAACGACAAGGAAAAGGGACTGTTAGCCACGACAATGAAAGGGGACTGTGACCAGCGACAAGGAAAGAGGACTGTTAGCAACGACAAAGAAAGGGGACTGTCACTAACGACCAGGAAATGGGACTTGACCAACGACAAGGAAAGGGGACTGTGATCAAAGGCAGAGCCAGATGGAAATGTCTCAGACTTAAATCAGCATGTTTATCAGCCTCAGCAACTGCCTTGAGAGGATGGAGGTGGGTGTGAGTAGTAACCGATGATGGAAGAGCTAGTGCCAGGAGAGGAGGGATAACTGGTGGGAGTAGTAACAGGCGATAGAAACACACGACAGTGCCAGAAATGGATGGAAAAAACGGCTGGGGCGACAGAAACTAGGTGTTTTGGTTGGCGCTGAAAAAGAGCGCACATCATAAATTATGTTACAGATATGTATATGCTACATTTTCTACAACGTATCTTTTACGTTAGCTTAACTTGATGTACTTAACCTTATAAATAAATAAATGTTCTATTGCTTTGACTGACTGAATTCCACAAGTACATGCATTGGTATCCACCAACCCCACAACAAAACACATGTATTAGTCGGTATTTTTTATGCTCTATTTATCTATACTGGAAATGGCGTTTTATTCATTGTTTGTGTTTTTTTTTTTTTTTTTTTGGATAACATGTCTGTTCTTTAGTGAACTTCGAGTGCAAATTGGTATTACAGTGATTGTAAAGGCCAGCGTCTAGGTAAATTAATTCATCAAATTAACATAATATAACCACACAAAAGTAAGTATTGAAATATAGGTAGGTGAAGGGTTCATTCAAATTTTCAGATAAAATGGTAATTTTGAGAAAAGAGTTAAAACAGTAGCTGTTCGATGCGTTAAATTCATAAAAACCGCTTTAATCTGCGATGTTTTGTAGCAGACCTTTTAGCAAAATAAATAGTATGACTGCCCGTCTCACGCGAACAGCGCACCATCACCACCAAATTGAAGTCTGCTTTTACGCCACGAAAAAAGTCGAATGATCGCCTCTATTTCTTGGTGTTTAAGGCGTTAATTCCGACATATCATTTATGACCTTCTGTGGCCAATGCATATATCTAAGCCATAATAATATACACGTTTCTAACCGCTCAGGTAATGCATGTTGGGCCCTTAATTAATTTATGAGCCGAACGCCTCAAAAGGTAACGTAAATTGCCAAACTGCTCGAGGTGTGAGCGCGAAAAATTAATTGGCTTAGAATAAAAGATCGCTCTTTAAAACATTACGACGAAACCACGTTAGTACGAGACAAAGTTGATCAAACACTATGCCTTTTTTCTCATGAAAAAAATCGTTGAATGTTCGTATGACAAGAAAATAAATTTCCCTTCATTCATGGTGAGCGTCTTTAGTGAGAGTAATTTTTCGCATGCCAATTTTAGTCTAATTAAAGTATTTTTTATGATATACTCCTATGTTAGTTTTCTGTCGACCGCGCTGTCGACCGCGCAACACGATTGTCCGGTTGACTGCTATGCAAGATCTGTCTTCGTGCCATCATGCCAATCAGAATCTACGGACCTTGTGCCTAAGGGACAAGCCGATGTGTTATACAATAAAATATTACACTTCTAAGTGTTATGAGAGTAGTGGTCGTCCCTGACCTATGTGACCCGTGAGCCATGTGCTCGCCATGCGGCCCACGTGCACATCCCTCGCCATGCATTCGAACGACTAATTTTACACAACAAAACTATTTTTCCTTTATTTCGACCCGCAATATAAGTTTTGATTATTATTGACATTTCATGCGACGTTATATTTGCTAGACACATTGCGCTTGCGAACTTATCTAAACCCCGGGTGTGAAATTATTTAAGATATTACCTTACCGTTTAATACTGACTTGGGGCGAAGGAACACTGGGGCAAAGTGGTTCGGGGTTAATTTATACACAGCATCTCATTTAAAATATTTAAAACAAACCTTTATCTTCACAGGATTTTATACCAGTGGATAATTTAAACAGAACTGTTTTCTTACGGTTCTTCTTCACTCTCCTCCACGACAGCCATATTGGACCGCAAAACACTTAGACCCATTATTCTGAGCTAGTTAAGGTGTTTACATTGTTGTTGAAGACAAAGACACGCCTACAATGGCTCTCAGCTACTCTTTGTTCCTTAACCAATTTTGCATGACTCGGTTGAACACTGCGCCACACTCCAGCGCTCCAAGGCAGACATGCATGCGACCGAACTAAATGCGCGTGCGCTGATTATAAAACGCAAGCATCATTTTTTGTTATTTCTATCTCTTTCTAGCATCACTCAGTCTAAGTGGTTTAGGTCTCTTGCAGTAGCATTAATTAGAGCTGCTCTACAATGCACAATCGAGCGGTAATTACTACGAGGTTGGCATACCTGGGACAAGCTAATTTACGACCTGTGGTGTGCATTAAGGCTGGGCACAGACTCAAAGTGGAGCGCCGTTATACAAACATGGCGGCGACAGTGACAAGGGGAATGTCGACCGTGTGGGCACGAGCGGAATTAGTATTCAACACGATACGGGTTAGAAATTAATTGATATTTGGTTGCCCGTTCGCCTTGCAGTTATTTAGCGCCGAACACTGGTTTCCGCCGCAGCTCACAGCCCAAGGGTCTCCATTAAAACGGCATAACGCAGAGTCGACCATTCAGTCACTGGTGGCGGGAAACGGCAGACGACATAGCGTGGAGAAGTGAAGCGGGATTTTAACCGTCAAACATCACCCGAAGAACAGTTTTCATGTGCAACTGGCGGCGAAACATACGATAAACCATGATGGAGGAGAACAAATGTCGAATCCTTAGTGTTCTCTGGTTATTGCTGACCACATGCAGGTGAGAACCGTTAATTTTGTGTGCCTTTATGTAAATATGAACCAAGGTTAACGTTATGAAATGCTATCACAAGTATTCACAATTATTTGCTTACCCAATGATATTTTATAAAGATTTATTCAGATATATTCTGTCACAGTTAAAAGTTTTGACATGTTTTAGCTGATGATGTACGCTTATATTTCTAAATATGTCTCACTGTCAACGCGTTTATAGTTTTATTAACACGGCGATGCATGGCCATGTATCTTGCATTGAATACGCCAAATATCAGTACTAAATAATATCAAATTGTCTCTAACTGGGAACAGTAACATTCGACTTGCCTTGCATTAAAATTAATACCTTCAAATCGTATTGTTTTACATAATGACTTAATTTATATTCATCATTACAAATGATATACATTTTTTTTACTGTAGCAATAGATATAACTGTGGTTTAATGTACTATACCATAAACTAGGGTCTAGACTCTACACCTCACCTCACTATCATGCGTACGGACGGAGACTGCGTCATATATTACTCATTAATAACTCAAACCCCCACTTGGACAACCAAACGTACACATATCACCGTGCCACACACATCACGTCCGTCGTAAATGCCAGCGGACGTGAAATCAGAGTGAAATGTACCAGTCTGGTTCTGGGCAGTGTCGCGCCCTATTGTCTCGACCCCAGTGTCTAGTCTAACTGCGCGCGCTGTGACACACTCATACTATACGCAATGCTGCGGGCATGTCACGTGACAAAAAGACCAGTACCACGTACACGTGCGCGTCTATAGCGCGGGCATCGCATCTCGTCATCAAACCCCTCGATTGATATTTCCGGTGATAAGTGATTTTAAATTATTACCTGGATTGAAAGCTGCGAATGTAGGAATTTCCAGCGTGTATAATAGCTTTTTTTTAATTTCACCATAACAAAGTCACACATCAAAAAACCATTTCCCATAAATGAATGCCACTTAGATCTAATCGTGTATAATGTAGTAAACACTTTCCCATTTGAGCTCTAGCCTTTACGACCATACTCCAATTCGTTCCCTCGCTTGCCATTGCACCATCAACTATAAATTTGAGCATGAAACAATATATGGTTATTCAGCCAATACATGCTGCACATTTCAAATTGTCAAATTTAAAGTTACCTTACTAGCATCTTTGACTTTGCATCAAGACGTTTATGCACCCAATTATGACCGCATCATAGTGTGCTCCAAATGGTGTTCTGAACAGTGTCTGTGTGCCAGCACGAATTTCGCATTTTGGATAGATCGAGAATAACATTTCTCTTTTTCATTAGCAGCCAAAAACATACTAAAATAGTATTGCCTATAAGTTTATTCTTCTTCTAATCGTCTACCGTTGGAAGGAACGTTTGAAAAGCCCACTTAACCTAAGCAAACACACACACAACTTTTAATTAAATAAATGGGCCATGGTATCAATTCAATGCACAGAGCAGTGCATTTCAGTGTGCTGGTACAAAAGTTTACATATCTTTCACATATCAGCTAGACTAGATAAAATCCATAGCAAAAAAGAACAAAAAAAATATATAGAACAGAATATTCCGAATTTCAAAAGAATTTTTAGATGATAGCATTGTGATTGACTGCTTTCGCGATAGATACAGTACAATCCTGTTATGACAAATAACAAACGCATTTCTAATATGATATTCGTTTTCAATGGCTTGTATTCCTGCAGCGAGACAAACAATGGAGAATCCAAGATTTATGTCTACTATCAACTACTACTACTACTTCTTACTTTTCGACCTGTTACCTGCTACTAATCCAACTGTTACTAACCCGTGTGTTGTTACTCCTGTCTTGGCCTGCAGCACAGTGATCCAGGCACAGCAAGGCTACGGAAGCAGTGGGGGAGGCAGCAAGGGGGACCCCCCTCTGGCCATCCTCTCGCTGGGGCTGGGCTACCCCATCGAGCTGCCGCAGATCTCCTTCCCCCCCGTCATCGCCGAGCCACCGCCCCAGGTCAACACTGGGTACGGGGACATTTCTAACGGACTTTCTACGGGTTTCAGCTATGGTGACTCTATGGGTCCCATGGATATGGGCTATGGAAGTCTAGTTCTGCCTTCTCCGCCTTCTGGATATGGCCAGAGCCAGTCGTCGGGATATTCCCAGCAGCAGCCGTCTGGGCATGGGCAGCCTCAGCAACAGCAGAGTTCAGGCTATGGACAGCCTCAGCAACAACAAAGTTCAGGTTATGGACAGCCGCAGCAACAGAGCTCTGGCTACGGCCCTCCTCCCGCCCCCCAACCCCAGGGATATGGCCCCCCACCAGCCCCCCAGACCCAGGGATATGGTCCCCCTCCCGCCCCCCAGCCCCAGGGATATGGCCCCCCACCAGCCCCCCAGCCCCAGGGATACGGACCCCCTCCCGCCCCCCAGCCCCAGGGATATGGCCCTGCCCCGGCCCCCCAGCCCCAGGGATATGGCCCTCCCCCCGCCCCCCAGCCCCAGGGATATGGCCCTCCCCCCGCCCCCCAGCCCCAGGGATATGGCCCTGCCCCGGCCCCCCAGCCCCAAGGATATGGTCCCCCTCCCGCCCCCCAGCCCCAGGGATATGGCCCTGCCCCGGCCCCCCAGCCCCAGGGATATGGCCCTGCCCCGGCCCCCCAGCCCCAAGGATATGGTCCTGCCCCGGCCCCCCAGCCCCAAGGATATGGCCCTCCCCCGGCCCCCCAGCCCCAAGGATATGGCCCTCACCCGGCCCCCCAGCCCCAAGGGTACGGACCCCCACCAGCCCCCCAGCCCCAGGGATATGGCCCTCCCCCGGCCCCCCAGCCCCAAGGATATGGCCCTCCCCCGGCCCCCCAGCCCCAAGGATATGGCCCTCCCCCGGCCCCCCAGCCCCAAGGGTACGGTCCCCCACCAGCCCCCCAGCCCCAGGGATATGGCCCTCCCCCGGCCCCCCAACCACAAGTCTACGGACCCCCACCAGCCCCCCAGCACCAGGGATATGGCCCCCCTCCTGCCCCCCAGCCACAAGGGTACGGACCCCCACCAGCCCCCCAGCATCAGGGATATGGCCCCCCTCCAGCACCGCAACCCCAGGGTTACGGACACACGTCCGCCCCTGAGCCTATGGGCTACGGATACGTCCCCGCCCCGGAACCCAAACGCTACCACCCAGCTCCCGCCCCAATGCCCCGTGGTTACGGCTACCACCCTCCCCCACCGACCCCCAAGCCCCACAGCTATGGCTACCCGAAGCCCAGTTACGGCAAGAAACCCCAATCTGGTTACGGCAAGAAACCCCAATCTGGTTACGGCAAGAAACCCCAATCTGGTTACGGATCATCGTCGCGGAAGTCCGAGAAGAAGGATGACAAGTATGAGGTTCGTTATGACGTAGAAGTCTTGCGCAAGAACCCGTACAAGAACATCAATAACCTCTTCCATGCGTAATGCGCTCGTCATGCCTCTTCCTGCCCCTCATCGCCTTCTCTCGCTGCCCAACACGGTGTCACAACCCATCCAATATCATGCGTTGCTTGACAAAGAAGCACCAGAGGCCAGTGACCAACGGGATGGTTCTGTTATTTATCCTCGTCAACGTGTACGTAATAAAGCCATTTTCACAACATACGCCTTGTTACTTACAGAAAAAGCGCACATTGTATGTATCGAAGTCATGCTAACGTTTCGTCTTAATCATTGGCATGTCAATGGAAAGAGACAATAATGATATGAATAGAAATTATTGTAAGAATGGAATTGCAGAGAAAGTTATGTGGGGACTCAAAGGTAGGCACATTTGTTGCCGCACGTCGGAATAATTGACAGATCTAGACTGTCAATCATTTACTGACGTCACTGTTGCTTGGTTTAATCCAATCATGTGATGAAAAAGGATCTTCCACGTGCATTATGTCGGACAAACAAATCGGAGAAACAAAGCAACATGTCACTTTGTTGTCAGTTTTAGTTTTCTCCTCTGTACATACCATCAGCTATGATTGTCAATTTCGTACTCACGATTAAGGGAAAAGGACTCAAGCGTGGGCGGGGCTTAGTGTCAGAGTGTGGCTCGGTCTACTGTGCATCACTCTCAAATACGACATCAAGGGTGATGCGCATAGCACTCAGATTGACGGACGTGAAAGTGGGTAGCCATCTATTCAGGACGCCGCGTCAATGTCTCAGGGTAGAGACTGAAGATCACATGGAACCAGCCAAGACTGCCTTCGAGCGATATACAGGGTGCGTGCGAACAATGTATATTCGTCCGTAACATTGTTTAGTCAAATAATCAAATAAAACATATCTTTTGCATCTAATGTGTTGAGTGTGAAAATCATAAACTAATAATAAACGAGCT
The DNA here is from genome assembly GCA_964019135.1 of Arenicola marina. Classification (NCBI taxonomy): domain Eukaryota; kingdom Metazoa; phylum Annelida; class Polychaeta; family Arenicolidae; genus Arenicola; species Arenicola marina. The sequence goes on along the minus strand of OZ025256.1, from coordinate 40,264,924 downwards.
GGCGACTATTGTTTGAGAAGAGTTGTCAGCATGAAGCGATACTCAAGAAATACAATACAATTATGCACGAGCACCACAGAGTCTTGGTATCGGGTCTATTGTTATCGTGAGAAATAAACATTATTGCATTATTATTGTTATTATTATTATTTATGAGGGTCGGTGTCATTGAATGGTATAAATGTGCCCCCCGTAGTTGGCAGCGAGATTGCGACAAAAACACCGACATACCAGTGTGCGAACCTCCATCACTCTCCCTGTCCGAGCATAGGAATTTTCTTAAATACTTTCGACCGGAAGGTAAATTCCTATTTATCTTTTATTTGTATGTGAATGATACACCTGCAAAGACGTTGAGTGCGGGAGTGCGTTTTTGACGTGAACAAACGAACAGTGTTCTTGACGCACAATGCGAGACAGACACTTTAAGGAAAATGAAACAGTGCCAATTGATTTCCTAGTTAACGGGCATGCAGCAACGGTTCCTCGGGCTGGTGTGTGACATGACATCAATGGCCGTATTCGATTATGCTATCGGGGTGCTCGGGGAATAAATGAACGTTAATCGAACACCTAGTGCTGTGATCCGATTGAGGCGATTCAACACTCGTGACAAGTGAAGTTAAGAGAAAGCAACAGCGGCCATATTGACGCTTTAACACGATCGCATGCTAAGCGTTCGGATTAGTAACAACACGATAACAACTGACGCATGCGTATTTCAAGTTATCGGATCATCACAGTGGAATACGACCAATGGGGAACGAGGGACCTGGTGTTCTGTGTAACAACTCCGCAGGAATCGATCTGGTCGTGTCACATGGTCATACCATGTGACTTCCGGTTCTTGTTGTCTGATACTTTCGGGCGGTTAAAGATAAAGTATGATATCGGGAAACGGTCATTTCGGATTTCATTTGCTCTAACCATATTTGCTCGGTTCACAGCTGGCTACAAGGCATCAACATCTGCTAAACGGAGCCAATCGAGTGTCACTGGGAATCAGGTAGTTAGTTCCAAAACAGTTAGCTGGTAACAAGCAACCGACATTAATTACTGACCATTGTAGTAAAAAACATGTTTCTTAATCTGCCACATTTAAAATTTGCGCCATCATTCTTGATAACTAATCGGATCACTATTTTCATATTGCTTCTGGGACCCAATGTGTCTGAAGAAATATCAAAATGCGGCATGAAATATACATAATGACTAACTGAATGACTGGTTCGGCGCCTAATGAATGGCCAGTGGTGGATTCCACAAACGTCGGCTTAGTCGACTAAAGTTAGCCTGTAAAGGATGGACACTTTTAGTCGACTAAGCCCCGTACAGTTAGCCTGTAAAGGATGGACACTTTTAGTCGACTAAGCCCCGTACAGTTAGCCTGTAAAGGATGGACACTTTTAGCCGACTAAGCCCCGTACAGTTAGCCTGTAAAGGATGGACACTTTTAGTCGACTAAGCCCCGTAGCCGGCTAAACTATGTACTTGAAATAGGCCACAAAGGTCTACCAGTCGGATGTCCTGATGCTTAATAAAGCACGAACTCAGCCATCAGCAAAACGGCCGTTGGCTAACTGGCGATTGGACGGTGAAGTTAGCCAGACGGCAGGATGCTTAATGTAATTCATGTAACATACCCAGACTGAAACTCATAAATAATTATGATAGACACATTTTTTTTATTTGCAATCAACAAGTGGGATGGAGTGAATCGGGGATCGGGAGCATTATACAAATATTCACCCTCAAGGGCTGCGTTATGCATGCATCACATAGAACAGAAAGAAACCGGTATCTAGATATGTAGATCAAAGCCATTGCCAATAGGGTCAGAATATGTAAATTCCGGTGTGGAAACCGGCCCATGCTAATATGGGGATGCGTACCCACAACCCACAGCCAACCTGCTTTGGTAAAGCTTCATTATTGATCCTGTATTGGTTACTGCATAGAAGATAAGCATCCCGGATCATTATAAATCGTTAAATGTCACCCGTTCTATTTACATCTCTTCTTCGTCATGTCTTCCTTCTCTGTCTGCGTCAGTGGAAGACTCGTTAAACCATAGTAGTGACGTCACTCAATTGTTCGTGCCGTCGCCAATGTGAGTTAATTTTGAGTACTGGACTTCGCCGCCATAGTTCAATGCAGATACACATTTCACTCAACCAATCCACTCTCGTCGATTTCATCGGTTTATCTTGACGAATCCGCGTCCCGTTGTTTATCTTTTACGTCATACAGCATATTGCCATGTCCCTTGTAAAATCCACTGATGACGTCACTGTATTGTTCTCTCGCGACATCATAACAATGGGCTTTGCCCCCGGACTCCATTAGTATCCGGTAATGTTGTGTTCCTCGGACATTAACTTACAGTCTGGGGTCTTGTCACACATTGCTCTGTACAGTCTGGGGTCTTGTCACACCTTGCTCTGTACAGTCTGGGGTCTTGTTACACCTTGCTCTGTACAGTCTGGGGTCTTGTCACACATTGCTCTGTACAGTCTGGGGTCTTGTTACACCTTGCTCTGTACAGTCTGGGGTCTTGTCACACTTTGCTCTGTACAGTCTGGGGTCTTGTTACACCTTGCTCTGTACAGTCTGGGGTCTTGTTATACCTTGCTCTGTACAGTCTGGGGTCTTGTTACACTTTGCTCTGTACAGTCTGGGGTCTTGTTACACCTTGCTCTGTACAGTCTGGGGTCTTGTCACACCTTGCTCCGTACAGTCTGGGGTCTTGTCACACCTTGCTCTGTACAGTCTGGGGTCTTGTTACACCTTGCTCTGTACAGTCTGGGGTCTTGTTACACTTTGCTCTGTACAGTCTGGGGTCTTGTTATACCTTGCTCTGTACAGTCTGGGGTCTTGTTACACTTTGCTCTGTACAGTCTGGGGTCTTGTTACACCTTGCTCTGTACAGTCTGGGGTCTTGTCACACCTTGCTCCGTACAGTCTGGGGTCTTGTCACACCTTGCTCTGTACAGTCTGGGGTCTTGTCACACCTTGCTCTGTACAGTCTGGGGTCTTGTCACACCTTGCTCCGTACAGTCTGGGGTCTTGTCACACATTGCTCTGTACAGTCTGGGGTCTTGTTACACTTTGCTCTGTACAGTCTGGGGTCTTGTCACACATTGCTCTGCACAGTCTGGGGTCTTGTCACACATTGCTCTGTACAGTCTGGGGTCTTGTTACACCTTGCTCTGTACAGTCTGGGGTCTTGTTACACTTTGCTCTGTACAGTCTGGGGTCTTGTTACACCTTGCGCTGTACAATCTGGGGTCTTGTTACACTTTGCTCTGTACATTCTGGGGTCTTGTCACACCTTGCTCTGTACAGTCTGGGGTCTTGTTACACCTTGCTCTGTACAGTCTGGGGTCTTGTTACACTTTGCTCTGTACATTCTGGGGTCTTGTCACACCTTGCTCTGTACAGTCTGGGGTCTTGTCACACCTTGCTCTGCACAGTCTGGGGTCTTGTCACACCTTGCTCTGTACAGTCTGGGGTCTTGTTACACTTTGCTCTGTACAGTCTGGGGTCTTGTTACACCTTGCGCTGTACAATCTGGGGTCTTGTTACACTTTGCTCTGTACATTCTGGGGTCTTGTCACACCTTGCTCTGTACAGTCTGGGGTCTTGTTACACCTTGCTCTGTACAGTCTGGGGTCTTGTTACACTTTGCTCTGTACATTCTGGGGTCTTGTCACACCTTGCTCTGTACAGTCTGGGGTCTTGTCACACCTTGCTCTGTACAGTCTGGGGTCTTGTCACACCTTGCTCTGTACAGTCTGGGGTCTTGTCACACCTTGCTCTGTACAGTCTGGGGTCTTGTCACACCTTGCTCTGTACAGTCTGGGGTCTTGTCACACCTTGCTCTGTACAGTCTCGGGTCTTGTTACACCTTGCTCTGTACAGTCTGGGGTCTAGTTACACCTTGCTCTGTACAGTCTGGGGTCTTGTTACACCTTGCTCTGTACATTCTGGGGTCTTGTCACACCTTGCTCTGTACAGTCTGGGGTCTTGTTACACCTTGCTCTGTACAGTCTGGGGTCTTGTCACACATTGCTCTGTACAGTCTGGGGTCTTGTTACACCTTGCTCTGTACAGTCTGGGGTCTTGTTACACCTTGCTCTGTACAGTCTTGGGTCTTGTTATACCTTGCTCTGTACAGTCTGGGGTCTTGTTACACCTTGCTCTGTACAGTCTGGGGTCTTGTCACACCTTGCTCTGTACAGTCTGGGGTCTTGTTACACTTTGCGCTGTACAGTCTTGGGTCTTGTTACACTTTGCTCTGTACAGTCTTGGGTCTTGTTACACTTTGCTCTGTACAGTCTGGGGTCTTGTTACACCTTGCGCTGTACAGTCTGGGGTCTTGTTACACCTTGCCGGACCCGGCGTGAGTCTTGGTCACATTGTAGACGTAGCACATCATGCCGAATATGGCAAACATGAGGAGGACCAGCAATATCGCCAGCCCCAAAACCACGTACACCGAGATCGACATCTGAAAGCATATAACAGGGGTCAATATGTCAGCGGAGTGTTTTTTGCCACTTTCATCTTCTATGTTAGAACCCGCGAAATGTATTATTGTAGTAAACGTTAGGCGTGAGTAATACGTGAGATATGCTGAAGCAATGGCTCTCCCTTACATCGAAGAACGACCGAAAGTTGGCTGCAGTAAAAGAAAAAAACCGGCCCCTGATGAAGCCGATAGAACAATAAGGTATGAAAGTTTGAAATGCCCTCGACACATGTAAGAGGCTTGACTTCTCGTTTTGATACTGCCAAAAAAATACAATTAATTACAACTTAAAAACACCGTTGCGCAGCCGGCTAACATGTTAGCATCCTTGAATGCAAAGGAAAGTAATGATATCATTGAGTTGTTTTTTACCTTTCGAAGGTCAATTTGTTTCACGGCTAATAGACATTGTTTGTCAAATTAAAAGTCAGCAATAAGATGTTTACTTACGATGTCGGCGGCTTCTGGCTCCCCTTGTCCTTGGCCCGTTGGTTCCCCTGCTCCTTCCCCCTCTGGCTCTCCTGTCACTTCTGGTTCACCCTCTCCCTCCCCCTCTGGTTCCCCTGTCGCTTCTGGTTCCCCTTCACCCTCCCCCTCTGGTTCTCCTGTAGCTTCTGGTTCCCCCTCCCCCTCTGCCTCGGCGTCTGCCTCGGCCTCTGCCTCGGCCTCTGCCTCGGCCTCGGCCTCGGCCTCTGCTTCTGCCTCGGCCTCTGCCTCGGCCTCTGCCTCGGCCTCTGCCTCGGCCTCTGCTTCTGCCTCGGCCTCGGCCTCCCCCTCTGGCTCTGGGTCCGATTCTCCATCCGCAGCTGACTGCCCCATGGTCAGGGTCCGGAAGGTATCCGGTAGAAGCCGGACCCACAACACCACGCCGTTCAAGTTGGGCGCCGTCGTGACGCTGTCGGCCGTCACCGGCCCCGAGAACTCAACGATCTGCCGGTCAAACTGTTGAAAGGCCGGCCACATGATCTCGCTACCGCTCTCGTCCATCATCATCGGTTTACTGGTGGGAAGACAACAACATTTTAGCTATTACTATGGTATAATTATAGCACATGTTAGGGCGGAGCGGGGGGGGGGGGGCGGGGTGCTCGGTTGCACCCCCCTCCCACCTTGGGAACTTAAACATACGCTGCAAAAGTCGGGTTTCTCCGCCCCTCCCACCCCCCCCCCCCCCCCCCCCACCTGGCAAGTTACTAGATCCGCCCCTTCCGCCAGGAAGCTCAAAAGGAAAGGGTTGATCAAACACCATAGACAGTCTAAATACAAATCTACTCATTATAAGTTGACATAATAATTCCTTCTATCACTATTATACTACAGATGGATATCTCTTCTTTTTTTCAATATCATGTCTAATGACATTCTGTTTTTCGGTGTGCGTGGTGAAATAATTGATTGACTGGTTTTATATTCTGGACGCTTTGACCACTTTTGTTACATAATTGAAGCGAGAAGGCCAATCTTCAATTAAAAGGTAAACATGCAGAATTCAAACGCACATCATTTAGTTTACGTCAAGGATAAAATGTTTCGAAGCGCCACCTACTTGAAGACATTATTAAAATAAAATCTCAACGTCGCCATGGCTACCAACTGACAGATTACGTCACTGCGATGCAGCCTCATGCTTTGTATACACTTCTGACAGTTTGGCAGTGCTTCGGCTGTCTTTCCATTGTTATAGTAGTACCTCATCAAAATACATTATCCCTGTTAACATAATATAATATAATATGTTAACAAGGATAACACATTGGCACGGGTATCCGTGCCGTTGCCACTACAGGCCTTTGTCTCGGACATACTAAAGTATATGAAGCTTTATCGGTCGCAAGACAAAAGGGTGGTGCTCGCAGTAACCAAAGCATGTCTGATAATTACGCCGGAAACACACGTTTGTGATTAATGCCAGAAAACGTGATTTGTGATCGGTCGATTGATGTTTGGTCATGGCTCTTTTGCATATATACTCAAATTCGACCTCTTTTAACGTCTAGAGATGATACTTTATAAATTTAGTACATACCCGGTTTTGGCAAAGGAGCTCCAGGCTTGCACCATGGCTGTGGACAGCTGAAGGTCCTCCCCTGTCATGGTCGACATGTCAGGATCGCCCATGACGTAGGACATCTGAGTGCCACTTCCGGCGCCAATGGCCAGCGGCGACTGGGAATACTGCCTCTGATTGGCTGGCGAGGACCGGCTGAAGTAGTACATGTAAACGCGTGCACCGGCGGCCGAGAGGCGTACACTCGCCAACGTAGAAGGCGCTGCTCCATACAGGTCTTTGCCAAAGTCAAGAGTGGCTCTCAAATTGGCCATCCTGTCGGAGGTGTCCTTATAGTACATGGCCATGGCGATCTGCATCATGTTGCGTCCCACTGGCGTGTTGGGGGGCGGGTAGCCGTAAATCTGCATCATCAGGCCCACCTGCGTCTTGCTGTCGTCCAAATCCAAGCCGTTCTTGAATATCTCGTCTTTGTGGGGGTCCCCGTTCAGCAAGATGTCCCCCTGCTCCGAATTGTAGCCGATGATGTAATCGACGGGGTTGAAAAGTCCGGAGTTCCAGAGCTGGTCGGGTTGGTCTGTCAGGAAGTTGCCGTCCACCACGATGGCTGGGGAGTAGAAAGGCATCGCGTCCAGGAGGGCGTCCACGGGGGCTTGCTGCAGGCACAGGAAGGCGGTCGTCCGGTTGTCGGTGGGCGGACATCCGGCCCGCGCCGCCACCTTCTGCCAGTGCATCCTCAGCCCCTCGTCCCCGACCGTAGGGCGCTTCATGTTGGCGGTCACGCCTCCCATGGATCCGGCTCTCCGGAACAGCCCCGCCGATCCCTTGTACAACACGTGCAACGAGACCGCCATTCCTCCTGTCTCGTCGCCTAGCAACATGACTTTGGTGGGGTCGCCGCCGAACTTGGCGATGTTTCTGTTCACCCACGAGATGGCAACGTGCTGGTCCCATATCCCCATGTTGCCAGGGGAACTGTGCGGCATGTCGTAATTCTCGTGCACCAGGAAGCCGAAAATGTTCAGGCGGTAGTTCAAGCTTACAACGATGACGTCACCGCCCCGGACCAGGGACATGGCGTCATTGACGCTGGAGGAGCCGAGGATTTCCGCCGATCCGTATGCGTATTTCCCGCCATGGAGGAAGATGACCACGGCCTTCATGTCCCCGGGATCGACGCCATTGCCGGGCAGGAAGACATTCAGGTGCAGGCAATCCTCGCTGGTCTCCATTTCATCGATAGCGCTCTGATCCAGATCCGAGTAGGCGCTTAGATACGATTTCTGTTGGGGGCAGGCCGGGCGATAATAGGTAGCATCGTACTCCTCATCCTCCCAACCGCTATGCGGGGTCGGCAGCTTGAAGCGGAGATCTCCGATAGGGGGCGCCGCGTAGGGCAACCCCAGGAATTGTGTGACGTCACCGGCCGAGGAGCTGACCACCTGACCTCGCGCCGTGCCCTGCATCAGGTCGACTGTGGTCTGGGCAGAGGTCAAGGTCATCAACCCGAGGATGACGGCGAATCGCAGCATGGTGAATATGGATCTGCCAACCAGAAAAGTGTTGCAACTTAGTCTGTCTGTGGCAGAGGCTATCAACTGAATAAGTCCGCCAAATGTCAAAGATTGTCCTGTTGCTGTTGCCACGGTTCCCGTTCTCTCCGGCGTCTCGCAACATGTGATGGCGACGCACAACTTCTGAGGTGATGAAGTGATGCTGCGGCCCGCAGCGCCCCCTGGGATCTATGTTTGGAAGTGTGTATGGGGGATGTGCTAGTAGATGGTAGGCGGGGGTGGAGGGGTAGAGGGTGAGGGATGGGGTGGAGGGGTAGAGGGTGAGAGAGAGGGGGGCACCCCGTCACGGACACGTGGACCGTGGGTAGCACAGTCACGCTGAGAAGACCAGAACATAAAAACAGTCCCCTAAGCGGCGGCGAAGCGGCGAAAAAAATGTGCAAGTCAGAATGGCCAGCTTGAGTGGTCGGCTATTGGGGCAACATGGGGACAGGCCTAGAATGGGGTAGGGGTGGATGGGTGGGTGCGGTGTTCCCAGTGGGTGGGTGCGGTGTCCCCGGTAGGGTGAGATGGTGACCTGACGCAGTCGGGACAGAGTTTAAGTTTAAATAGGGTTGGTGGTGGTTTCGGGTAGGGTGAGATAAGGCCAGGGTGGCCGGTGGCTTACGGAGGGTAGGGGTAGGGTTCTTAGGGGTGAAGAAGTCACCTAGAGGTGTTGTGGGGTAGGGGTATGTTGGTGGTTTACGGTAGGTTAAAGGCACATGATATAACAGGTCGGTGGCTTCAGTTTGTAAAGACCCTTAGCATAAGGACCTCATCATGGTGAGCATGGCTTCTGTCTCAGTTGCAGAGGCTGCATGAATTGCCAAGGCGGCGGCTCCTGCTGTAAGGATGCATAGAACCAACCATCTCACTCAAGGCGTTGACAGAATGGTTTCAACTAGCCCATGGATATCTTTAAGCTCTACCATAGGCTATGATGTAACATAAAATTGATGCATACCCTCCTTCCCACACCCGACCTTGCTCCCTGCTTCAAATGCTCCTCAAGACTCAAATGCTCCTCAAATACAGTTGCGGGATTTGTTTCTTTCGCAACGCAATGACCCACACATCACAGATATATATACAGGCCATAAATTAGACAAGGGAATTATTTTTGGGTTCAGGCAGCCGCCAACATAACTATTACGCTGCTTGATACGCCAAGCATGCTAGAAGGCATCATTCAGCGGCATCGTGACATGCAGCTTAGAGTGCGCCCGTCATCTATCCATTCATTAGTAGAGCCCGACCCGTAAATATTGTCTGTTGGCTGTAGAGGCCGGGGTTGTCCATAGGCAAAAGCCAACCGGCCGTAGCCGGTGAACTTTCAGGCGTCAAAAGTCAAAAGTCACCTCATAATAACTGTGCAGTCACGCCGCCTGGGATCTGGGGGTCGAGTCTCCATGGCTGGGGGCCCTGTGGGGGGACAGAGTCTGTATCATGGCCTGACAACCCTCATCCCAAGGACACACGCTAGCCACGCATCTCAACCCCCGAGATATGTCCCGCCATACATTAAACTTTCACTGTAACTTATCGCCTCTCGAGTGACTCAGCAATATTGCACCCCAATCGTACACATCCGCACCCCACCTACTGCCACCCCCATCCGAAACCCACCTTCGCCACCCCATCCCCACAGCACCTATCCTACCCTGGACACCCCAGCCTTTCCTTCTCGTAACTTCTAATTAGGCGTGCAGGGTTCGATGTGACCAATGGGTCCCCATCTCACCCAAAGACTCCTCCACCCACCCAGTGGCGGATCCAGGAGGCACAAGGGGCACATGGGTCATGTGCCCCCCCCCCCACCCACCCACCCACCCATCGGTAGACAATAGGCGAACAAAGGCAGGTGCCACCCCCCCCCCCCCCTTTTCTGACGAAGGCACAGTCATCTTTCTGCGCAAGCTTACCAGCACCTCGCCCCTGTCGCCAGTTTCTCACTGGATCGGCGCCTGGACAGCACTTAAATAAACGGTGCCCCCTTTAGTAAATTCCTGGATCCGCCACTACTACCCCCTATACTTTTTTTCAAATCCTCTATCTGCCCTTGTGTGACTTTAAGCGTCGGTTGCTACAATTACTTTGGACACTGTTATGACCACAGTGAGAACGTTACGGCTGCAGGTCTATCCAGTCACCATGTCGGAACGTATACGTAATCAGCTTGGCCCTTCACAGTTCTTCCAGTTTCGCTTTTTTCCGAAGTGTGTTTCTGTTATCAAATTGTCCAGCAATGTTGATTGAGAACACATTAAGAGTTTACCCGTAGGACACATTAGGATAAAATACTAATACATGTGCAGAAATTTGTCTTTTCTTTCGTAAAAGCCTAAATTTTGGAATTTAAGGACAATCTAAAAATATAGTACGGTGATGTGTGATTTTTTGGAGGATTTTCTAAAAACTATAATAACAACAATCAATCTCTAAACCGATCCTCGTGTCGTTAGGCTCTCAGGTGACCCGAGCACTCAAGTCGAGGACTCTTGCCCACTGAGCTACCGGGCCGGCCCCTCTCGACGGTGGAGTCTAGGGGTTCATTGATAACGTGAACGTTTCTCTTTTGTCTTTTGTTTTGTGACATCATCGGTGATACGTTCGGTGATACGCGACAACATTTCGCGTGCGTCCCCTCGCCCCCCCCCCCCCTCTATCCTAACGCCATAGTGGCGCTACCTCTGCTTGAAACTCCTTATTATGGTGGCAGCATGAATCTGTATGGTAGTTGTATAGTGACCAGTATTATAGTTTTTCCACGAATCCGTGTTATAGTGGTATCATGATTACGCACAACGAAGTCTCTGCGATTTCGTTTTCCGCAAAACATAGTAATGTGTAGACGATCATGAAATTCGGTTCTATTAGTGGAATGATGTGTCACTGATGTTGGCATCACTCGTAAATGTGAAATATTCGTACACGCCAACACTTCTTGGTGAGAAAAACGAAGTGTCTGACCTGACCATAAGACTTTCAAGAAATCGTTGAAACCATCCACCGAAGTCAAAAGACAAGTACCGATATAAAGGTCAGCATGACACTTATTTGACGATAATCTGTTCAAATTAAAAATATTCTAAAACTTCCTACATTGTGAAACGGAGTAGCTTGCTCCTAGCAAAGGATAACTTAATATATGCATGGTGCTTCTTGCGTGCGCCTGCATTAGGCATAATACTCTCTCCCACATGCTTTTGAGAAAGAAAGGGCACAGACATGAAGCGAGCACCTTTCATGCTGGGTCCCACTAATCATGATTGGGGAAAAGGAGCAGAAATCTGCTTAATTCCCTTGGCACTCAAAACTCACCGAAGACAACTTTTTGCTTCACATTAGGGTATTAAGAACGGTCTGAGAGATGATGGTGCAGAGCGGCGAGGGGTTTATATATGCCCTGCGATACCTTGTCTCGTTCTGTCGTCAGCACACAGCATATACAATGGTGGGTACTTATCTAGGTACCTATATATGGAATCTCCAGTCTGGAAAAGCATTAGTGTTTTTTCGTTCCCTTGCCCAGCTTATGTGACTTTTATGGTCTTGTGGCTTACTGGAAATCTGATTGAAGTGCGTTTGAAGGGACTAGTACCCAGATAAGTTGCTGAGCTGCAGATGAGCACGGTAGGCCTACGTGTCATTTTCATTTGGCTCCGAGCAGACCTGCACTTTGTTGCACCTCCCAGAAACAACAAACTCATATTATACAGTGTGCATTTTACTTCTCAATGTATTATCTATATCAATCTACATTGAATCATATCGGGACAAGTGCTATCTAAGATTGAAGCCCTTGTTCGCGCGGTGTACAGTATAAATCAGCAAGACAAGTATGTATAATATGTATTTTATTGTCAGTTGAATCGCTAATACAAATTCCTCTCTCCATAGAGGTCCGCTGACTGAAGGAATACAAACGTCGTGCATGTTGTAATCAGTATACAGTGTATATAATACAGACCATTCAGCGCCTACGTGCAGCCTGAGAACCATTGTCACGCCCACAGCGACGTAACAAAGATCGATCGTGCTTGTGGAAACAAATCGTGTACAGTATTTCGGATATGGCATGATATATACAGATACTTGTGAGCTCACTCTTTACTCGGTATTGATCAGTTCCACTCTCACTGCAGGGAAGATTCATGCATGCAATGACTGATGCGCATAATATGTACCATGATTAATAAACCGAATTCTTAGTTTACTCAAATTTATTCAAAGTTTACTTTGGATTAAACCGTTTTGTTAAGATGCCAGTCTTGGGTCGAGAACGAATAACGGCAAAGATACTTATGCATATACTGTGGGTATCCCTAGCGTCCCCCGCTCCCACCCAACCCACCCCTGGCAAGTTTGACAATTGTCATACTTTACACAGGTCACAATACGATACAATACCTGCCACTTGAAATATGACACTGTGCAAAATATAGTTGTTTAACGAGGTTTTTCGGCTTGCGGTCTCTAATGTCTCAGCGGCACAATTCCACGCCATGCTACACCATGTTACACCATTTTATATTATCTTTCTTTTATTTAGTCCTTACACTTGCCCGGCTTTAGTGCGAATGCCAAGAATTGACAGATGACAAATGTCACATGGCCACACGATGGCGTGATCGACATCTGCTGTCAAGATACCAACATCTCGTTTATGATTAAAAAATTATCAGTTATATAACACACAGCACCACCATCCCGTTACCCCCTGCCCCTCCCCCTTCCAAACCAACGCCACCCGGAAGCCTATGCCCCGATCAGAGAAACAGCTATTCCACACGCGACTCGTCACGTGCTCACAGATGGATGCCGTTGGAGTAGGAAACGCTATTCGTCACGTGATCACTGATGGATGCCGTTAGAGTAAGAGACGCGACTCGTCACGTGATCACTGATGAATGCCGTTGGAGTAGGGGGCGCTCGCGTTCTTGGCGTCTCGCAGCCATTTCCGGGTCCGGTTGATCATAGCGAGGGCGATAATGACGGCAAATAGGAGGACCCCGAAGCACGTGAGCACGATGTACATCGAGATGGTCACCTGCACGAACAAAGAAAATAGTAGAAACATCGAGAGTCATTAGTGCTTCAGATATTCAAGATATGCAAATGAAGGCTTAGTCGGCTTTGGACATCTAATATTATTCATAAACGTTATAGTGACGTCATCGAAATAACCTTAGTGTGCTTAATATCTTCCATTGTATCTGAAGGCCAAGTCTTTTGTAGACCTTTCATACTGCTCACGTATTTTTGAATGATAAGAGAACCTTATTTAGCCACAGCTATGGGTATTGGTTGCATAACGTGAACTACAAACGAAATATGGAGAGATTTAAAACGGAAACCCTTCTAACAGCAATTCGGTTCCAAAGACTATCAGTTTAGCAATGGATGAATGTACTTAATTGATCTACTTGATGGAGAGTCAGGAACATGGAATATTGACATATCGAATCGAATGAATATAAAAACACTCCATATACTTAACTTCTTTTTCTTTTCATTTTTGTGGGACACATAACATGATAAATGGACCAAAATAAGTAATACGTATCCAGTACATTTTGCTGAAAAAACGTATGAACAGATTGAAGATGTAGGTAGTAAGTTGCTGTATGGTCAGCTCTAAATTGTTTAATCATAGTTTGCATTGACAAGACGTGGCTGGAGACCACACTGTACTAGGACTTGAGTTGAATTGCTGCCTAAGGTAAACTTCTGAAACTCGTCACCCCAGGCAAGAAGGGCCGCCCCGATAGCTCAGTTGGTTAGTCTGTGGCCATGTCTGTGTAATCGCAGGATAAAAATCCCATGTCTTTTTTTGCAAAGAGTAGGGGGGTTACCCCGGGGACATGGTTCCCCTCCTCCCTTCCTTCTTCCATTGACGCGATATGACAATTTAAAGCGTCCTGAATACACAACCAACCATAGGCAAGAAGTAGACACTTGACATACCATGCGTTGGGTTGAATTGTTGCTAAACTTTTCCCCCTATGCGGGATGTGGACTATACATACCATGAGTTGAGTCTCAGCCTCGGCAACCTCCTGGGCGAGGTTCCTGGCCGGCCCGTCGGTGGCGCCACCGTTCGCCATAGCGCCACCGTTCGCCATGGCGCCACCCTTATCATCGTGCACATAACCCGCCGCATCCTTCGTCTTCTCCTTGGCCTCATTGACGGCCTTCCTCGCCGCATCCTGTTTCATCAGGGCGGCTCGCTTGGCCTCAGCCTCCCTGGCTCTCCCAGTCTTCAGGGCCGACGGGATCAGGACATTCCAGACGGCAGAGCTGTTCGTCAGGAGCCGCGTCCGAACGCTGCTCTGATCCAGAGGCCAGGAGAGGTCGACGTATTTCATGGTGTGTGGGTTGTACGCCGGCCAGGCCATCTCTAAGCCGGCATCGTCCAGCAGGATGGGGTCTCTGTGGGATAAAGGTCAAGGTCAAGTTCGAAAAGGGAACGGCCATGATATTTATTTTCGCGAATAATCCATCACATTGAAAATGACAGGAACCTTGAAGGTTAATAATTATGGTTTTGATTATAATTAATAACTCCTGTGACGCGGCAGTGAAATCTTGAAGTATATGTCATTTTCATGCATGATGAACTTGAATGTTTCTACTTTCATTAATTCAGCGGGAACCTGCCATGGAACAAATTTAAATATTTATATTAGTCATACACGATGTTTAATATACCGCACTCAATAACGCCACAGACACATTGATACATTCCATGTATAACAAATCCCATGGGTGATGGGGATGGCTGATGGTCCATTCAAGGGGCGGTTATCTATAGTTCCTTTATAACCAAGCTATAGCCTCCTACACACTAGGCATCTTGCATCGTACACAAATTACTTCGTATACTTTTAGAAGAACTCTGATTGGCTTAGTGTGAAGAGACACTACTCTTGCAATTAAGATAAAGTACAAAGATTTATGTCATGAACATGATGGTTGTGGGACAATTCTTATATTATCTTACCTCAATAAAAATGTTCTTATACGTTTGTGTTTGATAATACTTACAATGTAATCAATTTACTGTGACTGCAATGGTTCCAACGCAAAGTGGCGCATTCAGCTGTTGTCTAGTTTGCTCTGCTACGCCAGCCCAAGCGGCCAGTGCCTGGTTCAAGCCTCACCTGAGCAATTTTTAATGTTTGTGCAGGACAAACCACCCACATCTTTCTTTGCAAAGAACAGACATAGCTCCTCCCAACTTTCACATTTTTCATTTCCGCGATATCACCTACAGAGGTTAAACCGTCCTACCTAAACCAAGCAATCCCCCAGATCCAGTTTAACCCATGTGTGCATAAAATCCGCCAAACAGCGATTCATTTCATTTCATATCCAGCTTACCCGGTCTTGGCGAATGTGCTCCAGGCGTTCATCATGGAGTACGCCAGCTCGGCGTCCGCGGTAGGCGCGGAGTCCAGGATGTGGGGATCGCCGAAGGCGTACCGGATCTCCGTGCCTGGTCCGGCGCCCAGCGGGATCATGGATCCGGCGTTGCGCGCGGCGTTATCTGGCGAGCTCCAGGTGAAGTGGTAGAAGTATACTCTGGCCGTGCCTTTGGACAGAAGATTAATCACCTTGGTAGATGGAGCCACCAGAAATATATCGCGAATCATGTCTAGGGTTCCCCGAAAGACGGAGTGAGCGTTGTTCATGTCCTTGATGTATAGCACCTTCACTATCTGCAGCATGTCTTGACCAAATTTCGTCGATCGATCCGGAAAGCCGACATAAGGGATGAGGACTTGGTCGCCGATGATGGTGTCGATACTCGCTGGATCCATTCCCTGCGTGATGTACGTCCGCCACCAGTCTGGATCTGGGACGACGTGCCCTCCGTCCTCGGAGTTGAGTCCCACGATGTAGTCGACATCCTGGTGGTATCCGGACTCCCATAGCTGATCCGGAGACGCCGGCAGGAAGCGCCCGTCAACCACGACCAGCGTTTGGGTCGCCAGGGAGGCGTTCAGGAGGCGTTCTGGATCGGCGCCTTGCAGGCAGGCTAGGACGCTGGGGTAGGCGGCGTCATCGGGACATCCCGCCGTCTGGATCGCATCCGACCATTGCCGTGCGATGCTCGCGTCCCACATCGAGGGTACCGGGAGGTTGGCGATCGCTCCACTTTGGAGGATAACCCTCCGAAAGAGGCCAGTGGATCCGGGGTGCAGGACGTGGTAAGATGCGCTCCTGGCCCCAGCCTCATTCCCAGCGACAGTCACCTTCGTCGGATCACCCCCGAACAAGTGAATGTTCTTCTGGATCCACTTAAGCGCCGCGTGCTGGTCCCAGAGTCCCAAGTTCGCCGGGATCGAATCCCCCATCGTTCCGGATCCATCCTGGTGGCACATGAACCCGAAGATATTTAAGCGGTAGTTGATGGTGACGACGATGACGCCACCCAGGCTGACCAATCCGTGGACGCTGCTGCTGGAGGTAGTCCCGACCAGCTCTCCGGATCCGTGCTTCAGACTGCCGCCGTGGATCCAGACAATGACAGAGTGCCGGGCCGCCGGATCCACATCCCGCCCTTTGGCGAATACGTTCAGGAACAGACAGTCCTCGCTGAAAGTCATCCCATCCAGCTGGGTTGGATCCAGATTGAGATTCACCCGGAGCGTTTCCTCGGACTGCATACAGGCCGATCCGTATCGCGTCGCATCCAGTGCCCAGGGCCGCCACGACACCGGGGAATCCGGGGGCCGGAATCTCCGCTCACCAACAGGTGGCGCCGCGTAGGGGATACCCAGGAATTCCACCACTTCCCCGAATGTCGTAGATCGAGTGGCCCCATTTACGTCACCTTCTTCTAATTCCACACGGGGCTGCGCCGTTGCCATGGCAACCGCCAAGGCGATTAGTATTGCTGCGTAAATCATGTCCTTTTTTCGTTGTTAGTTATTAAAAGTAACCATCAGAAATTTCTCATCGTGGGAGAAAAGTTTGGGTCTGAAGTGCTCGATAGACGCGGCTGTTTCCGAAGCACCAGTTACTATGGTGGCGTGTCTGTCGTTTCAGCTCAGACGACACCAACAAGCTGGCCTTCCTTTCCACTGTGTCGTTCCTCCACATCCGTTGTAGTCATGTTGACGGCGTCTTCGTCTCCCTGCCGTAGATGTAGGTGGGGGTGCGGTTCAGGTGGGGTGGGGTGGGGGTGCGGTTTGGGCGGGGTTGGGGTGATTAGGGCTGGGTGGAGGGTGGGGGTACGGGGCTGTGTGGGGGTGATTCGGGGTGATGGTGATATGGGCTGGGGGAGGGAACGGGGTACGGCCAGGGGGGTCGGCAGGGAGGGTGATGGGGTGAAGGTAAGTGGCGTGCGGGGTAGGGTAATGCAGCTGGACCCCAGGACACGCTTCGTGAGACACAGCAACTGCGTTGTGTCTCCCCTGGTAGGCCTACTTATAGCCTTGGATGACCTGCAATCGCGTTGCTACAGCCCCACCGCACCAGCCCCCCCTCCCTACATCTTTCCCTCTCTCCCCCGGACCCCCCCCCCTCCCTCCCCGGATCCCCCCTCCCCCTACATAGAACCCTATTTCGTCTTAATTATGTCACAGCAAGGGTAAGTGAGCAAAGTTTGCAAGTCACCCTGCGTTGTACAGAGACACCATGTTCCAGTCGGGTAACCTTCGCAAGTCACCCTCCGACGCCCAACCCTTCCTTCACCCCCAACCCCTCTCCATCACAACACCCCCCCCCCCCCGGCTAGGTGGGGTGGAGGAGGGGGAGGTGAGGCTGTAGCTTGGTGTGAGAGTTGATTTGGTAATTTTTGCAAGCATTTTAACTGTGTAACTCTTTCGGACCAAAGTTCAAAGTTTTGTCAAGGTCAGCAGCCAAGACAGGCTATAAGTCACACACGGTGGTATTTAAAGCAACCTACTTACATGCGCCATCTTAGAATTATTACATTTTAGAATCAAGACTAAAAGTATCAAATTTATGATGCATATATGTTCTATATCTAGTTGAGTCTGTAAAACAACAATTTCACCATATAACTGCGCGGACTTGTTTACCGCGCGCGGACGTCCTAGCGAGCCGCGGTCGACATCACACAGAATACCGTAAATGAAACGCGAAAATTAAAATAGAAATAAAAAGCAAACAAGTATACACAGAGATGTATTCAATTTGATTTGCACCTGTTGTGAAAACTTGTATCCAGCACACTGTCACTCACGCAACTTAACGTTTGCAAGGGATCAATGACATGTAGGTCGGCATTTTAGCTGTTATTGTCAGTCGACATGCCTTCATCTGGTTATGTTCAGTATCTTTTCAGTGTGCTTATATAGAGAAAAAAGACCAATATTCAAAATGTTTACATTTTAATAGCATTACATAACTAAATCTTCCCTACTGTCTAAATACCAACGGTGACCTATGGATTTTTTTCCATAAATGCAATCTTAGGGGCCTATTCTGACACATTGTTGACTATGAAATCAATATCAGTGGTAGAAGTGAATAGCCGCTTTTATCTTTAACACGTTTCCGCCAACTCACGCCATGTTTTACCGAGACGCCATTCGATTTCTGCTATAAGTAACATAATAAATGCATCACTTAAATAAATTGGGTCAACATTGTTTTTTGGATTTTTTTCTCTAGCATTAAGAACTTGATGGATCTAATGCAGGACTCTCTAATCAATAATTGTTCGTGTCCTCTAATAATGCGATGATGTTTGCTGTTACCGTACTCTCTATATCTACTAAGACATATGTGCCGTTTTAATGTTTAAATATAGATACTAATATTCACTCAACTACACCGGAAAAATAGAGCATTATTGGGTTAATAGCGATATTTACTGGACGGAAATCAGATCTGGTGATAGACATGACAAATATAAAGACGACTGGGGAGAATTCATAACGTGGCTTTGGTTCCGTATTTAGCGCGTTCGGCTTTGGTGAGATCAAGCAAATTAGCGGAGAAGCGGTTCGCGCCCTACTAAGCGATAATATTATCGATGCAGGATCACGTTTCCATGTTCCAACAGACTAGGGGGTTATCTCCGTGGATCTACCTCCGTTATACCGTGACCGAATTCTCATTGGTGGGATTTTTCCTTCCTAATAAACCGTTCCATCCAGTCAGTGTAGGAGCGTAATCTGACCGCGCTATGATGGAGTATTGCATGATGACACTATGATATTTTGTGACTCGTCGCCACGTTCACGTTTAAATCTCATTGATGGAATAAGTACAGAACCATGTGTTCTTCCTAAACAAGTCCATATTAGTCAGTGTATGAGCGTAATCTGACCGCGCTTTGATGGACGCTATGATGTGGTAACTGTCACCAAGAGGATGACTGCAGGATAATGCCAAAGAGTGTAATATAACGAGAGGGTCCACTTGCTATACGTTGCATGGTGGCGCGCTCAGCGCAGCGCCTTCTAGCGGCTGCGAAGTAAATGTGCACTCATTTGTTAGGAAGACGTAGCGAAAACGTTCGGGCGCAGTGACAAACAATTGTGAAATAGAGAACTGATGCAGGTTGAAAGAGAAAAACCGGTCAGGAACATGTCACTTTTAAGTTTGCAGTGATAATTTAAGCGGTTAACCGGTATGATAACCGGGTGTGTGTGTTGGGGGGGGGGGGTTCTCCAATAATGCAATGCGGAGTTTGGGGGGGGGGGTTGCGGTGAACCCCCCCCCCCCTCTTTTTTACCGCAAAAATGCGCTCGAAAGGGGCATTTCCGTTCATTATATTACACACTTTGATAGCGCTGATATTTTGATTATCTTGACAGTCGCCACGATCGCGTCATGACCGTCCCAACAAAAATAAGTGCTCACTATAGTGAAGAAAAGATAAAATAAGAAAATAAGTTTTATTAAGTCAACGTCGGTGTATAAAAGTCAACAATAAACATTAGCGCTATTGCACTATAGCAAGTATTATTGACGTACTAGTTAAAGAACGAGCTGGAGTGCATTCGCCAAAATAAAGCACGAGACGCGATAAAGTCGAGTGGTTTATTTGGGGAATGCACGACAGCGAGTTCTTTAACGTACTTATAAAATTGTTATAACAAGGCATGACATGTGCTCACGTTTGGACACAGGAATTGACTATTGTGTCAATTGCACAATTGTGTCATCCAAGTAATTATATACATCTAGGGGCTTTAAACTGCCAGGGTGTGATGAGGAACGCTCCATATGTGTCACAGTTACTAGCAAGCGAGAAGCTCGATATATTGATTTTGTCTGAACATTGGCTCTTTCCTGACAATCTAAACTTTCTGAGCAGTGTAGAATGCGGTTATTCATCTCATGCCATTGCCGAAGGGAGTCTCGATCCCCTGGATCCTTATCGACGAGGTAAAGGTGCCGTAGCCATAATGTGGAGGGATAATCTAACACCATTTGCGTCAGTTATTGACACTGTTAGTGATAGAATTATTGGAGCCTCTTTTGACCTCGGTAAACAAAAGTTTATAACTGTCCTGGGTGTATATTTACCGTCAAGCAATTGTAGCATCGACACTTTCAGTGAATGTTTGGATCATGTATGTGATTTATACGTGAAACACTCTGTGAGCTCACGAGTGATTGTACTAGGAGATTTCAATGCTCAAATTGAGGTACCTAGGTGCTCATGCGAGAGCAATTCTCGAGGGCGGTTACTCAGGGTCTTTTTAACCAGGTTAGGACTCTGCTCTGCTACAGTCCAAGGTTTTTCCTCCGGGCCGAGGTATACGTTCTGCCCGTATGATGGTGGGCCTCAAACGTTCATAGACCACGTCTTGCTTCATAACAACGAATGCGATGTAATACTCTCAAGTAAGGTGTTGGATGATCACGAACTAAACTGCTCGGATCACCTACCGGTTGTCGTAATGTTAAACACACAGCCCTGGTGCTCTGATAGTCCGAGTTCTGATTCACCGAACCCGAGCCAGTCGAGCGCGGGCGACGTGCCGCGTTTAAAGTGGAAGGGGCGAAATCAGCATCATATCCGAGAAACCTACAAAGAGGAGTTAGAGAGGTACTTACGGCCCATTACTCAGACAGATCTCGATCAACCCACTGCAGTGGATGAGTATTATTGCCAACTAATCAGTCACATGAGACGTATATCCATCAAAACGGTCCCGCAATCTCGATTTCTGCCCTTTCTGAAACCCTTCTGAAAGAATGGTATAGATACACTACACAAAGAGATGAAGTGTGCTAGGCAGGTGTGGATTTCTGAAGGTAGGCCTCGAGATGCACTCAGCCTGAGCTTTTGTTCATACAAAAAACTGAAGCGTACTTTTAGACTTACAATGAGGAGGTTGCAGCATGAGCATGACGATATTTTTTACAAAGAATTAGAGAATCAGGCTTGTGTTGATCAAAACAAATTCTGGTCTTTGTTGAGAAGGCAAAACAAGAAAACTACCATCTCTCGCAACATACAGGTTAATGGTACTGTCTATAGAACTCGTGAAGAAAAGGTCCAGGTTTGGACAAATTACTTCGCACAGCTGTACTCTGAGAGTGAAGATAATGAGACGGGGTTTGACGCGGAATATAAGACCAGGGTTACCCAACAGGTGCGCGACATACGCGAACATGCTAAACTAGACAAAGACGATATTTTAGAGGAATTTGACTGTAATGATATCAGCAATGCCATAAAAGAGCTAAAGTTGGGGAAAAAAGGTGGCCCGGACGGCTTAACAAATGAGCATTTGCAATATGCTGGCCCGTCCCTGGTAATTTGTTTAACAAATATGTTTAATGCAATGTATGTAATGGGGTATGTCCCTGATGCCATGAAGGGAGGAAACATATACACCCTGTACAAAGGGTCTCGAAAGTATGACGATGACAGAAAGAACTACCGCGGCATATCTCTTCTGCCCGCCATTACGAAATTATTCGAACAAGTAGTCCTAAATAAGATTAAGAAATGGACTCGAGCCCAAAATATATCATTTCCATCGCCGAATCAAAACGCTTACCAAGAGTCTCTCTGTAGCCTGCTGGCATCTTTTGAACTACAAGAATGCATTAACTATAACACGGACCGTTTTTCAAAAGTCTTTCTGTGCTTTCTTGACTCATCCAGCGCGTTTGACACGGTCTGGCACGACGGGCTTTTTCTTAAATTATATCGGTTTGGAGTGAAGGGACAAACCTGGTTATTACTATATGAATCATACCAAAATATGACAGCTAATGTAGTTGTGAATGGCATGAGGTCGAAAAACATAGATGTACGGCGCTCCGTGCGCCAGGGCTCAATTTTGGGACCATGGTTATATATGTTGTTTGTACACGAGCTAGCGACGGCTCTGTGCACCCCATGTACAGGCGCCAGCTGTGGTCAAGTTCCATGTGGCGGTATATTGCAGGCCGATGACATCGCTGTCACGGCGCTGACCATTAATGCCTTGCAAGAGCTTGTCTCCTCGTGCGAACAGTATGCACGAAAATGGCGGTTTAAATTCAACCCGGTAAAATCAAAATTGATGGTTTACGGCGAAACAGCCAATGCTAAAAGGAAACTTGCCCCGCGTAGATCACTATTGTTAGATGGCGAGCCAGTCGAAGAAGTTATAGACTTTACTCACGTGGGTATACGGCTAAATTCACTAAATAGATCAGTTGAGAGAACGAGCGATGCAGCCTCTAAACTGAGAAGCGGTTTGATGACACTAGTAGGCTATGGTGTAAGACCCGCTGAACTCAGCTGTGTCACTGCCGTGCGATTATATAGGACTGTCGTTTTGCCTCGTGCGTTGTATGGGGCTGAGCTGTGGTGGAATTTAAGCAGGGGCGAGTTAGCTCAGTTGGAGCGGGCTCATTCATTTTGCCTGCGATTTATCCAGAATTTTCCTAGAAATTGTAGTGCAACTATCACTCGATGCATGGTAAATGATCTCAGTTTAGAATGTACGATCGGCGTCAAAAAGTTACAGTTCCTGGGACGCCTATGCCGGCTACATGTTAGCAAGCTGGCTAAGGTCGTCTTTGTTGAGCGACTCTTTCAAAACGCAAATGGCCAGTGTACAGGTATTGTTAAAGATTTAACTAATGTGTTATCGAAGTATGACTTGTTTGAGCACATTTCAAAGTATGTGTCAGTTAACAGTTTCCCTTCTAAGCGAGAGTGGAAAAACACAGTTAGAGCATCTGTTAAGCGTCACAAAGAGACTCAGCTCTCGCAACAAATTGTTCAGGAAAAATATAATTATTTTAATGGAGTATATGGCTGTAACCTGCATATACATATTTACTGGCAAATGGAAAGCACGCGGTTTAATGAGAAAAGGCAACTGCGTGCGCTGGCACGACTTAACTGCGTCCTCTATAAAGAAACAGATTCAGCTTGTGAATATTGCAAAAAACGAGTATCTGTCCCCCTAAATCACTTTCTTCACTCGTGTGACAAATACCAGGCGGCTAGAGAGATGTTCTGGACCGAAATAATCAACCAATGTAGCGTCCAGTTTTCCTCCTATCTTTTTAACTCGAGTGAAAACCTTGTAACCGCTCTCATTTTGGGCCATAGACCTCATCCCAACGATTACACCGATGATTTAGACTTGTTCGCCACAATAAGTGGCAGGGCATGGCAGGCCCTGTCCTTGGAGCCGCGTCTGCCCTATTATTAATCTAGTATAGTCAAATGATATTGTAAATACTTTAATTGTGTGTTATATTTATCATTGTTTTATTATTATTATCGTTACCGTTACTACACTGATGTTTATGTATTTGTCTGTAACATACGTTGCTTGAACTCTCCAGCGAGTGGAGGAAATAAATTACATACATACAACGTCGGTGTATAAAAGTCAACAATAAACATTAGCGCTATTGCACTATAGCAAGTATTATTGACGTACTAGTTAAAGAACGAGCTGGAGTGCATTCGCCAAAATAAAGCACGAGACGCGATAAAGTCGAGTGGTTTATTTGGGGAATGCACGACAGCGAGTTCTTTAACGTACTTATAAAATTGTTATAACAAGGCATGACATGTGCTCACGTTTGGACACAGGAATTGACTATTGTGTCAATTGCACTGCCCGACGAATAGATGAGGCACATTGTGGAAACAACGGTTCGTCATTGTGAAGCCCCAGGGGGGAGGGTAGGGGTGGGAAGGCGTCGATGAAGTAGACATTTTGGAAGTCATTGCTTCTTAGTTTCGTGAAAACATCGCCCCCTGAAAAGCGATATGACGGATATAATGAGAAATGTATGCAATCGATAACTGTGGAATTTCCGTATATTTTAAGATTTCTGATCTAACCCCCGCCCTTTGGTGCTTAACATTGACTTATGCATTCCATTGTTTGTCTTGAAATTGGCAAGTTCTGTCAACACCAGCCAACTCGGCTCCGCTCAGCTCAGCTCGACTGATTATACCGTGACACTTGACGATTCAATATTAACAACTGTTCCTTATCTAGATAATGCACAGTTTTTCCGTTCATTATTAAAATAAAGCACTGTTTTACGGTTCTTTATTTGAATAATGAACACTTACGTTAATACAACACGGCTAGGTCTGTTTTTCGATTCATTCTTCAAGATAATGAACACTTAAGACATAGGCGTGACGTCACACAATTTTTTAACTGCAATGATAAAATGACATAAGCTGATGATATAAATACCCATAAGGTAATAGAAAATATAACAACCAATCCACCAGCTCTTGAAGTCTTACCCATATAGCCATGTTGCACAATACGCACGAAGTACTGTGACCCGACGACACATCCGAGCACTATTTTTACTGGCTTCGCTGATTTGACTAAATTTGGATTTTCTTGCTGGGCATAATCCATACCTTCCTACCTTGATACTTCACTGAACTGTGGCCCATTTGTCAACACGACTTGTAGGGGCCGGCGCGATAGCTCAGTGGGGATGTGCGGTGAACTCACCACAAAACGAACTCGCCCCAAGAGAACCCGCCACAGGGCGGGTGAACTCGCCACTTTTGGGTGAACTCGCCACACTTTTGGGTGAACTCGCCACACTCGGCAAGTGAACTCGCCACACTCGGCAAGTGAACTCGCCATACTCGGCAAGTGAACTCGCCACATCTACGGGTGAAGTCGTTCCCTAGCTCCCTGTAATTGTTTATAGGACTTTTTTGTGCTTTTTAGCTTAAAGTGCTTACTGACCGATATTAATGGCGATTTTAGTGATTTAGAATACATCATGACATCGATCTTGCGAGCACACACGAGCACACACATGATCTTACCTTGATCACAATGTCCCCGACATGTCTACTTTTGTATCCATGTCCGTATAAAAACGTATCCAAATGTATCCAAATGCATCCAAATGTAATTATCCAGATTAGTTCATGTGGGCGTGACGCCGTGTAGTCGGCGATGTTAGTCGATGTGGCGGCCAGGGAGGATGGGGCGTGGTAGGTATAGTAGGGGTGAAAAAAGTGTTAACAGCGACCCGTTAACACCGCGAGTATCAGGAGTATACATCAAAGTCGTGTGACATGTTATCAATGTTAATATCACTTAGCATGGTCTCCCTGATTCCTCCCTCGCATGTATATAACAGCATTCTTAATTCGGCAATTTGAGATGTGGGGGGTTGGGGCAGGGAGGGGCGCAGGCACTAGAGAGAACATACTGGGACCTCGGCTATTGGATTAATTCGCGATTCTCTTCATTTTTAATTCGCGCCGCCAGCTATGAACACGGCAATTTCTTTAGACAATGAGATGCTAGCGACAAGCAAGCAAATGAGATGGGCGCGGGGGGGGGGAGGGGGGGCGGTCGAAGGAGATTTGGCGAGTTCACTTGTCGGTGTGTGGCGAGTTAACCAAAGTGTGGCGAGTTCACTTGTGGCCAGTTCGTTTTGTGGCGAGTTCACTGTAAACCTCAGTGGGCTAGAGCGCTCGCATGGAGTGCTCCAGTCACCTAACGGCGCGTGGATCGGTGGTTCGAGCCCCGCTGTGGCCATGTCTGTGTGGTCGCAGGATAAAGATCCCATGTCTTTCTTCGTAATTAAAGAGTAGGGGGTTACCCCCGGAGGAATGGCTCCACTCTCCCTTCCTTCTCCCATTGACGCAATATGACCAAAAGTGGTTAAAGCGTCATGAATAATCAACCAAACAAAACTAAGCAACACGACTTGTACCCACTTACCACTGTTAACTATGTTGATTCCGTGTTACCGATAGAACTGATACGACAAAAGCAATTCAATGGTGACAAATGGTAGAATCGCGCAGGTCTTGCGCAGGTCTTGAAATACTCGACGGGCAGATATTACGTACAATAGTGAAATGAACTAAAATAACCTGATGCAAACTACAGCTCGAAGAGTCACTAATTATAGGAGCTCAACACTAGATGGCGCTACGGTGACGTTATGACGTTGGCACCACGTGGCTATAATCGTCACGAACGTATTTGATAGTATCGACAGACAACCGAGATTGCGTCACCCGTGAGATGACGTAAAATGTAAAATCCGGACTGTGTCCACTACAATGACCTTGACCTAAACAATTGACTTGACTGTGACTTTGACCTGTGACCTACATACCCTGATACCCTACATACCCTCAGATCCAGATTTGATAACTCAGATCCAGATTTGATACCTCAGATCCATATTGACCCCTCAGATCTGGCAGCTCTAAAACTGTCGCTATAGTGAGCATCCTCTCAATTGTTAGCCCCATCCCCAAAGTAAAAGTCACTCTTCAGTTTGGACCCCCCAGCGACAGTACAGTCGCACCGCGGTCGATGTCACCGCTCGCGACAGTCAACATTATCCCACCACCCTAGCTTATAAGGGTGAGTTGGGTATGTGAGCGGAGTAGTCGGACTCCGCAGAGTGCATAACCGAACGCGGAAATTGTGGTCCGAAAGGGCGGTCAGGTGGTACATTTTACTCCCTGACCTTACTCCCCAAACAGAGAATGATCACGAAGATTTCTAACATGGCGTCCAGGCCCAACAATGCCTAAAATATATATAAAGTGGTATTTCGACCTGCAAAAAATCTGTAAATAATATTATAACAATTACAATATGTTTACTGTTTAACATACTTCATGATTTGTGCAGTTCAGCAAGGGCAACGTTCACGCGGACCGCGAATTTTGCGCTCCGTTTATCTAGGCAAATGAGCGGAAAGTATGAGTGCGCATGCTCCAAATATCGTCACCGATTTCTCCGGTCGCATATCCTAACTCACCCTAATTATCGTCGATCAGATGCCATATTGTTACCAAATGATTCCGCTGATGGAAGCACAACTCATCGGTTCACAACGAAACGACTCACTAGAAGGGGCCACCTTCTCCTACAGGCTTAACAACAATGTCACGGCAGAGGGCGTACCATTTACGCTTTTTGTGAGGAACGAGCGCCCTCTGGCGGAGAGACTTAATAAATGTAAACTCAACTGGACACCCAGGATGAGCTGTGCCTCCCCCTGGTGAACGATATGGTAGATGTGCGACGGGAACAGAGAGATGACAAGATTCACGGTCGGCTAGCAGACAACACTCAGTATTAATTAACGCACGATCAATGCTAGGTAGCAGGGGCCGATCTAGGGGCAACCACCCCCTTGCCCCCCCCCCCCCCCCGATCGCAAGTTTTCAGAGAGCACCCCCCCCCCTCACACTTGCAAATTCCTGGATCCGCCCCTGGGTAGATACTAAGCGATAACGGAATGATCTACTTGTGTTCAAATCCAATTACATTCATAAATGGTAGCAGGGGCTGATCTAGGAATTTGCCAAGAGGGGGGGAGGGGTTGCTGTCTGAAAACTTCCGACCGAGGGGTGTGCTCTCTGAAAAACTTGCGACCGGGGGGGGGGGGGAGGGCGTGCTCGGAGAAGCCGACTTTAACAGTGTACGTTCAGGTTCCCAAGATGGGTGTTGCTCTCTGAAGACTTGGGACTTTAACATGTATGTTAGCATGTATGTTGTATCTTCTGGCTCCCAAGAGAACCCCCCTAACCCCCCCCCCCCCCACCCCACCCCTAGATCCGCCACTGGGTAGACATTTAAATTCTGTCATGAACTGATTAACCACAGTGGCGTTGGGCGATGTCCAGACCCATTGGATGACAGTGATCGTTGTCAATGCCAAATGTAAACCATTGTACACCCCCCCCCCCCCCACACACACACATACACTACCCCATTCCCCACTTCCCACGCCCCACTATTGTTGTGGATCGCCTACGCTTTCGCGTCGGACGCCGCCGTCTCGGAGCGTCAGATTTTCAGAGCCCTCCCCCCCCCCCCCCTCCGCCACACACACACTCACCTCTTGTAACATTTTCTAAGAGCATACTCTATTTGCTGTGGATCCCCGTTTTCTGGATCCTCATCCGTTATTAACGGGGGGGGGGGGGCGCAAGGGTAAATTACGTTCCTCGGGAACTGGCAAAAATAATTATTCGTGAACTGGGAATGAAATATTAGCCGACCGTCGTTATCAATGATTATCAATTCATTAATCGTGAACTGACCAATTATAGGGAAATCGCTAATTTATATCATGGATCTGCCCTTTCCATGGTATACGGAGATTTCTACATTTAATTTGTCGTGACCTGATAATAAAGAAATTTATTCTTCGTGATTTGGGCACTCCCCCCCCCCCCCACCCCCCAATTAACCACGACCTTAGAATGCGTAATATAATGAATATGACCAGGCTTCATGCCAATATGCTGGAGTACAACAACAATAAAACAATACACCACACGAACCTAGACACAACATTTGACAGCTGTCTAGGAAACGACATGTTTTACATATTGGGTGCATTCGGACATTTACAGGTATGCTACCCGGTGCACCTGACATGTGACAATGTTGGGTGTACCGATAGAGCCTCGCCGTATGCCAATGAAATGCCTGCATTTAGGGACACACTGAACCCCGCCTAGTCCGTAATTTTTCAGCCACAGCCGCTATAACCGCGACATAGTCGCATTGTATTTCAAATACAACAAACAAACAAGCTGGACATCTTTCCCATTACCCGGACGCTCATAAGTATATCAGGCATTTTGATGAAATATTTTATTTACTTTCATAGAATCACACAAAGATGATTAACTGTTACAATGACCGCCATATTGTTTTGGATCCGGTGCGTTGGTTCCCGGTATTGTAACCATCAACACATAGGGCAGGGTTTTTCAGCGTTAACATGTTCCATATTTATGGTTTACGGTAACCGTAAGCCATAAACTTTACGTTTTTAAGATTCTAAACGTAAACTTGAGGATAGATACACGTGTTTGCAGTGAGTTCGCCATAACAGCAGCAATGGAATGATGTAAACTAAAGTGTCAACCAGGTTGAACTTTCCACCTTAAAGATGTTGAAGCAAAAGTTGAATTTTTGCTCTGGATGGGAATAAAACTAGGTTTATGTAAACGTAAGCGTTTTGAGAATTTTTAAAATGACGCTAATAGTACTATGTCCACCTAGATATGTTCAGCGTATCCACATATTCACATATGATGAATACATAATTTTTATCTATTTATATACATGTATTTATATTTTCATTTGCCTAAGCTCAGTAAATACAGAGTCTCAAACAGCAGGTTTCTGCCCCATATTTTCACCAGTAGTTATCACCTATTGTTAGAGCGTCACCCCCCACACACAACGATGTAGCGCTGTCAGTTCTGGCCTCCATCCTTGCTGCACTGACCTTGAGAAGCGGATCGAGGTCACAACCTCAATATAGAAAATAGATACATATAGATATAGCTCTCCATAGGGAGCCCGGTGTGGGACCGCGGGATGTTGTTGTAGGGATTAAAACACGGCCCCCGCCCCCTCCCCCCAACGTACTCTACTGCCTTGTCCACCCACACTAAAAGGTGGAAGTGGACCGAATACCATGTAAACTAGAGGGGCAGTGACATGGGTCGTTCCGCCATGTTAGAGCGAAGTATTGTTTCAACATAGCTCACGTATGACTAACGCCTTGCCTTTGCCACAGTAATGCATTTTTTCGTGTGCTGTAACATGCAAGATTCATCTGAAATGGCAGTAAAAATAGAGCCGATACAGTAACAATGGTATGTGCCATGGGACCCGTGCTGTCCGTCAGAGATCTCTCATGGCATCGAAGCACATGGCAAATCTCAAAACTTGGTACACAGAGATTGCTTCAGCGCGTAAGACGCGGAAAGAAATTCCACCTTCGTCAAGATGACTCAGCATCTAATGCTCGTCACCACAACACAACCAGTGTTCCATCTCTCAAGAGAGACATGATACATCACTTCGCCACGTTGA
Organism: Arenicola marina; assembly: GCA_964019135.1. Classification (NCBI taxonomy): domain Eukaryota; kingdom Metazoa; phylum Annelida; class Polychaeta; family Arenicolidae; genus Arenicola; species Arenicola marina. The sequence continues at coordinate 40,234,510 of OZ025256.1, read as the reverse complement.
CTGACATTTTCCAGCCATGACTTGCTGAAATTTGATATTTTTAATGGAAATAATCATAGTTCAATCTGATTGTCTGTAGCATTTAAATAACTATCATGTATATTAGTGTATTAACGTCGTGCAGTCTTGTGGCCACCCCGATTGTCTAGTGGTTAGCGTATGTGGCTCTGTTCAGCTTGCAGGCCAGGTGCTGTGCTCAACTGTGAGAGTGCGAGCCACCTCAGTGTGAAAGTCTCCTGATTAATCCACCCCTCCCCTCACCATCCTCTCTCCTTTTGCCTGGGTCCGACAGTCCTGCAAGTTATTATTGCAACAAGTTAAGAGTTGAAGCATGCTATGTATGCGGACAACTATTATTCCATTATTGTAATGGCATGATTTAAATAAGCAAAATATATTGTCGGCGAAAAAAAATAACAGCTTAAGCTGAATTTGCAAACGGCGTGCCATACATATGATAGGTTTTATTTTGAGTTGGTTGACATGTGTAGACACATAAAAAAAATTGGTTGTTTGGCCTTAACATATATATTATAATTAATATACCTTCAATCCATATCTTAGGCATGCATGAGAACGATATTTGTTAACTAGAATTGCCAGATAGTGCGGGAGGGGGTCAAGTTAATTCGTTTTCAAGAGTCTACTCCCTCTACATCAGTCCCTACTATATATGGAGCCTCGGCCCAATGTGACGTTCTACCAATTGGTGTACCCTGTGTATGGTAGGGTTCCGCTGAAAAAGGTTCAGCTCTGTGTCGCAGTTCCAATTTTTCAGTCAAACCCACTTTACGCAAAGGGTGGATCCATGAGGGGGGGGGTGTCCAGGGGGTCCGGATCCCCCCTTTTTGAGGAAGAATGCCGTTTTTCAATGCAAGGTTTAGGCCATCTGAGGCTTGGACCCACTCCCCCCCCCCCCCACACCTCTTTTTTTATGGAAGAACGCAATCTGAGGCGGCGTGGACCATCCCCACCTCCACCTCGGTCGTACAAAAATTCGTGGATTCCCCAGTCGCAATTTTGTTCATACCCCCCCCCCCCCCTGCCGTCGCAAGTTTGGACCCCCCTTTTTTCAATTCCTGGTTCCGCCTCTGTTCACGGACGCTTACGCCCTGTCTTATGCAAGCGCACTGTTGTTGTTGCTCGAGTGTGTCCCCAGAATTACACCTAACTTCCCCGTTATCCGCCTCACTCCCCCCCCCCACCTCTTCCATTTGGGGTGGTGGTCATTTTAAACGAAATGTAAAGGGTCGAGATCTGGTTTCAAGTCAGACCCAGCTTATGTACTGTTTTGGGCAAGCGAAATGCGTTTCATCTAGTTTTTCCAAGAAGATCAGAATTTAAGTTTTATCAAATCGTAAGCTTTCTACAACTTATATTCAAAAAGGAAAAGCCCGTCTTGTTCAGCGAGACTGATTTCCTATTTACCAGTCCGAATAGTAACATATAGTAACAGTCTAAGCCACTGTACACGTATAATTATGTTACTTAACTGTGGTGATCCACGGCGCATGTCAGAAGATGAAGCTTATTTTAACTTCTCATTTATTGGTTTTTTCTTCGCCATTACACAACACTTACATTGCCTGTAATAGTTGAACGTATCAGCTGTTCACGAGTTGGTCAGCTGGAGACCTGCCTGACAACGCAAACCACGACCCCGCTCTGCTCCATCGACCTTGACCTAGACTGTCAAAGGTCAAGGTTAAACGTTTGATCCGTTGCCACATCGTTACCACATCGTTGCCACATCGTTTAACATTCCGCGGCCGTTTGAAGCGGCCACAGCCGGCGAATGTCCATTTCCCCCGCCACGCGGGCCGTGTATGTTTCAGACGACGAACCAGACGCCATTGTCTACCACCGGTCGACGGTCATTAGCTGCCTCCCGTTGCCCCGCGCGACGTGACATCGTCGCGTGCAGCGTTCCCCAGCGACGCGCCTAATGACACTTGATGGGATTTACGACCGCCGTGAAAACGACATGTGGCGTTCGGCACGTACAACATCAAACGTACCTTGATGAACTTGTACACCAGCGACCAGGCGATCTACTGGCACAGTGCGGTGGTATTGTTTTAGGGGAATGTAGGCTGTACAATAGCAAAAAAAATGACTGCTGGCTGATGCCAAGTCACGCCCTAGATATCACTATATAAACGCATCAGAAACAGGATCCGTCACTCCTGAAGATTTTTAGGTTTACCGACACCATGAAGACTTTCGCTGTTGTTCTGCTCCTTGTCGTTGCCGTGGCAACCGTCTCAGCAGCTTATGTCCCATATCGCTATGGCTACAACTACAATGCAGATGAGAACCGCGACGGGCTAGATGATCGGGCAGATCTGAACAGAGATGGCCGCCCGGACCACTACGGTTACGGTTACGGTTACCGAAATGGTTACTTCGGCTACCCAGCCCATGGACCTTTCAATCGCGGCTATTGGTACTGAAGTCTCTTCCTTTTCATGGGTAAGTCAATTGTTGCTGCATACAAATCAATTTAACAAGGTTTGTCCAATTGAATGACAACTTTGGGAAGTGGTTTTAAATGTTAAAAATAGACATATCATGATTGTAAGTTGCGCCTGTGTGATCTTGTAGGTAGACTACAATATAATCTGCGAGGAAATGTTTTAAACCGATTTTTTGTTTTGGCTGGAAAGCATAGACCTTGTCCATAACGTAGACCGGTCGTTCATCTATGTTACCATTGTGTTATCATAGCTCATGCATTAATCACGCTTAATATTTACTATACCATAATATAATTCACCGACCTGAGGCTAACAAATTTGATCGTCCTTGCCGTTCAACAAAGTAACTTCAGACCCGATACTCTGTGAAGACAGAGGCCACAATGCGGCATTTGGTATATATGCTTCTATTGACTAACATATTTTCCTTCCGTTGTTTCAGGTTTCTGCTGTAAATACGTCTGTTTCAAAACCGGTTACATTCTGGAATAAGAAATACCCAGAAAACCGAAACAGAAGTCAATTCCTCAATGATAGTCGTTGACACCTTAACATCTCGGACGTCATTGATCCATGACATCACGTGACTCAACGAGACTACGACGATATGTGACCGGCCGAAAAGGAAGAAAACGGTTCAGCAAATTCACCATTGACACCTTCTGTAAATTTTTTCTAATAAACTTAGCGGTAGTCTTTCCGATTCGTTATTTTAAATGTTCCAAATTTGACTTTTTAATCGGAATGTATCGCAAACCCTCAGACTAACCTCCACTTTGGGTGATCGCGACGAAATGGTGGGAACTCGGGGGCGGTGGCAGGACGGGGATGCTGCTGTGGGGTTGAGCAGGCAGCGGGAATGAAGAATTTGGTTTAGAAATTATCTGTACTAACGGTCATTGGGTGGGGGGAGTAAAAACAGCGTTAAAATTGATTTACATTTACCTTAACCATCAACCGGTCTTAGTTAGAGCCTACGTACTATGTGAATCAAGCTGCCATTTTTGCACACTATTCATTGGTCAAATACAATGCTATTGACTGATTATACAGATAATGCTAAAGAGCAGTTCAAACAATTTATAATTTTACAATTTACTTTGTTTAAATGGAAGCGTAAATCTCTTTTTCATCTCTTTTTTATCAAACTGTGCAGTAATTGTAATGATATAGACGGGACAGGAATCTAGTATTCCTTGGCATCTGAAAGAAAGTCAGACACGACTATTGCCTGGGTTTCAGAACGATAAAACGTGTTCGTGCACTAAATCTGTGTGTATGCCAAAATTGACATAAAAAATAGAAATGACAAAAAACAACATAAATATGTTCCTCCCTCTGACAGCAGTAACTATATTTGTAAATATATATAAAGTCGCATTTCCTTCATATATGTAATATATAATATATGATGCACTAATTCCATCACCACCCCAAAGCGAACAAAAGCACATGGTAGTCGTTCGACAATTTAAGTAGTACAAGTTCAATGAATTATATCGGTAATGCACTAAGCGGTATACTTATCTTCTCAAAGTTAAAATATTGATATCAGCGCTTATTTAATTGATTCACTCCTAGACTTACCTGCTTATATCAGCGCTTGACTACTACTTATATCTACTTGGAATACGAATTCTAACCATTACGTTAATGTCAATTCACGGATTGGCTAGAGGCGCCACTGGCATGGGAGGATACAAGGGGGGAGGGTAGGTAGTTAACCCCCCCCCCCCCCGCCCCCCTCAAGCAAGCGGATGTCAAGGACTTAAAGTTCCAGCCTCACCCCATCCCCCAGGCAAGAGTTTCAAACATCCCCCTAATTACAATATTGCACTGGTGCAAATACAAGTCTGTTATCTATAAAACAGCTATACACGAGAAGGCATTTGACACTATTTGTGTCATCATCGTTAAAGCAATATACGTACATGCGCCATCTTATATTTTTTATATTTTAGAATCTTAGACTTAAAGTATCTCAAAATTTATGATGTCTATGTTTTATATCTCTTTGAGTCTGTAAAACAAACATCTCAACATAAAACTCCGCGGTTTTTTTATATCGCGCGGACGTGATAGCGAGCCGCGGTCGACATCACACACAAAATAGCGAACTGCTAACAGGCGCGCAGGGATATAAAGCCGGCCACCAACTTCTGCTCCGTTGACCAAAATGCTTCACTCCGGATAGCCCGCAGGCTTTCAGGACTTAAATTCAAGACAGAATGTACTTATTTGACACGGAGAAGAGGTTGGCAATACAAAAAATTACGGAATATATTGCTTTAACCCAATTCTGTATGGCCGGTGACTTGCCTCATACCGCGACCCAGACTGGCAACATACAGTTGGCACAAGTAACGCGGGGTGGGGGTGGTAAAGGTCATTGTATGTAGCACCACGTCATCTGTCCGGTCCGCCTACCCTGGCATGACGCGTCAGTGGAGCATGGAGGACAGGGACACCTATACCAGTTCGTGACAATCGTTGGCTGCCTTGCTTAGCGGGCAAACACAGGCGGCACCTCAATAACTCGGTCCCTACGTATTATTATATGCTTAGTCATGTTACCTCAGGGAAGGATCACTTGATTTCGAGGAGGCGAGAGGGGTTCATTTTAAAACAAAGTGATGCCGAAAAATACTTGTATTGCCCACGGCGATTTCACGAAGAGCAAAAGGTTGCATTATTGATGACATGGCAGCAAACATTATATGTTATATATATTCCGTGATAATCGATACGCTACTACACCCACCCTGGCTGATTTAAAGCAGTAAATTATCAATGGAAGAGCCTTATCCGAGCCCCGCCCTCATTGGCAACTGATGGTTTGCTGCTCAAGTAAAAAGATCCCTCGATTGTTTTACGTTAATTGCGTAGATCACCAGTCTACACCGTGGCCATTGGCCCATCTGACGAGGCGTCTGAGGTCCGTGGTTGACAAAACTAATAATCCTCGGTGATTTTAACGCCACAATAGGCCTATCGAGGAGATGTCATCTGTGATGTCGGTACATTAAACTGATAACCCTCGGTGATTTCAATGCCGTAATAGGCGCTATGCCAACGCGTCCATCTCGACGGGCGCTGGGCGTGGTACGGAGGGGTGGTACGTCTTGGGAGACACCACCAAAATCGAAACCATTTTAAAATAATCAAAGCAATTTCAAATAATCCAAGCCATTCTGTTTGTTATCTCAAGTCTTGAGACATATGTAAAATTCATTTTCAGGTTTCAATGATGAAAAGCTGAATGTTTCTTTTCGATTTCCAGGCATGATGTGGTGTCATACACTTTGATATTTGACACAGATGCTTTTAGATCTTACAAACCGACTTGTGAGCCACATCATCAATACCATTGCTGTCTTCCTGTCTGTATCTGTGACTCCGTATTGTAGTGGCATCATGAATCGATATTGCACTGGTATAACGAACGTATATTGCACTGGTATCATGAAGGTGTATTACACTGGTATGATGAGTGTCTATTGCACTGGTATCATGAATGCAAATTGCACTGGTATCATGAACGTGTATTGCACTGGTATAATGGGAGTGTATTGCACTGGTATGATGGGAGTGTATTGCACTGGTATGATGGGAGTGTATTGCACTGGTATGATGGGAGTGTATTGCACTGGTATGATGGGAGTGTATTGCACTAGTATGATGGGAGTGTATTGCACTGGTATGATGGGAGTGTATTGCACTGGTATGATGGGAGTGTATTGCACTGGTATCATGAAGGTGTATTGCACTGGTATGATGGGAGTGTATTGCACTGGTATGATGGGAGTGTATTGCACTGGTATAATGGGAGTGTATTGCACTGGTATGATGGGAGTGTATTGCACTGGTATGATGGGAGTGTATTGCACTGGTATGATGGGAGTGTATTGCACTGGTATGATGGGAGTGTATTGCACTGGTATCATGAAGGTGTATTGCACTGGTATGATGGGAGTGTATTGCACTGGTATGATGGGAGTGTATTGCACTGGTATAATGGGAGTGTATTGCACTGGTATGATGGGAGTGTATTGCACTGGTATGATGGGAGCGTATTGCACTGGTATGATGGGAGTGTATTGCACTGGTATCATGAAGGTGTATTGCACTGGTATGATGGGAGTGTATTGCACTGGTATGGTGAGTCCGTGAATTCGTTCCTCGCCAATTGTGTTTCATCTTGGTGTAACCGGTTAGGTTTGGAATCTGTCCGTAGACTTCGGACGGCTATTTAAGTATTGTCGCGTAGCAATAGAATAGTCCAAAGTGGCCGCTACCCTAGATCCTTAGCAATCCCGACCACGCCGCACGTCGAACTGTAGCGTCGGTTTGTCTGCGGTGGCGGGGTGAACACAAGGCCAACTTGCTGCTGATCACCACGCCTTGAAATACTGGGATAACCGAACCACCGTTTTCTAACACGTGAATAAACATCATAAATTACACCGTTTTGTCCAGTCAAAGTATCCAGTACTGTAACCGTCCACATTTGTAGAGTAAAGCAACTTATAGTAGAGTTCAAACAGTTTGACTAATCATAAATGGGGGTAGAGTGCGATGGGGCCGGGTGAGGTAGGGTGGGGTGCGTGGCGCACATCATTCGCGAACAGAAAACAACCTACCCACAAAACTCCCTTAATTAGAACTCGTTTTGTAGTTTAACTAAAAAATCGGCTGGATTTACCGTTTTAATGTGATGCAAAGGGGTTGGCCCTTAAAGCTATTCAAACCGTTGCTTCCCGTCAAAAAACAATGTCATGAATTTTGTCAATCCTTATGGCAACCAGAGAACTACACACAAATTTGGGACGTAGTGCAGGTAGCTTGCAACTTAAAACAAGCTGTTGTGCCCCCCCCACCACCCCCGCTCATTGCATCCATGCAGCCAAGCCAAGCCGCATGGAGGAAGCCAACGCCAACGCGGTACAATGCTCCATCACAAGTAAATATGGGTGAGTGAAATCGAGTGAAACAGTTTAGCGTCTGTGTGCTTGCATGGTACACAGAGTGGTCCTGTAACAGATTCAAATCCTTACTTCTCAGTGGTGCGTATGTTATTGAATTGTGCCAGACTCTATATGACATCGTCATCAAGAAGCTTACTTAGGCGTCATTCAATTATTAACCACCCAGAGGAAAATGTTCAAGTTCGACCTTGAGCTGTATGTTGTTTCGCAAATAATGTTATTTGTTTAAGATATCTCAGGCCAACCACATGGCCTTTGTAAGTATGGCCAGCATTGAGAGACATTGCGGTGCGCTGGCCTTTTGCAAAGGGCGGTATGGGCAAAACGTGTGTCAAATGTAGGCCAAAATATGCTTACTCATCTCCACCAGCGGCGGTCTGGTCACGACTAGGCTGTGCATATAAACGTCTCCCACTTGGGTTTCTCGCCAGTCCCTGTATTGCAGGCCGGCGTCTTGGTACCAGGCCGTAGAACCGTCCCGTATAGCCATTGTCGCCAGCAATTTTAACGATACAAACAGAGCAGCTGACACCGTCTGTATCTTTGCAACGTCATCGTTAAGGGTGATCTAAACAGCGATTTTACTACCGTGGAAGCTACAATAAATAATGTCGTTTTCCTTGGTGGTTGTAGCGCTGTGTGTCGCGTTGGTGGCCGCGCAAACGCGAGTGGAGCTGGAACAAGGTCCATTGAGGGGCTTCGTGAAGACGACGGCCATGGGAGACGTGGCTGAGTTCCTAGGCATCCCCTACGCCATGCCTCCCGTCGGAGCGCTCCGCTTCAAGGGTCCCGCGTGGCACGAAGGGTGGGGCTCTGCGGAGCGAGACGCCACGCGCTACGGAGCGTCCTGCATGCAGAAACCCGAACAGCTCCGCAATCACTGGGGCCTGGACCAAGCCACGCTCGGCGGGATGACCTTCGACGAGGACTGTCTCTTCGTGAACGTCCACGTTCCGGGGAATCGCGTGGACCCATCGGCCAACCTGCCGGTCATGGTGTGGGTCCACGGCGGCGAGCTGGAGTACGGATCCTCCCAGCTGGTCGGCACCACCACCGTCGACACCGTCGAAGGCCTCGTCATCAACGGTGACGTCATTGTCGTCACCCTCAACTACCGACTCAACGTCTTCGGCTTCCTCAACTTCCCCAACGACGGCTACAAGGAGGACGGCGACAAAGAGGGAGACACGAAGGAGTTCGTCGGCGGTAACTGGGGCAACATGGGAGTCTGGGACGTCCACGTGGCGCTGAATTGGGTCAAGGTCAACATCGCCAAGTTCGGCGGCAACCCTTCCAAGGTGACCCTATTCGGGGACGAGGAGGGCTCCACGCTGACGTCATTGCTCATTCTCCACCCGGGCAGCGCCGGACTCTTCCAGCAGGTGGCGCTGCAGAGCGCGGCGCCGGCGGGCTACAAACTACCGGAGCGATTCGACCAGAGCATGCTAGACCAGCTAGGCTATTACGTCAAGGACATGGCGTGTCAGGCGGACAACTACACCGCCGTCTTCCTCTGCCTGCAGCAGGCCTCTGCCCAGGCCCTGCTGGACGCCTTCGGAGCCGGGTCTGAGAAGCTCATCGTGGACGGACACCTGCTGAAGGCCCAGTTTGACGAGCTCTGGTACAAGGGGGACTTCAACGCGGTGGACGTCATCATAGGTTACAACTCTGGGGACGGCGACTGGCTGCTGAGGGACCCGGCGAGGCGTGAGGTCATGCTCAGACAGGGCATGGACAAGACAACCGTGGAGCAGACGATTGACGCATTTGTGCTGCCCATGCTTGGGTAAGTTCAACCCCGTGTAAACCTTGAACGGGTAGAACTTGAAATCAAGTTGCATAACGACGGAGTAGAGCTTGACATCAAACTGAATAACGATGAAATAGAGCTTAACATCAAGCTGTATAACGATCAAGTAGATCTTGACATCAAGCAGCATAACGATGAAATAGAGCTTGAGATCAAACTGCATAAACGATTGAGTAACGTTCGAGTAGAGCTTGATAGCAAGTTGCATAACGATCGAGTAGAGGTTGGCATCAGGATGCATAACGATCGAGCAAAGCTTAAGAGCAAGCTGCATAACGATCGAGTAGAGCTTGAGATCAAGTTGCATAACGATCGAGTAAAGCTTGACATCAACCTGCCTAACGATCGAGTAGAGCTTGAGATCAAGCTGCATAACGATCGAGTAGAGATTGAGATCAGGCGGCATAACGATCGAGTAGAGCTTGAGATCAAGCTGCATAGCGATCGAGTAGAGCTTGAGATCAACCTGCCTAACGATCGAGTAGAGTTTCAGGCAATGTGAATAACGTTAAGATAAGGGTAGAGTTGAGATGTATACCGATGGATAAAGGTATTGGGATCTAGTTTGATAACGGTGTGGTATATCGTGAGAGTCAGAGGTCGGTGGGGTATGTATTGAAATGAGAAGTGTACCAATTGGGTAAATCGTGACAACTTTACATGTAATAAGTACTAGATCTTGATATCCTGATATATAAGGATGGGGTAATTCTTGAAATCAAGACATTGGGGTACATGTATATTACAAATATTGTCTGTTTGTTAACAAAAGACCATGTGATCGACGCTCTATTAATGTCTACACACAGGTACCCACCCTCTTCCAACCAGATGGGTCGCGACCTGGCCATGATGGCCAAGGCCAACTACTTCTCGAGCCAGGATCCTCAGGACGCCCTCCGCGCTGCCATGGACTTGATGAAAGACGCCTTCCTGTCGGGACCAAACTACAAGGTCGCCTACTTCATGTCCCAGGCGGGCTCCAATGTTTACATGTATCAGTTCTCGCACAGCTCGCCCCCAAACACGCGTCGCTATGCCAACGCGTCCTTCGCCGTCGGGGCGGGGGTCGGTACGGAGGTGTGGTACGTCCTGGGGGACACCACCATGACGACCAATGGACAGACGCAGCCTGAGGATTCCAACCTGGCCTTCTCCATGATGAATGCCTGGAGCAGCTTCGCCGCCACCGGGTAATTAAACAGTTGGTGCCACGCCAAAACAACTTTAGCTTTTATGCTTCTTCTCTGTTTACTTTCTGACATTCCTGAGTTATAACGCCTCAAATAATAGAAGGGAATACTTTTACCACTCCATTTTCGTACATACCGATTTAATTCTGGGAGCGAGGAAAGTGACGTCAACTTTCGGTTGACTCCGGTTCCCTCTGCTTATGGCTTGAACTCAACAAAGGGACTCAACCATGAGACCAAAATACACGCCCTCGACGACAAATACCGACACGCTGCATCAAAGCTCACCTGTCAATTTTAACCTTGAGCTAAAACAAAAATGGTGACACCAACACTTTAAGTAATCACACGAGGACTGTGTTTCCATGCGTATTTGCATGGCTATATATCACGGCATTGACCAGACACTGGAATAAACTCCAGATAAGATGTTAATATTATGTGGAAGCGATGTATAACTCTAGCGTTAAAAGACGAATGATGTAGCCTCAATGAAGGGCGGCCCCAAGGTGGGTTCGGTGGGTTGGAACTACCCCTATCCAGGTTCTAGAACTATGGCTGTATGACGGGAAAAATTGCAGTCCGATTTCTGCATATGTGCTACGACAACAGAGTTAGGGCAACCCCCACCCCACCTCCTTGAAACATAATGCGCCCCACTAGTAGGCCGTTTGAAAATGCAATTGTTAGCAGAGAAATTTTCTGATCAGAAGTCAAGATTCAAAGATTCTGCGAACGCCCATGCGCAGCCAACTTTCTCCCATGCTCGGTCATCAGCACTTGTCTTAATGTTTATTGTTGAGTATCATGTACCGGCGTTAAACCAGAACTTTATCCTATCCTATCTTTCTATAACAAAGTCCCAACAGACTTATGTCGGTGACCATTGTCTTGTAAAGAATATGCATACATCCGACTCTTATAGCCTCATACAGTGATCAGAGACAAGTATAAACACCGAGCCTAGATTTGATATGCCGCATTGCTCGAGAATATTCTATAGCAGCTGTATAACTCAAAGAACGTTTCCAAGCCCGCATAATTTTAACTTTCATTTCAAGAGTGTACTTCGCTTTGAGGAACATGTTGCCACAAGGAATAATTGAATGATGGACTTCCTCCGCCAATGGAATGCGTTCTTGTAAACGCCACCTCTTATTGTGCCTTCCTAGATGCACGCTAGATTTGATTCCTCTGTAGTCCATAGTGTATGTTATGTACATGAGAGCGCTGTGAAACTGCATGGTTTATATGGTTTCAGAGAACCCAAGTTCCTTGACGCTGACGGCGCGGAGGTGTCGTGGCCGCGGTTCGACAAGCACGGCATGGCGTACGTGGACTTCAAGCCGCCCATGGGGGCTAACAGCATCCAGAGGAGCCTCAACCTCAAGGCCGCAGTTCTCTGGAACATGCTACTGCCGGCCATGCACAAAGTGCTAAAGCTGGAGGCGACGATGGGCGCTGGCGATGTAGAGGAAGATGACGAACCCATGCCTGATGGGGGTGGGGAAGTCAGCCGAACGACCCCTCCGAGTGCGACCACACACAAGGCTTACCCTGAAGGACCGGAGCCAGAAGCGGAAGCAGCGGGACAGATGGTGAGTGCGTGTAGTACACCTTGGGTGGTTGGTTGTATATTCAGGGGTCTTTAACCACTTTTGGTCATATCGCGTCAATGGGAGAAGGAAGGAAGAGCGGAGCCATGACCCCAGGGGTAACCCCCTACTCTTTGCGAATAAGAACATGGGATCTTTATCCTGCGACTACACAGACATGTCCACAGCGCGCCTGGAACCACCGATCCACGCGTTGTTAGGTTCTCAGGTGGACAGATCACTTAAGGCGAGCGCTCTAACCCACTGAGCTACGGGACCGGCCCCTGTAGTACACCTTGGTCATGGCATGTGTATCGGTCTGGGTCCGTATTCATAATCCATGCTGAACACAGTGCAAACGTTAAGGAAATCAATCGCGAACGCTTTATCAGTGGACAGCCGAAATGTCCGCTCAGTACGTTTGGAGTTATGGATATATTACTACGTGTACCGCCACTACCATGAGACACAGGGGGCACGTGCCCCCCCTTTCAGACCTAAAGTATTATCTGTGCCCCCCCCCCCCTCCGTCGTCACATACATAATGGATCGCAATTTTGTTCACCCTCCCCCCCCCCCCCTCCCCCCGGTCGCAATCGCAAGATTTAACAAGTGTCCCACTCCCGGTCGCAAGAGTGCGCCTCCCCCCGGTCGTAATTTTGTTTTACTGTGCCCATCCCCCTGCATGCGCCCCTGCGTCACTATTAATGCGAGCGCCTCATTATGAAATGTATTTGTGGAGTGGACATTTTCCGTTTTGGAACAGATTATTATTGCGGCTCAGGGCCAGTAATAAGCCTGTCGTTTTGCCGTTTTGTCATTCTCGTCCGTGTCGATGGTATTTAGGATCAAAACGCCCTAAGCTAAACAGAACATTTGGTAAGCTTAGGTATATATCTGGCCGAAAGAGCAAACTATTAATTGAACAACTATTAATTCCAGCCAAAATTATATACGCTTTAGTCGGATGAGAAGTGACCGACCATGAGTTGCAGGTCATTCCAAGAGTCACAGAACGATTTTATGTTAAACCCAAGTTGTGTGAAAAGTGGAAAATATCTTATCACCACTTTATCCTTTGATGTTATTCTCATACTATTTTTCTATATTCTCGCCCTGATCTCGGACGAAGGATTGGTGTTCCCACAAAATAGCACGTGGTTTACGCACGTTACATGTGACTTCTATTGTTGCGACCTGCCCTAACCTACATGTATTAAACATTTTGTATCTATGATTGCGACCTGCTCTGACCTACATGTATTAAACACTTTGTATCTATGATTGCGACCTGCCCTAACCTACATGTATTAAACACTTTGTATCTATGGTTGCGACCTGCTCTGACCTACATGTATTAAACACTGTATCTATTGTTGCGACCTGCTCTGACCTACATGTATTAAACACTGTATCTATTGTTGCGACCTGCCCTAACCTACATGTATCAAACACTTTGTATCTATGATTGCGACCTGCTCTGACCTACATGTATTAAAAACTTTGTATCTATGGTTGGGACCTGCCCTAACCTACATGTCTTAAACAATTTGTATCTATGATTACGACCTGCTCTGACCTACATGTATTAAACACTTTGTATCTATGATTGCGACCTGCTCTGACCTACATGTATTAAACACTTTGTATCTATGATTGCGACCTGTCCTAACCTACATGTATTAAACACTTTGTATCTATGATTGCGACCTGCTCTGACCTACATGTATTAAACACTTTGTATCTATGATTGCGACCTGCTCTGACCTACATGTATTAAACACTTTGTATCTATGGTTGCGACCTGCTCTGACCTACATGTATTAAACACTGTATCTATTGTTGCGACCTGCCCTAACCTACATGTATTAAACACTTTGTATCTATGATTGCGACCTGCTCTGACCTACATGTATTAAACACTTTGTATCTATGGTTGCGACCTGCCCTAACCTACATGTCTTAAACAATTTGTATCTATGATTACGACCTGCTCTGACCTACATGTATTAAACACTTTGTATCTATGATTGCGACCTGCTCTGACCTACATGTATTAAACACTTTGTATCTATGATTGCGACCTGTCCTAACCTACATGTATTAAACACTTTGTATCTATGATTGCGACCTGCTCTGACCTACATGTATTAAACACGTCGTGTGTACATCTGTTGACAGATGGAGACGTCCTTCTACGTCATGTTGGCCCTGGTCTGTCTCCTCGTCATCCTCATGGTCGCCGTGTTCGGCATGATGTGTATCGTCTGCAGCGCCACCCGCAAACACGGCTCCGGGAAACACCCATGAGCACGTGCGTTGACAAGGAAACAGCCCAACTGTTGCCCCGAGCAACATATATACCTGAATATAATAATCCCGTTTACAGCGATTGTAACACAACTTGTGTTAACTACAATATTTTATACCATTCAACGATTGTCGCTATTATAGCCAATTTGGAATCAGACATTCAAAGTCGTTTTGCATCAAGACTTACAAGGTTAATACACTCACATTGTTATGTTTTCTAGCAAAGCCTGAGGTTCATAACTTTCGTTTCATCACCAATGTATTTATTGACCTTATCCATTATTATTTAAGCGTCAACGCAACCATCATTGGGATAATCTCAGCCATCCTTAGGATAATCTCAGCCATCCTTAGGATAATCTCAGCCATCCTTAGGATAATCTCAGCCATCCTTAGGATAATCTCAGCCATCCTTAGGATAATCTCAGCCATCCTTAGGATAATCTCAGCCATCCTTAGGATAATCTCAGCCATCCTTAGGATAATCTCAGCCATCCTTAGGATAATCTCAGCCATCCTTAGGATAATCTCAGCCATCCTTAGGATAATCTCAGCCATCCTTAGGATAATCTCAGCCATCCTTAGGATAATCTCAGCCATCCTTAGGATAATCTCAGCCATCCTTAGGATAATCTCAGCCATCCTTAGGATAATCTCAGCCATCCTTAGGATAATCTCAGCCATCCTTAGGATAATCTCAGCCATCCTTAGGATAATCTCAGCCATCCTTAGGATAATCTCAGCCATCCTTAGGATAATCTCAGCCATCCTTAGGATAATCTCAGCCATCCTTAGGATAATCTCAGCCATCCTTAGGATAATCTCAGCCATCCTTAGGATAATCTCAGCCATCCTTAGGATAATCTCAGCCATCCTTGGGATAATCTCAGCCATCCTTAGGATAATCTCAGCCATCCTTAGGATAATCTCAGCCATCCTTAGGATAATCTCAGCCATTCTTAGGATAATCTCAGCCATCCTTAGGATAATCTCAGCCATCCTTAGGATAATCTCAGCCATCCTTAGGATAATCTCAGCCATCCTTGGGATAATCTCAGCCATCCTTAGGATAATCTCAGCCATCCTTAGGATAATCTCAGCCATCCTTAGGATAATCTCAGCCATCCTTAGGATAATCTCAGCCATCCTTAGGATAATCTCAGCCATCCTTAGGATAATCTCAGCCATCCTTAGGATAATCTCAGCCATCCTTAGGATAATCTCAGCCATCCTTAGGATAATCTCAGCCATCCTTAGGATAATCTCAGCCATCCTTAGGATAATCTCAGCCATCCTTAGGATAATCTCAGTCAACATGAAATTTACCGTCAATGGAAGATTACGCTAACAAATAGGCCATGCTGAAAATTCGCTCATGTTTGTATGAAGCAATGATCTATGTATTAATTACAAGACAATGGTCATCATCAAGATATCCTAGATGAGAAGATTTTGAAATTTGTTATCGATATACAACATAAGATAAAATGTACCGTTGGTATATATAGAGTAATGACAATGACATTTCACGAAATCCTAGCAATCAGACGAGCTTTAACGAAGCGGCTATCCGCACGTGTTTCTTGCGGCTAACATAAGCGATGATTGCTATCATTTTGTACCATGAATGACGCCTCAAATAAATTGCGTGGCTACATCACTTGGTGACCTCAA
The DNA here is from genome assembly GCA_964019135.1 of Arenicola marina. NCBI lineage: Eukaryota > Metazoa > Annelida > Polychaeta > Arenicolidae > Arenicola > Arenicola marina. The sequence continues at coordinate 40,218,463 of OZ025256.1, read as the reverse complement.
TTCTTTGCCTTACATAATACCGCGGCTTCACAAATTTTTAGCCGGCCAAAGTCATACGAATTTCTCAGTATACGTCAGTCAGAAGTTACGCCAAATACCTCACAAAAACGCATGGCTGCCTGCGAAAAAACCGACGAAAATAATATGGATGCCAGATAATATATATAAGCGAATAAGTTTCACACGACCGTATAACCCGCTTAGAGATAAAACCAATCTGTCCGGACAACCAGCGTTCCGGAACTATTAACTCACCAGAATGCGAAGAAACAAACAAAACGAACCATCTCGCAAATCCGTCGTTCATTTATTGCCAGTAAACTGATTGAATCGACTTGTGGACAGTACATCTTATGTCGTGCAACAAGCGACATGACACTACACGCAAGGTCTTCTGATAAATTGAGACTCGTAACTTAGATCGCTGTGATACACTTCAGGCTACAGCCTTGCTGGCCGCTGTACGTGCGTCAATACAAACAACGATAGACCCGTAGAACATGGAACAAAACCAGGACTGCAATCGTTAAGGTGAAAAGGACTTTGAAACCCAATCACCGCCCAGCGGAGAAATACGCGACCATGATCGTCATATTTATGGGCGAGCCGAACATACGTCGTGTGACGTCATACATGGGTGACAAAGCCAATGCTAAATCCGCCGTGCACCATTCCATCACTGGTCGCCAGCTTGAGCGTATACATTGCTCGCTGGTCCCCAAACCATTTTGGCGCCAAAAAATGGCGCCAAACGTAATCCAAATTTCACGTGATTCGTAGCCCATTCGCACCGTATTTACAAACGGTGACTTCGGAAGCTATGTAACACTCGTAACAGTTACATCTCTCAGAGTCCTTACACCTGGCAGGAAGGGCATATCTTTCAAATTAGTTCACATTTCTCAGTCTTGGGATCTGTCAACAAGGTTACACCTCTCATGTATTGATAGCTTTCACTGGCGTCACAGCTCTAGAAATAATTCACATTAAGATCGTTAACTCTCACAGTCTTGACAACTGTCAATAAGGTTACACCTCTCCACGTTTTTATAGCTTTCAATGAGGTCACATCTCAAAACAAATTCACATCTCTCACAGTCTTGACGACTGTCATTAAGGTTACACCTCTATACGTATCTATACCTTTCATGGACGACACATATCTTAAACATTTCTCAACAAGGTCACATTTATCAAACGACAGGAGAGCTGTAATTAAGGTTACAGCTCTCAGGCTTCGCATCTCTCAAACTCTTTAGAGTTCTCATCAGAATCACATCTGGCACCATCGTCACTACTCGGATAGGGATCACAGTTTGCTGAGTTCTTTAGACCTGGCGGTGGCGGCGGACACCGCGTCCATCAGAGCACAGCGGAGGCCGCCCCGCTCCAGGGCGTGCACGCCGGCGATGGTGGTGCCCCCTGGCGAACACACGCCGTCCTTCAGCTCGCCGGGGTGCGAGCTGGTCTCCAGCACCATCTTGGCGGCCCCCTGACCACGCCGAACCAAAGATACAGCAGCACATGGCAATGAGACACGGCTTGGATGGGTGGCGGGGGTTGGGTGGCGGGGGTGGGGGGAGGGGGGGGGGCATTGATATACATCTAGATCGATGTACCAAGGGCATCAGTGAGACATGACCTGGCGGGAGGGGAAAGGGGGGGGGGTAGATTCATAGATTGAATATACAACAATAGACTAATATCATCACTAAACAAACCTTGCTGAGCATGTAAGTAAGTGACCAAAGTCATAAAAAGACAGGAATACTATCCTAATGTACTATAATCATATCATAGGTAGAATAACAATATTTAATTGTCAATTACCTCGTTGTTACCTAGTTTCCCAATAGAGGGCGCCACTGTATGGCGAGTCCTTACCAGGAGTGTCTGTGCGGCTAGTTTCTGGGCCACGTGGCGCGGCAGACCGTTCCTCACACCGCCGTCCGCCAAGGCCTCGATAGCCAGGAACCCCTGCAACACACACCACGACGACATGTCAGCTACATCCATAGGTACGTCACGTCGTATTCCTAAATATAGCGGGCACAGGCACGTATCCAACAATTCAAGGAGGGGCTGAGGTTGAGGGGGTGGGGGGGGGGACTTCGAGCAAAAATCTTGCGACCAGAGGAGCGGGGGGGGGGTGAGGGTGCATGAGGGTGCCTCAGTACCAAAATGTGGGGTCCACACCTAAGATTGCGTACCGTTTGTGACTCCTCGCTAAAAAAATACGAGCACCCCGCCCCCTGAATCGGCCACTCTGATATTTTTTCGTTCCCTCCCACCCACCCACACCTGGTCGGGGCTCCCGTACTCACATAGTCATAGGCCGGTCCGCTGCCGCTGAGGCCAGTCACGGCGTCCACGTGGTGCCTCCCTCCCCCCACCCACCCACCCCTGGTCGGGGCTTCCGTACTCACATAGGCCGGTCCGCTGCCGCTGAGGCCAGTCACGGCGTCCAAGTGGTGCCTCCCCCCCCCCCATCCACCCACCCCTGGTCGGGGCTTCCGTACTCACATAGGCCGGTCCGCTGCCGCTGAGGCCAGTCACGGCGTCCAAGTGGTGCCTCCCCCCCCCCATCCACCCACCCCTGGTCGGGGCTTCCGTACTCACATAGGCCGGTCCGCTGCCGCTGAGGCCAGTCACGGCGTCCAAGTGGTGCCTCCCCCCCCCCCCCCCCCCATCCACCCACCCCTGGTCGGGGCTCCCGTACTCACATAGGCCGGTCCGCTGCCGCTGAGGCCAGTCACGGCGTCCAAGTGGTGCCTCCCCCCACCCACCCACCCACCCCTGGTCGGGGCTCCCGTACTCACATAGGCCGGTCCGCTGCCGCTGAGGCCAGTCACGGCGTCCAAGTGGTACTCGGGCAGGTTCTCGCAGATGCCGATGCTGGAGAAGAGCTTGGCGGTGAGGGCGCCGTCCTCCGGGGTGGCGTGGCTGCCGGGGCTGTACACGGACGCCCCGCACTGCACCAAGGCCGGGGTGTTGGGCATGACACGCACCACACGGGTCCCCTCCGGCAGCAGCTGGAAGGCAATGCAAATATGTACATGAATATATAATGTATATCTTGATCCACAAGAAACAAATCCCATAAAAGTGTTTACTCATGAAACGATTTATCCATTTTTAACAGCATACCTGTATAGGTACAAATCTCATAGATAGGATCTCAAACTCATAACATAAACTGTTTGACAAGTAACTCCAATCGTAGATGATATTGGAATAGTTATGACAAGTGAAGCCCCCATAATCCCAGGCCACCTGTCCAAAAAGCAAGGGGAAAGGCCCCCACAATGAAAGATCAGAAACAAGTTTCAAACCATGCCATGTGCATCAAACGTAAAGATGTTCTGTGTCACACATTGACACATGATTGTTCTTGCATTATACTCTTCACCAGAATTACCTCTTGTAATTGACATAATTGTATCCCAGCAGCTATTGAAATGAATAAATGATCTCGAGTGACTATGGGAGCCACTTCTTTCAGTGCAGGAGCAACGATGTGTGGCTTCACAGCTATGATAATAACATCACTATTCTTGACCACTTCTCTGTTTTCTTTGCTTGTCTTGATACCATTTGTCTAAAATAATCAAAATCATTATTGCTTTATTAGTATTAAATTCATTTAGGAGTACAACAATTTATCTTACTACCGGACAATAATAAACATAGGTAATAACAGTTTTACAAAACTTTTAGATATGTATTGATGAGTACTGATTACAGCATGTCAAATTATAAACCTATCATTATTATTAAATTACTAATATATTATATAGCCATTTCAAGACCAGGATTGACAATAGATATATTTAATCTCCTGTAAGATGCATAAAAAAAATCATAGACGCTTTGTACAAATAAATTATAAAGAAAATATAAAAAACCATCAAAAGCTAGTTAGTCACAAATATTTACTTACAATACCTTGACACATTCTATCAACCAGGATATAAATGTCATATATATATCATGATGGAACAATATGCAAATAAGAAAGAAGTGGGTTGCTCCTATATATTTGTGAAGTATACTTACTGATGTTGATATAAATTTCAACATGGCCTCATCTACATCACTTGCAATCATGTTGCTGGGTTTGACTAAACCTGAGAGATGGAATCATTAATAAACATATTAAACAATCAATCAATTGAAAAAATACATATAGTTAAAGTTACTCATCCAGCAATATTTTTCCTGAAAAATGTAAAAACTATTTTGATTGGAAATTATGTATTTATATTCTTAGCATATAAGTACACCTATTGTATGCAATAAAAACCTAGATATATTGTTTAGCCTCTTTTTTTTGGCAAAATTAATGCATCCAATGTGAAAAAGTGTGGCTTTTTTGTTTACTATGTCATCGAAATATGCACATTGCTACCTATGCACCTTTCATCACACAATGACAGATCTATTTCTCATGAAGGTCACATTTATACAGTCAGACAATGTGTTCTACATGTGTTTCCAGCTTTAAAGTCTATCATTCAGATTAAAGGATCAAACATAATATATATATATACATACCGGTATACCTTAAATCAATATTATAATTTCTGTTGATGCTCAGAAAATGCACATGAAGGAGAAACTAAGTCTTTTATAAGAATAACCATTATAAGAATTAATAACAATGATATTATAAAAATTATCAGTGCTTTCCTGCAAGTTGATCCCTAACATATAGCTGAAGTTTTTATTTCCCTATAGATAACAATTATATTGAAAATATGTGACCTATAAGTACTATTCTGTAAACTGACATAAACAAATAAAATCTTCAGTACAACATATTGATATAAGGGAAGTATAATTTAGTTAAGCCCTGTTGGGAACTGTTCAAACAGCATCTGTCTAGAGACATGTTGTTCTTGTGCACCAATTGGTAAAAGGGTTTCTCTAATAGGTGAGAATCACAGACGAGGTGAGGTGATTCGTAAGTAGTTCATTATCTGATTATGATATCTTGTGACATGCGACACTGGACACGGACACCCTCCAAGTATGTAGTATTGGAATGGAGACAGGTCTATTAAAAGTGTACTTAAGAAAACTTCCAAACTGTAGCAAGAATGTGAGCAAAATGGCTTTGCCTTTGGTCAAAGTTTGGGTACCTATGACATTGTATGCAGATTTGTTTCAGATTGTGACTACGCCTGTAACATGGCCGACCAGCTGCAGATCTTACTGGACGGCTATAGGATTTTTAAATGGCAGTGAGTGACGTACAGAAGGTTTGTTTCGGTAGATGCCTAAATAAAAATCCCAAGATTTCCCTGGACACGTCAAAATATGTCATATATATTTTGGGCCAATGAGGATAGACTTCCAAAGTTTCAGCTGATGCTCATGAGTGCCAAGGTGCAAATGGCAATCGAAGTTGTGTATATTTGTCAATTTTAAAATATCCAATATTTGGGAGGCCTCTCTGAGATGTTGCATACTCTGGTATTATCAGTAGATAGGAGCGTATATAGATAGGAGTAAACTGATGCGAGTGCTCATGCATCAGCATACAGAATGGATGCATACCTGGATTTAACAATTGTCTGGTGGTGACATGACATGTTGGTGTTTTAGGCCACTTTTGTGCACATACAGGCTAAATTGGGCCAAGGAACCTCCCGGGACGATGAAGGATGAAGGAATGAAACATGCCCCAGATTAGGTGCCCGAGCCCGGATTCGAACCCAGGACCTATTGATCTGCGGTCTAGTGCGCTAACCACTACACCAGGGAGGCCCCCTTGTCTGGTGGTATAGCAATGCGTAATGTGTATATTCCGGTAGGCCCTTATAGCGAAAAGACACATCTTTTCGCAAAAAGACAGTCATCCGTGAAAAGACATTTTTGCGAAAGCACAGACGCTGGTTCAGCATTATTTTTTTCTGTACATTACTTTATAATACTAAATGATAATCAGGAAGAACAAACATCCAATTTAATCAATCGTATATCAACTTAACTGGAGCTGGTGTAAAACGAGGACTGACTGCCGAAGACTGCCGAAGTAGGAGGAAGTACTTTTAGGGCTGATGTCCGGCAGATTTGGTGGCAGGTACATATATATAATTGATATGAGCTGAAAGACTTACTTGTTTGCATGCCGTACACGAAAATCCAACTTATTTGGTATCCATTTGACCGAGATATATCCACTTCTGTCAAGGGCTGTTATTCAAATGACCAATATCGCCATTTGCGGCCGGTGGAAGTCTCGTCAGCGAACCGAAATCTCGTGCCCGTGGCTGCCAGCCGGGGTGCGAGGTGTCGGTGTGGGGTGTGACGGGAGGCGAGGGGAGGGGGGAGGTGGAGAATTGCTGGCCGTGCCGACATGGCTGGCTGGTTGGTGAAGCCTGGGCAAGAGTTGGCATGGGTACTGGTGGTGGGGGGTGGGTGGATTAAGTGCGGGCGGGTCGGGGGTATGGGGGTGGATCGACGTACAGTGAATAACACATTGGCTAATTGCTGTCTAGACCGGTTGAGCAAAGTGTCAGGTTTCACATCAAAAGTCATCAAAAGCTCTCACAAGTAACCTATTAATATCACTCGTTCTTCAAATTGCTAGTTTCTACTGGTGTATACTGGTGTATATATATATAAATCTTAATTACATAAATGAGGAGCATGGGTTGTCAAAGCAACTAAGAGTTGATCATAAGCTTGTACATTTTATGCCAACGTTGTGGGCCGACGTGTTTGATGGAGGATGGGTGTGCGCCGGTATTGACAAGATATAGTGACGTATGCGAGTTAATCAGAGAAGAGTTATGTTAAGACAGAATCTTTCGATTTGGACGGCATGTGTCAATATGGTACAACATTTATGTAATTAAGATTTATATATATTTGTATCTTTGAAGTAATGGTAGTTATGCCGCGCAAGATTATAAATGAAAAGTATAACATTTATATTACAGTTCAAGTAATAATCGGCTTAACCGCCACCCATAGGTGCATGGAAAAATAGAAATCCCAAGACTTCATTAAACGCATCAAAATACGTCAAAAAATTTTGGGCCAATGAGGATGGACTATCCCTGTTAGCTTATGCGCATGCGTGCTGAGGTGCAAATGGCGACTGAGGCTGTATATTTTTGTCAATTTGGATGTTTTTACCCCATTTCTTAGTTTAATCAAGGTCCATTCACCTTTTTTTGGTGTCAAAGGTAAGACTTAGCGCTAATGCTTTGTTTGACTTTATTTTTAAATGCCTAACAACTCTGGTATATTTTAAAATAGCCGATGTTTGTCAGGCCTCTCTGAGATGTTGCATACTCTGTTATTATATATAGATAGGAGCTAGCCCTGATACATGGCTCATACGCGCTGGTACCAGACGCGCGAGAGAGCCATGACGTGCACCCCACATGAGGCCAGGAATTGGTGGGGGTGTTTGTGCATCTTGTAGGCGTTTGCTCTTATCAATAAATCGTCTACCTTCCAAAGCGATAAAAGGTAATTCCACAATTGTTGAACTTTTCTTTCGTTGTCTTATATTCGCTGGGGGGATTTAAAAAAGTGTCATTACTGCCATAAACAACACATTTTTCTCGACACTCGCTCCGCCATTTTGGCTTATTTTCCGTTGCGATATTCTCAAAGTGACGGAGCGAGTTTGCGTAAACTTGCTATTTAGTGCATGTATAAAAGGCTGACATTGAATGTGAAGCCACGAAAGAAAAGTTTAACACTTGTGGAATTACTTTCCATCACTTTTGGTGGTAGGGTATCTAGTGATAAGGGCAAATAGCTACATGATGCACATGCACCCCTACCAATTCCTGGTCTCATGTGGGTTGTACTTCATGACTCTCGCGCGTCGGGTACCAGCGCGTATGAGTCATGTATCAGGGCTAGATAGGAGCGTACTGATTCGAGTGCTCGTGGTTATTTGGATTCACACCATGTCACTTTTTTTTTGAGCCATTCGCGATCTCCGCACGCCAGCTTAAACTTTGACGTGATGACTGATGAGTGATCAGGTGATGACTGATGAGTGATGTGTCAAATAACGCGACCCGATTTTGAGCCGGGCCGGGTAGGCCAGCTGAATATGTCTTACCTGTAGCGCTAAATCCGGTACTTAGCGCCTGGGCCATCCTCCCAGCACCAATGAAGCCAATCCGTAACTGCTTGGTGTCTGTCATGTCTGGTATATTATTGAATTCAACACGAAATGGGTGTTATTGAACCTTTCTGACGTAAACTGGTAAAAGCCGGCGCTTGTAGAGCGGAAATCCACTTACATCGGAAAGCAAAACATGCAGGTCGGTCATCCGTTGGAACGCCACTAATACGGTACGCTGGTTCCCTGAGTTCCTATGTTGCTACAAGATGAGCACACGGACATCGTAATGGCCTCAGAGACGGGCGAGATACCCGATACCCCACGCAAAAAAGAAACTCTCCGCAAAGCACCAATATATGGGTTACGAGGCTGATACGGGAAAGAAGATGTTAGGCGGTCCCAGAGGAAACTGCTTTCAAGCCATATACACTAATTCCCTCACAGAAGACACAGTCACAGTTCCCGCGTTAACATTTAAATCCAGACTATATAGATGCTTTTTGGAAGAATCATCCACTGAAATTCGAATGGGACATCCAGTTAGACGTATGATTTGGTGAAAGAGGCGTGCAGCCTGCGACCAAAAAGTCCTAAGGTATCCTGAGGTAAGATATAAAACATAAAAAAAACTTACCCTACTTCAGTCATAGAAAAAAAAATCTAAGTAAGGATGTAGATTATAATTTTGGCAAGTTGGTGGGGTACAATTTAACTTCCTCTTCCTCGTCAGAGAGTTCATCATGCTCCGCATAGGCTACAGCAATTTCCCACCCGATAAAATATGTTTTGGAAATTTCCTAGAAACGTACGTACGTAATCTGTTCGGGTATGCACTCGGGTATGATCTAAGTATACAAAACCCCAATTACCGGTCGGTTTCCAACGTCATATCTCTTGAGAGCAAGTTCCGGCCACTGCCCGAAATTTCCATTCCGTATAAAGATATTATATAAATACACAATTGGAAAATTGTGTCTTTAAATGCGTAGCATGTTTTATTTCGCCTACATATATTACTGACGTCACTTAATGCTGACTCGTTATAGATGCAGCTTCATGTAACCGTCCAAGTTATGGAACATATGGGTATATTAACTGCATGCCCCCTATAACTGTTGCCTGTAGTTGTTAAATTTACACCCCCCCCCCCCCCACCTGGATGTATTTCGCTGGAAAGCCCGACTTTTACAGTGCATGCTCAGGTTCCTAATGAGTGGAGGTGCAATCCCCTTAAACCCTTTTCCCGTGGATCCGACTCTGCGCGCGCGAGTCCTTGATCCATTCGTCTTTGTGCATAAGCACAGCTTTTCCACATCGTGACGCTGATGTCAGCCCGCAGTGGCAATGGTTTCCTTATAAATTTCCTCCTGGCCCAATTTATACCCACATTTCCGGTAATGTTAGTTTGATGTTTATAGCGGACTGTATCGGTCTCGGGTGACAAAGGATCGAGCCCGTTCTGATATGATGATCACCGCTAAACTTTTTAATACTGGTCATAATAATTGATGCAGGGTCTTAATTATTGCTTCTGTTCGTTATTGATGAATACTAGCTATATAAATTAAAAGAAAACAATTCCAAATTAACTAATGTAACTTAGTTCTGGTCCATTGCATGGGTGCTGATTTTTTAGCATTGCATATATAGGAGTAGAGTTTTTTGCCGGTAGCCATATATATAAGAGAGTCCAAGTCAGCGGCGTGACACGTCACGAATCAAAACTGATGACATAAGGAGAAGAGGTCGGTTGGCTGCGCTCTGGAGACCGACGACCGGAAACATTTGTCTCGCATGTCCCCCCCCCCCCCCGCCCGTCCCCTTCTCCCTCCCCGCTTTGATTACTAAACACGCTTATGTAGGCTACAAATGCGGCTTTGCCACAAAACGCTAGTTAGCCTTGTAAACGTAAGCGCATGTGCTTAGCTGATACCAGCAGTTACATCCCCGGGCTGCTCAGATTTGCTTCAAAAAGTGGCCTTCCACACTAAAATAATTGGGTGGCTATAGGGGTGCTGGTCCTCCGGCTGGAAAGAGGGGGTGGGGAAAAACGACACCTGCCATTTAAACTGTTTATTTCTCGTCAGTATTGAGAGCGAATCTTTCGTAAGAGGAGAATGAATACCTCAAAAGGGTTCCGATCTCGGCGATTGACATCCAGGAATTTTCTTGGAGAATCGCCATTAGGTGTTGGCAATTTTGGGGGAACCCGTAATACCCTACACTGGGCTCGCGCTAGGATATTTTTTTCATTAGCCAATTTGGCTAATTCCGTGGAAAAACCTTAGCCAAAATTAGCCAAATATATTGGTTATAAATTGGTTATAAATTGGTTATAAATCTCATAATTGGAGATGAATGTAGTAGATCTACCATGTAATGTGAACATGAATAAAAATGTGTTTGTAATTGAAATTTTATATTCGCCATTTTGGCGAGTGTCCAGGAAGTTCTTATCGCCAAATCCCGAATTTTCTCGCCAAATGGCTATTGGCGAATGCTAACGCGAGCCCAGCCTACACATATTTTTTCGCTCGCCAAAAGTCCTATGGAGTCGATCGCTGAAGATGGTTGCGCTCCTTGTCAATCCCGGTATAATTATAATTACGGTAGGCAATTAAGGAGCTCCGATTTTAATTTGTTAATCATTTATTTAGGGGCGTTATAATTCATGTGTTAAATCTGCCCCTGTAGTCTGGACGTATTAGCCCCTCCACCACATGATGCTCAAACAGTAACGTCGAGCCGTTGTTGACCCCCCCCCCCCCACCCCCTCCCCTTGATTATCATGTTTTATCAAATGTGTTGAGCAGTGCGAAACCTATTGCCATAATATGTTTCACGGGTAAATCCCGAAGCAACCCCAATATTTAAATACTGATGTACATATAGCGATTAATGTATTGACCCAGGTTGTTTCGTCGAGTCAGCTGGGCCCGGTACTTGTCGCATAGAACCGGACATATGTATATATAACTTTCACTGACTCAAAACTTTCCGTGAAGTTGTTGAGGACTCTTACCGCGAATGGGTTTCCCCGACGCCGTTTCGGGTGATGAGATGCGTGACGTCACGGGAACCTGCTAGCGCACTGAATCACCCAGCGGAAGAATATCCAGAGTATATTCGTAGAAAATAGTTCTCGTTCTACAGTCAAATTAAATTAAAAGTTAAACATTTACTTCTTGATACGGAAAACAAAGCATAGACGGATTAAGTTGAAGTGTATATTGTGTATAAACAACCGCTCTAAGGTTCACCACAAAGGAAAATACTTCTTCGTAGAGGTTCACGTCGCGGAGTAATACTACTTCCGTTTCAATAGTGGGGTTTAATGGCAAAGTGGTCTCGGGGAAGAGGATTTTATACTTGAAAAGGAACGTGAATTTCACATTACCCTTGGACTTTTGTGACGACAGAACAGTTTAGGAATAAAGCAAGAACAATGCCACCTGGATATATGCTGTCGTTGTTTTGTCTTATATGCGTTTTAGGTGGAATATTGGCCAAGGTAAGTGTGGCTGTCGCTATCAACAATCCTGATTTTAGCTCTGTTCCAGAAATGGAGAGTCGGAGAAGACAACATGGCTCTTTGACTTGGGGAGTCCGTCTTGCAGATCGCTGGACCAGTTTTGCTATCTTCCAATATATAAGTTGGATCTGTACGTAGGTCGGATTGACTGGGCGTAGGAACCGCTATTGTGAAGTGTTTTAGTTTAGAACATTCCGTGGCATTTGACTTATCACAGAAAATATTCGTGATTTGTTGTTTTTGACGGTTGTTTTGCCGTCTTTTGAACACGAACATGTCGCTTTGTCGGCGGCTGTAGCCAATTTGTTGTTTATTAAACTTTTTCCCTTGTCTAACTGTTGATTTATGTTCTGTTCCATTATGGCTGAAAATAATTACAAATGAAAAGGAATTGTGGATGATTTAACTTAGTAGACACTGGTAGATGCAGTTATAGGCTATAACTGTGTAGTTCATCGTGCGCTTGATGTTTCAAATTTGTGTTAAGCTTATTATTATTTAACACTGCCAATTTGGTAAAACAAAATTTATTTATGCACAAAATTTTATTTGTTTAGTCTTTTTTTAGCGAGTACATTTTCACTTGAGTGTTGAAACGTCAAGTGCATGCTGGCATATGAGGAGTGCTGCATTGCATCTATGCAGTTTTACGGTAACCTTTTATGCCGGTCATTTGGATCACACCATTTCCGTTATGTGACATCAGCCAGGCAGGTTGAAGGTATTGTTTTGGTAGCAAGAATATAGACTAAACCAGTATATATGCAAGCGAAAATTAGATAAGTTGTTTAATTAAAGATAACTTTATCAAGATATGAAGTTAAAAAGGCGAGACATTGTGAAACGAACGAGCGCTTTGCCCCCGAACTGCAGAACTTGGCATTTTCTAATGGTGTGTGTATGGTTGCATCTATCACCCAGAGGGGAGGCTGTAGGCTAGCCCTGTTTGATGGCGTTAATGGTTACGGCAGACTGATAGGCCGTCCTTACCGCCACGGCGTAGACTGCCATATTCAGTCTAAAAAATGGTGAGATGTCCACTTTACAAGTTGCTGGAGGTTTTGACACCAAACACTTACCTCTAATTTTTAGTTGTTTAAGTTCAGGAGCATTATCCTCAAGGAGTGTCTGACTGAAATACGTTTCATGCAACTAACACTAGCTCAACTCATTCATTTTGTTCACTAACAAGTTTTCCTGGCTAGCATTGCCATCTTCGTGTGTTGTCTCGTCCCACGAGATCGCTAGATGTTGCTAGTGCCTTCCGGTCAACGCCCTCTAGCAAACTGGCTGCGCATTTGTCAAAGACCTAGTTCCCGTTCTGTTTGTCAACAGTAAGTGTCACCTGTCTTCTGTACATGACAGAAAAACATGTGTCACTGTTAATAAACAGAAAGAGTGTTGGAACCAGGTCTTTGGGAAATGTGCAACCAGTTCACCAGAGGGCGTTTACCGGAAGAAACGAGTGACATCTAGCGGTCTCGTGAGACGACACAACACAAGACAACAAAACTTGTCAGCAAAAGTTGTTAACGGACCAAATAAAAGAATTGAGTGAGTATTAGTAGCAGGAAACTTATTTCTGTCAGACACTCCTGGAATGTAATGTTCTGGAACCTAAAAAAGTAAGAATTAAAGGTGAGTGTTTTGTATATAAACCTCTAGCAACTTATAAAGTGGACCTCTCATGGTGATTGGGACCAAACATGGGGACCTCTGGTGTGGCTGTTATGGACATAGAACAATATAAAATCCATAACAAGCCATCTCATGGGGCTAGCTGTAGGCTATAGTTAATAATGGTGGCACATGTCAGATATTAAGTCTGGCTTCTGCAAGGCAAAACTGTGGAAGTACATGTATAGCGATGCCCACCTCAACACAGGCAAATATCACAACGAGGGTGCAACTTATATACAGCTCAAGTATAAATATTTCTCAAGATAGGTGTGTATGACTTATACACCAGTGTGACTTATACCTCAGAAATTATATTTATGTATTTTCTGGACAGAGAAACCCCATTCATACGCAGCTGTTTATATATATTTACAAGGCAGTGGCTTTTTGAATGTGGCTGGCTGCCGATTGTGTATGGCGACTTTTGCCGGTACTGTGCCGTTCAAGGTATGTTCAGTGCTATTTTACCAGCCCTGGCATTGAATGTAGTTATACCGCCCTCCTTCCCTACTGAACGGTTTTTAGGGATGAATGGATGGAATACTTCCAGTTGGACGACTTCCACTTGGACGACACCCCAATTTGGTACTTCTAGTTGGACGACTTCCAGTTAGATGACATTATAAATAAATACGTTAGGTATCGTGAAATAAGCAATTCATATCGATGCATCATGGTTAGTATGACTATTTGAGAGGTTTGCAGATAAAATTGGGACAGTTTGAACAATAGTACAACCATTTTTTCGGCGTGTCGTCTACGATTTAGCTTCACTGTGTTGTGGCCGACCGCCATTGCGTTGGCGTCGTGTTATTCTTAGAAAGAGGTGTGAACGACACCTGCTCCTTTGATGTCCAAGATGGAATATTGGCGGCCTTTCCGCTTTCACACCTCTTGAATTACACACTTGAGACCTCCAGCTTGTAAGTTAATAATGTTTGATGTGGCTTTTGATTAACATACACAGAATACAATTAAGTTCTTATTGCACTTTTTATTGGACAAAGACCACTGATAAACATATATTTCAATTGTGAAAACGTATGTGGCACAAACAAATCTATCTAATTCACACCTCCAGCTTTGAAGTGTATTTTCCTAATTGCACTCAACTGTCAACATCATTTTCGTATGTCCATGTCATTGCTTTATTGAGCTCTGTGATTGCAATTGTCAACAGTTGACCTGGTCTGTGATATGCCTGTGCGGATCGATGCATCTTACTGAATACATAATCTTGAGCACATCATCTTGAGCACATCGTCATCCTAAAAGAGTATATTAGGGGTTGTTTATCAGATGGACATCATTCTGTCGCCATATGTTCACTATGGAGGAAGCAACTGCAACTATTGTGAAGAAGCATCGCGGGGTGAATTTGCTGTACAAAGATTATCGCCATAAGAAAGATCGTATTCGTGGAAACAAGCAGCATTGGCGGTGTGTTCTTCGTGGATGCCCTGGTCGAGTGCTAACTACAGGCGAAGGCAGTAGTGTGAATGTGCTTTCCGCGAAGGATCATAGCCATATTCCAGATGAAGAAATATTGGCGTCCACAGCCGCAAAGTCTGACCTCTGTCAGCTAGCAGCAGAAGATTTGGTTACACCGCTCAACAAATTTATAGCCGAGCAAACAGAAGGCGATGTGCTGCTGCCAAGTTTCAAGGCCTGTCAGACTGTGATGCATAGGTCCCGTAGGAAGCAAATGCCGCAATTACCGCAAGGTCGAGATGACATTGTGCTGGAAGGACAATGGGCTTTGACTCTCGACGACAAACCCTTCGTCCTTCACCACGATGCGGACATAATCATTTTTGCCACCGAAGATAACTTACAAGTACTATCACAATGCAGCCAAGTCTTCATGGATGGAACTTTTAAAGCTGCACCGCGCCAATTTGCGCAGTTGTATTCCATTCACGGAATCTTTCACGGACACTTTGTCTCTTTGGTGTACTGTCTCTTACCAGACAGAAGCCGCGAGACCTACTACAAGATGCTTACAATTGTAAAGACGAAGATCGCAGAGTTGGACCTTGTGTTCAACCCAGAGAGTATTATGACTGACTTTAAAAGTACCTTGATCTCCGAGCTACGTTTGCACTTTCCGACCTCGACCCACAATGGCTGCTTCTTTCATCATACGCAAGCGGTATGGCGTCAGGTCCAGCAGCTTGGTCTTACATCCACCTATCGTGAGGACAATCACGTCCGTAAAGTCATCAGGATGCTAATGGCGCTGGCATTTTTTCCCGTTGTTAGCGTCCGGACGTCATTCCGGATGCTACAAGAGTATCCAGTCGTCCAAGAACATGCCCAACTGAACGCACTCTTCCGCTATTACAAAGACACATGGCTGTCCTCCACATTTCCTCTCTCTATGTGAAATGTCCATCAACAACAGACAAGGACGAACAACCACCAAGAAGGATGGCACCATAGACTGAACACAGCCGTCCAAAAAAGTCATCCAAATATTTTCGAGCTACTGACCGTCCTGAAGAAAGAACAATCACTCACCAATCTGACAAGTCGTCGCGCCCAGCTGGGTGTCGCCCCAGAGTCCAGACGCCTGAAATATCAGCAGATTGATGACCGCCTGGACCGGCTCAACGTCAGATTCACATCTGGAGACCTCAACAGCGAGGATTATCTTCGTCACGTGCGGCACATTGTGCACAATTATTAAGAACATAATATGTAAGAGTGTATAATTATGTCACATGTGAATATACCACTGATGTTCAAAACCGTATAGAGTATATACTTGTGTCATATTTGGATATATCCCAGTTATTTGTTCTACATATGTTTTCGCAATTGAAATATATGTTTAACAGTGGTGTTTGTACAGTAAAAAGTGCAATAAGAACTCAATTGTATTCCGTTATGTTAATCCCAAGCCACATCAAACATTATTAACATACAAGCTGGAGGTATCAACGGTTTAATTCAAGAGGTGTGAAATATTCCATCTTGAACATCAAAGGGTGCAGGTGTCGTTCACACCTCTTTCTAAGAATAACACGACGCCAACGCAATGGCGGTCGGCAACAACAGAGTGACGCTAAATCTTAGACGACACGCCGAAAAAATGGTTTTACTATTCTTCAAACTGTCCCAATTTTATCTGCAAACCTCGCAAATAGTCATACTAACCATGATGCATCGATATGAATTGCTTATTTCACGATACCAAACGTATTTATATATAATGTCGTCTAACTGGAAGTCGTCCAACTGGAAGTACCAAAATGGGGTGTCGTCCAAGTGGAAGTCGTCCAACTGGAAGCACACCGAATGGATACAGTCTGGTCACAGCAGGTACCTCTGCACCCAACCTGCATTGCCTATCCACAGCAAATATCGAAACACCCTATTTTGCTGGTGGCATGGGCAGCCAGTTGGGGGCTTGGTTGGTTACAGGGTGAAGTCACAAACTGAGAGATTAAGATAAGGTGCATTGATCGAGCTGGCCACCAGCTGAGATAAGTATGGCAACCACATTTTAAGCCAGGCAACCAGTATCAACAAATTTGGTCACCTAGGTGTTCCTGTGTCCTTCACAAAGAGTAGGGGGTTACCTTTGGAACATGGTTCTGCTCTACCCTTCCATCTCCCATCGACACAATATGCCCAGAATTGGTCAAAGTGTGTTGAATATGCAAGCAACCATAGAATGTGAGTAGGGTTCTGGACTAGTGTAATATACTAAACTATGAAGCTTTAATCTGAATCCATGCACTGAACTAAACCAAAGGTGGGTATGGCTCACTGTAGCTTAGTAGGTTGCTTATTCTCCCATTGTCAAATATGCTCTGTTAAAGCCAGTGTGTGCATGGTTGAAAATCAACATAAAAAAACTCAGTGCATCAGTGTGATGTCACAGATCACAGCTGATGTCGCTGGTTTGCTGTGGAGAGGCTGATGGACGTTCTCTTTATGAGGAATGAGCAATGTGACCAGAACTGAAAGCTATTCTGATTATGGTTCACTGACTGATTTAGCCCCTCATTCTATGTAGTAACGTTAATCTGTTACAAAATATAACTAAAGTCAATACAGGCTGTTGTTGACACTCACATTATTTGCTGACAGGATCATGTGGATATTCCCTGTCAATACAGGCTGTTGTTGACACTCACATTATTTGCTGACAGGATCATGTGGATATTCCCTGTCAGTACAGGCTGTTGTTGACACTCACATTATTTGCTGACAGGATCATGTGGATATTCCCTGTCAGATGCCTAGTCATCCTACCTAATCCCAAGTAAAGGATAAATAAGAAATGCCTTCAGAAAAATTGTAACTGATTACTTGTCTGATGTTCTGTGAGTGATCTAGTTCTCCTTTAATCAAATAATCACTGTTTCTCGTGGTATACTGTATGGTGTTTGCAAATCTGAAGAAGAAAAGGGAAATGTTCAAAGAAGACAGTTAGTGACAAGATAAGACAAACAAATTGTGGTCTGTGTATTAAAACTTAATCACCCTGTGTAATTTCCTGTCCAGTAATGTTACATACTAAACTTAGCTTTGTGAAAATTTTAACAGTGAGTAACCCACTCAATCTGATGCACATTCTGCTCCATCCCATTCTCACACTGCCTAGACAAAATTTAGATTCTCAAATTCTAAGATGTTGTACTCCTGGACAACAAAGTTCTCCAAAACAGGAGATCTACTACATTCATTTAAGAAAAACTTTTTGTAACTAAATCCATCACAGGCTTAAGGCATTATATCCAACAACATTAGAATGTTTAGTATTATTATATTTTCATCAATGCTCCTGTTAAATCTTCCTAGATATTATTGCATGATAATGGCAAACTATTAATGTACCTCAAAGAACTAATTTCTCTTGTTAGACCCTGTAACTGCAGGCTGAAAAATTAACTATAGGAATCACTTATTAGATTATCACCCCCTACTGTTGGCTTTGCAGTGTCCAGTATACAATTTGTATATGATTGGGGTTAACCTGTGCTGTGAGCCTGTTAAACTGAAATTTTATCACTCGATATAACTGAATTGCTAATTATCAAGTGGTTATAACCAATGTCTAATTATTTATTGGTACCTTTGATTATTACTGATCTCGATAACAGTATCACACTTAAAACAGTAAATCAATGATGAGTCATTTTATTAAGAGCAACTCATTTACATTTTTGACAAGAAAAAGGTGCATTTAATAGGTGGTATGGTGTTCAGCGCTTCTCACATATGTGAAGCCATGCTTTCTTTGTGTTCCAGATTTGATCCTTGTTATACTGACCACAACGGAGGTTGTGGTGTGATAAATGACATAGTCTTGTGATTACATTAGACATAAATCCCTCAGATTCCTCATGTCAATGTTCATTTTGTGTCCCTTAAAGTATAATCAGGATATACCGTGACTCACCACGAGACCACAGACTTATTGGGCAGAAGTTACCTCGTGTTTGAAAGGCGCAGGGATTGTCCTGTCAATGCACACGTTTATTGATGGGACCACATTTGGCCAATGGACGCGTCGGCCAATGGTCCCCCATCCCTCCCACCCACCCACTGCGGCCAGCCTCCTCGCTGCCTGGGGCTGATAATATGACTCTTTGACATTTCCCCAGGAAACAGCTCCCCGGATAATTATACATATTATATAGAAACGGACCCACGGTGGTCATGAGCAAAATGGCGAATGCGTTGATCACGGGGCTTGGCGGGCGAGCGGGCGGGCGGCTGGCGGGCGGATTGAGTCTCCCGGTGGTTATCGCGCTGGTGGCTCCTGCTGGCGGGGGGCGCTGCAGTTAGCGCCACCGCCATTACTATGCCGGTCGCCTCCTCTCGCCGGGCCCCGGATCCAGCCTGACTGGGGATCGGCACGTAATTCAATTACGGTCCACGATGCGCTTATTGCTGGCGGTCTGCCTTTGTCTTCCCCCTTGTCGCCGCTCTCCTAACTTGTCCCACTGACGCCTCCCCGCCCCCCCCCCCCCCGCACGCCCCTCCTTCCTCCCAAATCCGCCCCCAAAACTGCGGTAGGCTGCTTCCGTCGGGTGGCTTTAGCGGTGGCAGCGACAGATCGCTAACCTGACGTCCCAGTGGTACGATGGAGACTGTTGTCTACATGATGTAATCAATGAAAGGATGTATCTATTATTTACTGACTTCAGAAGTGTTCACGCCGTCTCTGTTCTGAGGCATAACCGTCTAAGGTCCAGTAAGGAATCCTTGCTATATAGGACATATATATATCAATTCTAAGGGTATTAAACCCGCAGACTGCTGCCGTGTAGTCTAGAATCTGTATTGAGAATGGAAGCGATAAAACATAATGCCTTTTTATTATTATGACTGGTTAGCGTGATTGGAAAGATTCATTCCTGTCTGTCTCCGTTGTTTTGTGTGGTTGAATAATAAGTGTGTCAATCGATGTGCAATGGCTTCGGGATCAGGACAAAAATATTATAATAGCGTGAACGCTTGTCCTGTTGTGCTTATTAACACCTATTGTTTTTTTGGCCCACGCGGTGTTTGCTGGCAATGGATGTAAACAGTGGCGAGGGGCAAGTTGCTCTGAGGCAGTCTGACGCCTGATATTTACGGGAGATACCCCCCAATGCCCGCCCACCACCACACCCTGTAGAAGCTTGCCAGGCTCACGGGGCTGTCCGCAGTTACATGTCGTCAGCGCCACCAAGAGGCGGGGATGGGATGGCGGCATTGTCCCCACCCGGGGTGTGGGGATAGATAGGCTGGGAAGGTAAATGGTAGGCTGGACGGGCATTGCCTGCTGACCAGCCAACCCATAGTCTGACGTTGACGAGTCGCACGGTGACTCACTCCATCCCCTCCCCTGCCTCTCTCTCACTCTCACTCTCTGTCTCTCTTCACATGTGGCGCCCACGAGTAATGTCATTTCGGGCCGTATCCCCGCGGCGTGCCGGCTGACATTTTGCTCTCCCGGCCCCCTTGTCTGGGTGGGCCGAGTGGGGGCGTCCCCGAGGGGAATTGGCGGGATACAAGTTGTCGCGTCGCGTCGGCATGGAGGGCCCGGTTTACGAGCACGCCGTGTGGCTGTGGCGGGAAGGACTTGGAGGGTGTCGTGGGACGGGGGGTGGAGGGGGAATCAGACTAAGCCAGGGGTGGACGGGTGACAATACGGTCGGATGGACAGCCCATTAATTTCGCAGCCGCCGTGGAATGGAATGGAGTTGGTTATGAGAACGGAAGTCGGGGATGCCAAACTGGATGCGCTTTTGCGTTGGCCGAGAAATGGGAAAGGCTTGTCGTCCGCGGGATGGATCCTCCACTCTGCATGCGACATATATTTATCTCTGTTCACGGGGTAATTCTCTTGTAAAATAATCGTCTCTTATTGATCACGGCTTTTTATGCCAACAACATCTGGCGGGGACGGTGTTCTGTCTCAGGGGGTTCTGGAGGAGCGATCGCTGGGGGAATGCTTCGATTGGAGTCGCCTTATAAATAGCCATTAATCACATGGAGCCATTTGCGGTTCGCTTCCGTTATGGCTTTTAATATACGCGAAAGACATAATGCCATTCCCTACATCTGCTCTGCCGAAAGGAAATAATAAACATCGCTTGGGATCTCTCGATTGAATTGGAACATTTTATCTTCTCGCATGTTGGGGATTGTGTAGTTGTTGCAATGGAGGGAAGCGGTCATTTGAGTCCTATGGATCGCGCGCCCGGGCATTTTCCAGTGTGTTCGTCGGTCATTTTACAAGAGTGTTTGCTGTGTTTCGACACATGGAGTCATTCGGACATGTGTCCGTTTAGTAAAGAGACGACATGGGGGTGACAAGTTGTAGGGCAAAGGTATAAGAGAAGCCAGTGTCTGCGTATCTTCATTCTTGCGGCCATTCTTGCTATCGCTGTGGAACCTGTTACTGGTTCCGTTGTTGCTGCTGGAGAACCTGTTACTGGTTCTGTTGCTGCTGCTGGGGAACCTGTTACTGGTTCTGTTGCTGCTGTGGAACCTGTTACTGGTTTTGTTGTTGCTGCTGTGGAACCTGTTACAAGTTCCGTTGTTGTGGCTGTGGAACCTGTTACTGGTTCCGTTGCTGCTGCTGTGGAACCTGCCACTGGTTCTGTTTTTGCTGTTGAACCTGCCACTGGTTCTGTTTTTGCTGTGAAACCTGCCACTGGGTCTGTTGCTGTGGGACCTGCCACTGGTGTTGCTGTATCGTGGCTGGCTGTTGGTGTGCTGGTTGATGTGGCGGCTGCCGTCTAAGGCGATTTCCTCTGGCCAAGTAATGAATTCCAGCGACCATTTATCATTGGAATGAAAGCGGGCCAATCAGAGGTTTGCAGAGAAGTGGGGTCACCGTGTATGAGAATGAAAAGGAAGGAAGGGGTAGGGCATATTGGGGAAAATTAAGCCCTAGAAGGGACCGTCAGTGTTGGGATGGTGGAGAAGGTGGGTCGGGGGTCTTAGTGCCTCGCCGCGGCAGTGTGGCTCTGCAAAGCCCTGATGGAGGCCTGTCTGGTGGGGGGGTGGGGGGGGCGGAGGCTGGGCTTGTTTGCCAGAAGGAAGGCTGTCGGGAGCGACTTGAACGAGGGGGCCAGACGGCAGCCTGTGGGTTATTGTGGCACTGTCTGGAGATGCCTTGCGATTGCTGGCTGGCGGGCGGGTTGGGCTGGCTGTGAAGGGTGGCGCGGCGTTGGCGTGGAGGGTGGCGCCAGGGTGCGTGGTGCTAATGTGGTGCTTGTCACTCCCACGGGGGGGGGGGGGGCGGCTCCATACTGAGGTACTACTCACCCCCCCCCCCCTCCACTGCCATGCATTACAGAGATGTGAAGGGATGTTCTTATAGTACATGTATATTCAATGCCGCCACGGAAATCGGACTGCGTAGATAATCTCTTGTATATTTAACATATATAGTTAGGGTTGGGGGAGGGGTCACGTAAGGCGACCTTAACTGCGATGGAACAAGTAACTGAATGAGTCCGTGGTCCACAATCAAATTAGAGCGCCGCATTGAGAAAAAAACCAGTTACGGCGCAGTTGGGAAAAAACTGGCGAATCAGAACTGTGTCAGCTAATTGAGAAAATGGAATGTTTTTATGTTTTGGCGGTGTGCACATCTACCAGAGCAACCGTTGTGGTGGGTCTGTGTGTGTGTGGGTTTATTTTTAGTGGGAGTTGGGGGGGGGGGGGGGGGGGTGGGCATGCCAGTCCTATGGAGCCACGATAACCGTGTAAGTGCTAGAATATACATGGTTTGGCCCAGTCCCATGGTTTCCGTCCCCGAGTACGATGACTGATAACCCGGAATTGACTTACTTCTTAGCAAAATATTGTCATATATAATATTTGCGGCGGCCCTCCGTATACAACACGCCGAAGACAGGAAATGTGCGACTGCCTACTGTGAATGCGATGTTTTATGCAAGCCAAGGACAGCAATTTCACCCCATGAGACTGGTAATTATGTGTTCACACGGCCCGGGTTATATATTGACACAACTGGTGACTGGGGGATGAAATTAGGGGTGGCGAGTAAGGAGGTTGTGGGAGTGGGGGGGGGGGGGGGGGGGGCTGGGGCATACTGAGTTGTTGGAAGTAGGTGATGAGGGGTGGGGTGGGTTCTAGGGCGTTTAGGACATCCTAGGTGCAGGCCCATTAGGGCCGTCATTTCACATGTGATCCCACGATAGACCACGGTCTGTATGTGGTAGGAGGGGAGGGGCTGCGGCGAAATGTGGTCGGGAGGGGGTCAGACAGGGTTTGGTTGGGGGTGCGAGCGCTCGTCAGCGGGTGTATGACCGCCGCCAGTGACTGGCACGACAGGCATGTAGGCCGTACTGTACACCGGGAGACACACGCTCCGGTAACAGATCTGCTGGACCAGGGACGCCGCCTGGCGGAGGATGTGCCAACTTGGCAGCGCACCCCGGCTCCGGTCACAAAACTACGGCGGCCGTGAAGTACAACGTGAACGTGTAGTACTCGCTATCATAAATCGTCCCTTTGGAGAGCCCGGGGTGTAGAATACGTCTCCATGTTCCACGCGAAATGACAGAGCTCCCTCACCCCCCCCCCCCCACACACACGCAACACATACCCTCAGTGGAACTGGGATTCTTTGAACAAAAAAAATAATTTGACCGCGATACGATCCTACAATATTGCGAAATCAACGTGCAAGAAACAATAAGCCATACCCCCCACCCCCCCTCCTGCCCGAAACCTGCACCAGTATATTGTTGGTGTAGGTGGCCTTTCCAACATGAAAGCCAGTGACATGGTTGTCACTACCCGGTACAGGTTCCTCAGTGAGATGTCACCATGGGGGGCAGACCAGTGCGTATCTATGGCCTGTCAATGATGCCCCCTCCGGGTAAGAAGTCATGTTTGCTTTTCAAAAGCGATGTGTCAACAGTTGAAGATCCACTTGACACCAGCTTAGGAAGTCTTTCTCGTTGGGACTTCCCACCGACCCTGTGCTCTCTGGGCCCACCGATGACACCTGCATGTATATTGTATATATATATCCAGAAGCGTTGACATTCTGTGACACCGTGGATACCTGGTGTCAGTGGAGGCCATGTCAATAGAGATCTATGGGCCGTTCTATCTCCTCCCGCCCCGCCCCCTCTCTCCGCTCACATATGTGGTTGTTAGTCAGTGGTTTGACCATTGCCCCCCCTCCCTCCTCCCCCCTTACAGGGATCCCGTGATGGTGGTTAGTGGGTGACAATTGACCTCCCCCCCTCCCTCTCCTCCCCCCCCCTTCCCCCCCTCTCCCCCCCACTCCTTCCCCCCCTCTCCTCCCCCCCTCCCCCCCCCCCTCTCCCCCCCTCCCCCCCTCTCCCCCCTCTCCCTCCTCCTCCCCCCCTCCTCCCCCCCTCACATATATCCCGTGGTGGTTGTCAAGCAATAGGTGCGGGTTGCCCGGGGGGGAGGGGGGGGGGGGGCTGTGGTGTCTTGTCCTGGTGTAAATCTACACCTCTACACCCGTCCCTCCCCTGTACTTACTTAGGTGCTGGACCCATAGGGCTGGCGGGGCTGGGTCGTCACCCAACCACTGCCACCCCCGCCACCCTACGACACCCTCCAGCCGCCCGTATCGCGATGGCTTATCAAGATGACTTGAGGAAACCCACTCGTGTCTCTGTCCCAGCGCCAGTGGTTGGCCGCAGGTCGAGCCAGCAGCAGCCAAGCCCCCTACTATAATACCCAGCAATGTTTGTTTGCGGTTTTCGCGAGTACTCGCCACGCACCGAGTGACTGACTCACTCATTCCTCACGACTCAGATGAGTGTGTATGTGTGTGTGTTGGGGTGGGATGGGTGGTGGGGGGGGGGGGCGGTAGTGGCTCTCAGATGTGCCGCCGCAACCTGGGCGTATAGCGCGTGAGGCGAGGGGAGGGAGGGAGGGTTTACTGTGGGTAGGGCGGGCCGAGTGTTTATTCTTAATTCCAAGTGGTACGCTCAACAAAAGGCCGAGGACTCTGCGGAGAGTTCCGGTAACGAGCGGCCAAAGGGCAGGCAGGGGGCAGGGGGACGCTGGAAGACGTCAGCATGTTGGGGCCTCAGTCACTGGCTCAGTGATTGTAAACTGTGATAAATAACGTGGGGTCCGAAGCCGACCATACCAAGGTCGTTGGGAACAGAACCCCTGATTGACTTCTTCCAGGTAATTTATGATCATATCCCGTCTTTAGTTTATCCTTCTGACTGGAAAATACTTGCTGTAGTTATAATGATTGAGTTGCCAGGGAGTCTATTTTGCATTTTGACCAGGGTCCCCCACGGTGCCTTGTTCAAAGGGGTGTGCTTGGTCCAGGTGCACTCACCCCTTCACCCTGTTCCGAGGATATGTTAGAACTTTTATCTGTTTGTGTGTTTCGGTGGTCCGTATTTCGAAGTGAGTTATATTTCATCACCCACGACCCTGCCAGCCTGCAGTGGGAAGCTGTTAACAGTTATGCCGATCGCGCGTTGCCCCAATCCCCAAGCCGGGTATCTATTCCGTGTTCCGTACAGCCAGCCAGCGGATCCGGAATGGATCCGGAATGGATCCGGAATGCCGGATCAAGGGCGTAACCTGGCGCTGGCTTCCCTGGAGCCGATCCGAGTGTGGTTCCCCTGTGGGTCTGTGGGCTTGCCGGATCCAGTCTGATCCCTTGTAGGTCTGTGGGCTGCCGGATCCAGTCTAGTCCCTGGTGGGTCTGTGGGCTGCCGGATCCAGTATGATCCCTTGTAGGTCTGGTGGGCTGCCGGATCCAGTCTAGTCCCTGGTGGGTCGGTGGGCTGCCGGATCCAGTCTAGTCCCTTGTAGGTCTGTGGGCGGCCAGATCCAGTCTAGTCCTCCCTTGTGGGTCTGTGGGTCGCCGGATCCAGTCTAGTCCCTGGTGGGGTCTGTGGGCTGCCGGATCAAGTCTAGTCCCTTGTGGGTCTGTGGGCTGCCGGATCAAGTCTAGTCCACGCTGTACGTCTGTCGGATGCCGGATCCAGACGGCTCTGGATCCTGATGGAACCCAGTGTCCCCCTCCCTCACGCTCCAGCGTCTCTCCCCATCCTTCCTACCTTCACCCACTCACTCACCCCGCCTGGCAGCCAGCACACCTTGGGGCCCGGTTTCAACTAGGCCCCTTAGTGCGGCCGAATAAATCTGACCCGCGGCGCCTTATGTAAACCCGCGGCGCGGCGTTGGAAGCCTTCGCGGGAACGCGGCGGTAAATCGTGGCCGCTTTGAGATAAGTCTGAGCCTGTTCTCCGGAGGCATTCGCTCTCTCTCTCCTTGCCAAACCGCCTTCTTCGTGTACGCTGGGGAACAGTCTGTGGGGCTTGTTGATGTGCTGTAGCCCGCTGGAGTCGGTCGTTAGTCAGAGAAAGGGTTACAGAGAGTGTGTTTGTGACCCGCGAACTGAGATGCCCTTCTTGACATTTCGACCCACTGACAGATTGCGTAGCGTGCGAAATGGAGGCGGGTGTCGATTTTGGTGAAGACCTAGTTCGCTCATTTTGAGACCTAATTGCGACGTTTCTTTGTGACCTGACCTGTGACTTCATCGGTCCCCACAATTTAAAGCTCGATGTGTGGTCTGACTTGTGATCATGATGGTGACCTATGACCTGACCTATGACCTGACCTATGACCTGACCTAACCAAACCGATTCGGCATGAATGACTGTTATCTTGGCGAGCCCGGCTGACAGCGGGTCTGCATTTATAACAGGACCCCCATGTCTGCCACCCCATCAGTAGTGTAGCACATGGCTTTTATCAAGCACACGTTGCCCGACGTTTTAGTAGTACAGGTCTTTATACCGAATCACAGGCCCGTAACTTAGTTTTACAGCTCGCAGCGTGTATTGAATGGCTTCCTTTACAAATCATGGCGGTGTTACTAGGGTGTATCTCATGACCTGTCTCGCTGGCTTTGATTGGACGACGTACGGATATGAACGGTGGTATATGAGTTTGACACTGTCGGGTGGGTCGCTGCACTGTTTGGGATACGTCACATTGCCTAGCGCGATGGTGCCCCCCCCCCCCACACCTGCGCTCCGGCAGGTCATTTCATGAGCTGCTCGCTTTGTGTGATTTGAGACATGTAAAAATATGGTGACAGGTTACATAGCTTGTCTTGATTTCAGACCTGTAGAAGGCTGTGGTGGCTGGTGACAGGTTACATAGCTTGCTGTGATTTCAGACCTTTAGAAGACTGTGTTGGCTGGTGACAGGTTACATAGCTTGCGGTGATTTCAGACCTTTAGAAGGCTGTGTTGGCTGGTGACAGGTTACATAGCTTGCGGTGATTTCAGACCTTTAGAAGGCTGTGTTGGCTGGTGACGAGTCATAGATCCTGTTGACAAATCGCCGTGTTTTTCTTAAGTACGTATGTACAAAACTTGATTTCCCTAGAAAAGTCAAAGCCAAAGGTCAATGGCGAAGATGTAAACAGTGTGGTGAGATAGTGTTGCCCAAAAACTACCCGGGGCAAACGTCTGAACCCCTTGCCCTAAAAGTAGTCCCGGCCAACCTGCAACACCAACCTGGTGGGCGTGCTGAGCCAACCGTTCACTGACTCGACCACGGGGGCGGCCCCCACTGACCCGACCGCGTGGCCGCTGGAGTGCCTCATTATCGCCCGTGCTTCACGCTTGACGGACCCCGCGATGGGTGGCGAGGAGGGAGCGAGCGACCCGCCACTCTCGCTGTACGAGGGCCCCCACACATACCCTTTAGGCCAGTCGCCAGCCTCTTCAGATCAGTACAGCTCTGTGCAGAGCCACAAACTGGTGGGTAGAGCGGGAGGGCGGTGGGGTTGGGGCAAGGGGGGGGGGGTGGGCAGGAGGACTCACGAGTGAAGTGGGTTGAGTGGCCGGGCCGGGGTCACCAGGGTGGCGGTTGTTAACGCGTGCGCTGCCAGGGGTGATGTTCAAACACACACGGCTGTACGTAGGTATGCCGCGAGTGAACGCTCGCAACCCGTGGCTGGCTGCAGGTGTCGGCGGAGCGGAAATGTAAAATATATTTTACCCCGTCCAGCGCACAACCATTTCATGTCATTAAACTGTAACAGTCTTATCGTGTTTTTCAATCCATGCAATTTAATCATAAAAATTATGTTAATAATAATATGAATAATAATATTAATAACAATATCAATATAAATATTGATAATAATAACAATATCAATATAAGTAATAATATTAGTAACAATATGAGTAATATAAATAATAACAATATCAATATTAATAATAATATTAGTAACAATATAAGTAATAATATTAGTAACAATATGAGTAATATAAATAATCACAATATCAATATGAATAGTTATTATATTGTTAATAATAATGTTAATAATAAATAGCCACCGAGATCATTGCCATCATCATCATATCAGGAAGAAACCAACCCAGAAGTGTGCCTTGCCTTAAAACACCGCTTTGTCATTTTTATGCCGCGCGGAGAATTACTCTAGATTGTGAAGTGGTGACTAACTGTTGCATCCTGATTGGTATTTATGATTGCCCACCATTAGTGTTGAGTGTGCTCCACGCACTGGACTGGCCCGCCAGCCAACACGCCGAGTTATCTGTCCCAGGTTTGTCAGCTGCATCCGCTTCCACATATTGCAGTTGTTGACCGATGCAATAACTGAATGGTTTATAGAGTGGATTGGATGTGGGAGAGGGGGGGGGCGGGGTAATAGAAGCCAGAGTGGGGCTGTGTAAATAGGTAGGAAATATATATACGTGTCGCCGACGTATGCCTGATATCGAAAGTAGTCCCGGTGATATAGCTTGCGCTTGATCGACACTTGTATCAAGTGGAGAAATGAGAACGTGTTTTATCCCGGTAAATCATTATTCTTAATGAGAAGTAATAGCGTTCGAAGAATTTACTTGGAATTCAGCTCCTTCTCCATAGTGGACAACAAGGGAGAAAGTATGTTTACAGTTCTTTTATTCTTTACGAGAAGTAATTGCTTTCTAAGAATTGCCCCCCCCCCCCCACTACCCCTAACCCCTCCGGTCGACAGCGGTGAGCTGACTGTAGGAATGGAGCGTCATCTGGCGGGGAGTGCGGAACTGAAAGGTGTGGAGCCAGCAAAAATTGAGGCTGGCGCGGTGAGGGTGGGAGGGAGCGGGGGGGGGGGGTTAGAAACGTCCCCTCCCGTTTTTCCCCGCGGTGTGCTCATGATCTACGACCATTTTGTACCTGAGTCACGTGTCGACGGGACGCGGTGACCTCGGCGCCGTCACGTAATGACCTCTGGTTGTCCTTGAACTCTGGCCCGCGGGACTGCGCAGCGTCTGGGGAACCGGAATTAATGAACGCCAAGCAATTTGATAGCGAGTGGGTCCCTCAATTAACCTTTAAAAGCAAGCTGGGAAAGTTAGACCGTAGGGAGTCTCGACGTCAGGGTATCGCTACTGAATGCTATATGTGATCTTATTTTGGTCCGACTTCCATGTTGAAGCCCTCGAAATGGATTTTATAGCAAATGGTAGGCGTAGGTGAGTTATACGTGAGCTATGCTGAAACAATGGGTTTGCCCTAACATGGAATACCGACCCTTATAGTTCATCATGCAGCTGTATGTTCCTTGTAAAATGTTCAAAGTATTTTGGAAAGGGGACAATATTCTTAGTGTATGAGACCACACTTACGGTACGCAATAAGGACATGTAGTTTAGTCACTATTTGGGCCAAACTGGTGCTCTCGTGGGGGAAAGTTTGGTTTAACTGTGCGCCACATCATTACCATGTGCGCATCACCTCCGTTTTCCTGCCGCTTAAATATGATAACATGTCCATTTTTCCCAACGAAGTCAGATGCGTCCAGGACATTTCTCCAAAGGATGTTAAAAATTCATAATGCAAGTTGAAAATTGCTGTATAAGCAGGGTTAAACAATAAAGTGGAAACTTCAATGATTTCGTTTTATTCCGGTATATTAATAAACATAAGCAACTGGGTAGTAAAATATGATGACAATGAATTGATATTGCTGGAATATTTTTATATCATTGCCAGGTTATTGTAGAATATAGATATCGGGTGTTGTGTTAACGAGCAAAGCTTTCACGATGTTTCAACGATGTCCCCTCGAGGACACTTTGTCACCGGGACGCAAAGTGACGTCAAGCCTACACGAGTATGTTTGACATGATACAATATTGAGAAACCTATAAATACTCTCCTGCAATGCAGACCATATTCTACTTCATCCAAACCATTTATTGTCTCCGGAGATTGCTTGGGGGCCGGCCAAATAGCTCATTGGGTTAGAACGCTCGCATTGAATGCTCTGGCCCCCTGAGAGCTTAACGGCACGTGGATCGATGGTTCGAGCCTCGCTGTGGCCATGTCTATGTGGTCGCAGGATAAGGATCCCATGTCTTTCTTCGCAAAGAGTAGGGGGTTACCCCCGGGGACATGGCTCCACTCTCCCTTCCTTCTCCCATTAACCAAAAGTGGTTAAAGCGGAGATTCCTTGGCATATTTTAACGCTGATGTGCACACGACTGGCGGGGAAACAGCGTGTCTGCCTCATGGTGCCAGCAGGGGTCACGTACAGGTGTTCGGGAGGTGGCGCTGGTCACGTGGTCGGATCAATAGACCCCAGCCGTGATCAGGGTGTCGCTCTCCAACAGACAGAGGGCGCCACCATCGGGACCATCGGGCGCGTCGCCCATGCAGGTCATCGATGCCACGATTGGCTGCGGCGCTGGAAAGATCCATTAGGATGTGAGAACGAGCCGATCTCTGCCCCTCCCTCCCCTTCCACCCTGGCTCTCCCTCCCCCCGTCCCCCTTGCCGCCCCCACGTGGCGGCCTGGTGGCATGATCAGGGCGTGAGTCTGGCCGCCTTAACCCCCTCCCCCTCTCCCCTGCCACCAGGTCTCTCCTCCTCGCCGTGTATTGATTGCTGTCGGCAATGCTTGAGAGTTGAACAGAATTCTACTGACTCCTTTGTAGACGTTCTTGCGGCTTAAATATTTGCAGCTGTGTGCGTCGAGGCTGGCAAGGAGGGAGGGGGGGGGGGCGTCGTGGCGTCGGCAGACCGCTCACAACTGTTAGGTGAACAGTCCCCGGCGTTGTCGGCGGTAGTGTGTGGGTGTGTGTTTTATCTGGATCGTTTGATTGGCTGGGTACGGGGTTGGGTTTGGAGGGGGGACGGGCACCACGTGTTACTTTGAAGTAGTTATTTTCATGTAACGCGGAACGCGGAACAGGGTGTAAGTAAGTCTATATCCGCTGTTTTGAATCAATGCGGATGAGTGCGGGTGGGGGTGCTGTGGTAGTGCGGGTCTCTGTGGTAGTGGGGGTCTCTGGTGGTGGGGTCTCTGTGGTAGTGGGGGTCTCTGTGGTAGTGGGGGTCTCTGTGGTGGTGGGGGTCTCTGTGGTTGTGGGGGTCTCTGTGGTAGTGGGGGTCTCTGTAGTAGTGGTATGGGTGGGTCAATCGGTATGGCTGTGGTTTGCCGGTCTAGCGTCTGCAAAACTTAGTGTTAGTGCATATTAGATAGTGAATACCCATCAGCGAAATGGCGTGATGTTGCCTTCACGATGTTTTGCAACCTCTTGTTAAATCTGAGTGAGATACAGCAGCTGGCATTAAAAAGGCATCAGTCAACATTGTTCAGTTATCATTGGTCAGCCATCAGTTAGCATTAGTCACCCACCAGTCAGCATTGGTCAGTCATTCGTCAGCATTGGTCAGTTATTAGCCAACTTTGGTCAGCCACCAGTCAGCATTGGTCAGCCACCAGGCAGCATCGGTCAGCCACTAGTCAGCATTGGTCAGGCACCAGTTCCTTAAGCAACATTGCTGTTTCTCATTGCTTCAGTCATGCCAACTTTTCTTTTAAAACTTTTCTTCTTTTCTTCATTCTGTTTTTTTCTCAAAGTTGTTATTTCACCAGTTGCTTTTACGAAGACGTCATGTCATTTTTGCCCAGGATAAAGATTATAGTTATTTTTTTATTTCAGTCCCATGAAAAGAACTCCAACTGGCTTGTAATATTTGTGTCGGTGACAAATATTGTGTATTGTATACTTTATGTATTTAACCGCCTCTGCGCAGCTTAGCCTTAATTTTAATTCATTTCAAGTCCGTGTGTAGTGGCTGCTGGTAACATTTGCATGTTTATATGTATATACTGTTTAATCTGGTGTGGTTATCTATTGTTCCTGGGTACAGGTGATATCTAGTATCTGATGTATGCTTACATTCATATCAATATCTAGTAACCATATGTGTATATATTTGTAGCTACCTTTTTTCCCCTTTTTACAAAGAAATTAGTGGTGACTTGTACGCTTATTTTTTTCATTACTGTAGGTTGTTGTATTTACTTTTGTTTATTGTAATTCCATATCCATATATCTAGCTTATGATGTTAGTAGCAAACATGCCCTGGTTGCTACTCCCAGCAATGGGCTGTCCATACCCCCGCAGCCCAGTGCCGGATTTCACGAACGCGGTTCAGCCGTCTACGGGTCTTAATCGACTAAAGTTACCAAGTAACTGACGGGCGATGTTAGCCGACTAAGCCCCGTAGCCGGCTAACCAATGTACGTGATGTATGGGGCCCAGCCGCCCTCGGGTATGTAGTCTGTGTGCTTAGCGCTGTGCTCCGGTCTGTTGCAGAGTTATAACGATGAGAGCGACAAGGCGGGCCGGCAGCAGGAGGGCTGGTCGTGGTATGACCAGGGCCCCACGGATACCATAGATATAGATAATGACCAGGTATGCATGGCTCTCCCCGCGCTGTCCTCCCAGACGGTCTAGACGTCCTAGATGTTCTAGATGTCCATGACGCCCTAGATATTCTAGCCACTCTAGATGTTCTAGACTCTCCAGATGTTCTAGATGTCCATGACGCCCTAGATATTCTAGACACCATAGATGTTCTAAATGTTCATGACGCCCTAGATGCTCTTGCCGTTCTGGATGTTCTAGCCACTCTAGATGTTCTAGCCACTCTAGATGTTCTAGCCACTCTAGATGTTCTAGCCACTCTAGATGTTCTAGCCGTTCTAGATGTTTCAGATGCTCCACATGCTCTAGACTCTCTGAACGTCCTAGATGCTGCTTGTTGTCTTTTTTACCTGTAGAATCCCTTGATGGCGTATTCCCCTAGTCAAACTGTGTGCTTGCTTGAATGAATGGACTTGTTGTAATCGTCTAGTGTCCAGTTAGACGAGCTGCTCTCTCCTGCAACTTTCTCACTAGGCATGGATGGCGTTATGGTGCGGATGGCCGAGTCGTGCTGTTTGATCACTGCATGGACGGAGTTGTGGCTTCCACCGCCCAGTACTCTGCTACGAGATCTGTTTGTTCACTGTGTATGAATAGTGACTGGTTCGATCGCCTGATGTTCCCGTGGATCGTGTGTTTGTGTTCATGGACAGCCACGTTTCTTAGCATGTTTGTTGACGTGATCATTTGATCAGATTCCATCCGAACAGAACACATACATACAGTGTATATCCACGTGTACATATGCCTATATTCTTGTCGTGAAGCAGATGTTACCTTACATGGGGCCATTGTAAACAGGTGTTTGAATGTGCATTGGTCTGCATTCTGTTCATACATATTCTTAAGACTTTTTGTGTGTGTTTTTGCCCAAACCTCCTCCTTGTCAATATATGCCTCCTGCATTGGCTGTGGTTCGGGTTACATGTCGAGGGATGTTGTGTGTTCCTTTTTGCTTGATGCAGTTTGGTGTTTGTTTTTACGTCGTGGGGCGCGAATGATATCCTATGTTGACTCCGATCAGCCGATCCTAACATATAAAGTCAATATGCCACGGTCGCCATGTCCTCAGTGCCTGCGTTGAGACGTAGGCGGCTATTCAGTTATTTACCAAACAGTAATGTGTACAGATGTACACAAGCACCTAGCGTCCTGTATTTACCGATACTAGTAAAGCATGGCCAACGTCAAATTAATTAACCCCCAAATGTCACATGCTTTTTAAGCTGTTTGTAAATCGAAATAATTCCTAGCTGCAAAACCTGTCCTAATATACGAATTAAACCTGAAGACAGGTTTCGTGATTCCGGTCTTTATTCGTGTGTGAGAGCCTGACGGCGCGTGGATCGGTGGTTCGCGCCCCGCTGTGGCCATGTCTGTGTGGTCGCAGGATAAAGATCCCATGTCCTTCCTCGCAAAGGGTAGGGGGTTACCCCGGGGACATGGCTCCACTCGCCCCTCCTTCTCCCATTGACGCTATATGACCAAAAGTGGTTAAAGCGTCCTGAATAACCAACCAACCGACCAATCTTTCGGGTGGGGGCCGAATGGTAGCACTCGACTGCAAATAAATAGATTCTTAGGTCCAAACCGAGTCTGGGCGATCTAATCTGGAACTATTTCGTCCAAATCATTTATTGTTCTGGGACGTTACTTCGTCTAATTTAGCACCCGTGTGCGCCCAAGGTGCGGCCGGAAACAGCATTATTTATGTTGCTCACTCGGGGCGGCTGTGTGTCTGATGACAGGTTGTCTTAACATGTCGTGGTCCTGTCGGTACGGGATGCCCCACGTGGTTGATGGCCCCGCGATGGCCTGGGTGGGGTGCCACAGGGATTGGCGGCGCGTCTGTTGTGGTATCCGGTGGCCAGGATACGCTGCTTTCACTCCAGCCGCTCCTTGCCCGGAAACCAGGACACCCCCAGCCATCGCCTGCCTGTGGGAAGACCCCTGCACTCCACTCCCGTTCTCCTCTCCTCCTCCCACTCCTCCTCTCCTGCCCCGCCTCCTCCTCTTCCTAATCCTCCTCCGGGGCCGACCCGGTAGCTCAGTGGGGTAGAGCGCTCGCATTGAGTGCTCTGGTCACGTAAGAGCCTAACGGCACGTAGATCGGTGGTTCGAGCCCCGCTGTGGCCATGTGTGATCACATGATAAAGATCCCGTGTTTTTGCAATGAGTAGGGGGTTACCCCCGGGGACATGGCTCCACTCTCACTTCCTTCTCCCATTGACGCGATATGACCAAAATGGTTAAAGCGGCCTGAATATACAACCATCCTAATCTTCCTTCTCCTTGTCCTCCACCTCCCCCTCCTTCTCCTTGTCCCCCACCTCCCCCTCCTTCTCCTCCCCCTCCTCCTGCATCTCATCCTCTCCTCCCCCTCCAATTCTCCTCCCCTGCTGCCCTCTTCCTCTTCCCACCTGGTAACCGCCAAGTGTAAACAACATTGCCGGAAATGTATGTCGCGTTTGTCTGCCACGATTCTCAATGGATTTCCCCCGCCGCCCGCCTTGGCGTGTGACTGGCAGCGCCGCATGGCGAGCGATTCGGGTAATATATGTGAGCATGGAGATTGATCGTGCTGGCTTTACAGGCGGGCGTCACAACATGGCTACCCCACCCCCCCCCCCCACCCCACCCCCCGCCGTGGGATTCCCCCGTCCGCCAGAAGGCTGGATCTAGTACTCTCCCCCGTCAGTGTCAGATTGATGTCTGAGAGAGCGCGTTGATGGGGGAATCTATTGCGGAGTAAGGAGAGCCGTGGATGGCTCGTTGGCTACGAGACAAGTACCGGGAACTGTGTTAATCATGCGAACGCGGATTGGATGCCAGGGACACCACTCAAACCATGGCCTACCCACCCACCCTCCCACTCGGCCTATATCTTGGCTGTGCTCAGTAACCATGGTATCCTCCTGTGCGTATGATGACGTTTTCTCTCTCGTCGAGATGTTCCCATGGCCACTGCGCAATTGTAATAAAACATACGATATAACAAGCAAGACGCAAACCTTCTATGCACGCCCCCCCCCACCCCCCCCCCCCCAGCCCCCCCTTCCCTCCCTCCCTCTTGTTCTTCCAAGTGACCCCTGTATTGACAGTACTTACATGGACAATAGCTGGTCCGGGTGCCCCAGCGTGGTTGCACGGGGCTAAACCCAATTTAACCCACGCGCCAATTTGATGAGCCATTTTGCTGTTGCTTTATCACTAATTGCTCCCCCTGCCTACCCAGTCTGTGCTTTTATCGCTGAGGGTGCATGGCGTTACCAGTAAAACTGTTTGCTCGCCCCCCGTGACACTGGCGAGGAGAAGAGTTGTTTGTGCGATAGTGAAGGTCCACGGCTCTATGTCGTATGCTACTCGGCATTGGATGGCGACTATGTCACATATATCCGGAATACGGATAGCTTTCGTTATCGCTGTTTCACGGAATTTGGCTGGTAAAAAGTTTCAAGCAGCTCTCCCTTCCTTCTCCCATTGACGCAATATGACCAAAAGTGGGTACAGCGTTCTGGATATACAACCATAATTGGGTTCCACTGGCTGTCTGGCCACATGAGGACCGGGTCATGTGTGCCATGACCTTCGTACCTTGGCCGAGTTGTTGGTAGTCTCATGGAGGACATCTTGTGGGACTGCTTGGAGATACATTGTCTGCGCACAAGGGCTAAGCTGGGCCAGTGGGTGAAACACGCCCCATATTAGGTGTCCGGGCCCGGAATCGAACCTATGACCCAGGGGCGGATACAGAAAATCTGGATGGGGGTGGGGGGGCCGGTTTCAGAGTCGGATCCAGATATGCTGGAAAGGGGGCGGGGCGGAGCGGAGCCGGTCCCCCCCCCCCCACCGCTGGGTCCGCCCCTGCTGACCTAGGGCCTTTTGATCAACGGTCTAGCACAAACACAAATATATGTACAAAAAAGACACTACCCCAGTATGGCCCTCTCCAAATCATTCACAAAAAGGTGGTATAGAACCATAAGGTGGTCGTTAGTTTCTTTGATGAAAGCTCCACCTCCTTAACAGAACGCATTTCAAAGGCATGGCCCTGAAATTAATGGGTTCATTCTAACAATTGATGCCAATTGTAAGCCGTTACGAAAGCGCAATCTGCGTAAGCGACCGTTTTTACGTCGTAAAAGACCTGATGACGTCACTGTGAACGCCACCTTCCGCCTCAGGTGCTGCCGCCTGGCGAGAGAGATTGCAGGAAGTGCTTGGCCCTGATTGGTCAAGGTCAAAGCTGTCAACCTTGGGCAGTTGGGCGGGCACGTGGGGGGGGGGGGTGGATAGGCCAGAGTGGAGGAGATTCCTGATTTTGATCGATTTTCATGCGTCGGCACTTTGCTCTCCTTGTGCCCGGGGGGAACACATTGTTATCTCTGGTTAGGTGTGTCTTGGGGGGAAGGACGGCTGCTAACCCCGTGGCTTTCATGTGGCTGTAGGGGGCCGTGGTTGAGGGGGTCACAATGTAAACTATAGAGGGCATATTGCTAATGTAAGCTTGGCTTTCGGGATGGCTTTCGAGAGGGCTTTCGAGATTTGGCTGCAGTTCTCCCTGTCTGTACAGCCAGTGTAAGTTGGCGAGATCGCTGATCGGTCATTCGTCTGTTGGTTTGAGCCTCCATCCAGGTCAGTTGGTAGCCACACACGATCACGCTAATGATGGCCAGACCATCATTATCATTATCCCGCGAGCTGCGCCAGGCTTATCCCATGTATGCCGAACACGGTGGTTCACTACCTGGTGCACTCCCCCAGTCACTCCCCCGTTCAGTCCTCCATTCACTCCCCCAGTCACTCCTCCATTCACTCCCCCAGTCACTCCCCCGTTCATTCCCCGGTTCACTCCCCCAGTCACTCCTCCATTCACTCCCCCAGTCACTCCTCCATTCACTCCCCCAGTCACTCCTCCATTCACTCCCCCAGTCACTCCTCCATTCACTCCCCCAGTCACTCCTCCATTCACTCCTCCATTCACTCCCCCAGTCACTCCTCCATTCACTCCCCCAGTCACTCCTCCATTCACTCCCCCAGTCACTCCCCCAGTCACTCCTCCAGTCACTCCTCCATTCATTCCCCCAGTCACTCCTCCATTCGCTCCCCCAGTCACTCCTCCATTCACTCCCCCAGTCACTCCTCCATTCACTCCCCCAGTCACTCCTCCATTCACTCCCCCAGTCACTCCCCCGTTCACTCCCCCGTTCACTCCCCGTTCACTCCCCCATTCACTCCCCCATTCACTCCCCCATTCACTCCCCCATTCACTCCCCCGTTCACTCCCCCATTCACTCCCCCGTTCACTCCCCCATTCACTCCCCCATTCACTCCCCCATTCACTCCCCCATTCACTCTCCCCGTTCACTCCCCCATTCACTCCGGTTATCTTCCCGCTTCACTCCCCCCCCCCCCGTTCACTCTTTGGCCGGTGGGGTGGGCCGGTGCGGTGGGCCGGTGCGGTGGGCCGGTGCGGTGGGCCGGTGCGGTGGGCCGGTGCGGTGGGCCGGTGCGGTGGGCCGGTGCGGTGGGCCGGTGCGGTGGGCCGGTGGTGGTGTGGACCGGTGGTGGTGTGGACCGGTGGTGGTGTGGGCCGGTGCGGTGGGCCGGTGCGGTGGGCCGGTGCGGTGGGCCGGTGCGGTGGGCCGGTGCGGTGGGCCGGTGGTGGTGTGGACCGGTGGTGGTGTGGGCCGGTGCGGTGGGCCGGTGCGGTGGGCCGGTGCGGTGGGCCGGTGCGGTGGGCCGGTGCGGTGGGCCGGTGCGGTGGGCCGGTGCGGTGGGCCGGTGGTGTGGGCCGCTACGTCCTCGCCTTCGTCAGGTAAGCACATTTGGCGCGAATCAACACACCTCCAGCGGTTTATGTTGATATGCCGAGCATTTGGAAGTGCGGATGAAGGCCGAGACTGGGGTATGTGGGTGGGGGTGGGGGTGGGAGGTGGGGGTGGGAGGTGGGGGGCACCTTATCTGAAGTGTGGTGGGCGGAGGGAGGCCTGGGGGAGTGATGGAAGGGCGGTCTGGCTTGAACTAGGTAGGGTAGTTATGGGGGCTGAAAGAATTCTGCGAGGAGGGAGTGAGTGTAGGGGTAGGGAGGGGCTGGGGCATCGCAGCGACAACCGGGAAAGGGGTTCGAGGAGGCATGTAGGGTCTCAGAGCGCGGTTGATAGGGGGTGGAGGAGGGTGGAGAGGAGATATATCAGAACATGTACACATTGGGCTCCACATGAGAGATATTGGAAAGACAGGGTTGGTTGGTGTGTGTGTGTGGGTGGGGGGGGCTCGAAACGCGATGGCCTAATGGCTTAGGAGGAGTGGAAGCGAACCGTCGGAGCGAGAGGGGTGGGTGGGTATGAAGGGGTAGATAGAGGATTGGAAGGGAGAGGGGTGGGAGGGTGTAGGGAAGGGTAGATGAATCCTGACAGAGTTCGATGATAACCCGGCGGGGGGTAGGTTGGGATAGGGGTTGGCTTGGGGTGGGGGTCGGCTCGGGTGGTTGAAAGGGGGTTAGAGGGCGGCAGGGTAAGTGTGTGGGTGTGGGGTGGAGGATCAGAGCTAAGCTGTGGCGGCGTTGGCCATGTGTCTGGCTGCCGGGGAGCCCTGCTGAGAGCGGAAGGCTGAGCGCTTGCTGCCGAGGCTGAGGGCTGGCGCGGTCAGGCTGAGGGCTGGGGAGGCCAGGCTGAGGGCTGGGGAGGCCAGGCTGAGGGCTGGGGAGGCCAGGCTGAGGGCTGGGGAGGCCAGGCCTGCGTATTTAGCTTGATGGGAGAGCCCTGTTGGGAAGGCAACGGCCAGATACATAGCCGGGGTGAGAGGGAAGAGTGGGGGAGGGGGCGGGTAGATTGGGTGGGGAGGGGGCATTGAAGAGTGTGGGGAGGAGTGTTAGATGTGATGTTATTGCGCGTGTCTCTGGGGGATTTACGAAGGAATAACCTCGTGCTCGAGGCGGGGGTGGGGGTGGGGGGGGGATGAGGGTGAGGGGAGAATATTATTCCGGTAGGGTAGCTGTGTATATAATGATGGTCGGTGTGCCTCTGCCAGTGTGTATGGCATCATAATAATAGGAGGGAGAGAGGTGGGCCTGTCTGGGGTGGAGGTCATACCCTCTCCTACATTACTCCATGTGTGCACCCCATCCCTCCTCGGCATACAGACCCCCACCCCACCCCCTTTCCTCCCATCTCCCCCCCCCCACCCTTCTACCCCGGTCTATCCGCACCCGCTGCTATCTCCCTGGCTGGGTTTAAGGTCAGGTGTACTGGAACCATGCTCTCTGGCATTGTGTGTAAGAGGTTCAGTGACTGTTCTGTGTGATCACTGTGTGTTTGTGTATATTCTTGGGTGCTCCCAGTGTGGTTGTGGACATGATCATACCTTGAGCTCCGTGAAGTTGTGTTTGTTTTTGTCACCATCGTGTTTGTTTTTGGGTCTTCCCCAGGGGGGGGTTGGAAGACTCGACGCATGCGCAAATGTGTTTACATTTTTTCGCCGTACACGTGCTCGCTTCGATAAACTGGTTTTTGGAGGTGTTGACTTTTTGTCAATATTTCCACTAAGGTATCAACATTTGAAAAATCCTTTTGAGGAATGCTTAACAGAAGACCGATTATCCAAACAGTTTCTTTAGATGCTTTCGATTGCCCCTCTACGAGAAGTAATTTGCAGTCAAACTCGACTCAAAAAATACTGCGAGAAAGTAAACAAACATGGCAATTTTTTTCAATTGAAAATATTTCCAATTTATAAAGACGAACCCAGCTTTTCAAAAACATGAAATACATCATAAAAGACCGCTCTATCAAATTCCGGAAGAGCTCCCCAGAGCTCCCCAGTCTATAAAGCCGTAATGCTCACTTGAAATGCCGGTCGAAATCGCCAGGACTGGCCATTTTGTACAGATTAGACTCCCGATACATAAAACTTAGATATATTCTGATCAGCATTTCCATGCACATTTACGCTCAGATTTACATTGTTGATTACATATGGACACTAAAACATATAATTGCAGGCAATTATAACTTAGGTGAGCCTTTACGGGACACGAAAGTCGATTTTAGTGCAATTATGCCTTGGTTCACTCAAGCAAGTCATGCTACGCTTGCACATGTTGAAGTCACTACGTCCATGCGTGAAACAACGGGGGGCCATATATATTATGTTAACCAGGACTGATATAATGTTGGAGTGCAGATTATTATGACCTTTTCATAGTCGGGACTAATCTGGGCAAATATTTGTTAAGCGTTTCAAGAGAAGAATATAGATAGATCTATGGGACACGTTATAAAAAAAATAGCTTCTCAGAAAATATGAAGGCATTTTAGGCAAAATGGGCTATTGATTACAATATTGCTAGGTACTATAGGTCAGCAAACTTAAACCAACATGATTAGACTAAAATGGAAACTTTAGTGGTGGCTCAGAATCAGCTAGGCTATATGTTCACTTATTTATTGAGAATTTTTAGCAAGAATATTTTTAACCGCACATATAGGGATTCTTGAACTTGAACTGTGTTCAGTAAACTTTGACTGCATTCATCATAAATTGTATAGGTCAATATACATATACATCTATCAGATGTATTTTATTTCTAAAAAGAAAGTATTTCTGAATATCAAAATGATTCGATTTCTTAATTTTAGATTCAACATTTCTTTAAATTCAAACATCCTGATGAACTTACCAAGCTACATATAAATATACTACTGCTAAGTATGTGTGAAATCAGTAAATAACAAAGCAGGTAAGGTGAACAAGATACTTTATTGATAGATATGGTCTTATATAGGCCCATTAATTGTAACATAAATACAAAGTTAAATCCTAAAAATGAATAGATATTTATCAATATTAATCAAGTAGACCGGCACATAACTGACTGCTATGTTTGAGATATAATAGACAAAGATGCCTGCAGGATTGACATACAGATCATCAGAAAGTTTGGCTTAATAACATTACATAATATGTATGCTATATTCCAAGTATACTGCCTCTAGCTAGTCAAAGCACACTTGTGCACAGGATTAGAAAAAGTAACATTGCCATCAACAAATTACTAAGTTATGCATAAAAAAGACACTGTCTTAAAAAGTAAAATGTGAAATACTGGTCCAGCTAGGGATACAACCACTGAATGGTATAATTTTTGTTGTTGTTCATAATATGATTACCGGTATTTGACATGAACAATTTAACACCTACAAACAATTAAAAATACTTTACATAGCACCATAATGAGGTGATCTAGACCCACAGTATATATGACAGGGCGGTATATAGCATAGAGAAATCATTCTCAAACAAGGATTATATGTTCATGAAGTGCTGCATGAATGTAGCACAGGGCACACTTATACTACCAGATTTTTGTCTGTGTCTTTTCTAATATCATAATGATAATATTAACAACTAACCATACATTGTGAGTGCAATCCATCCAAGGAATCTATGTAAAGACAATTGTGCACTTTAATTGTTACATATGGGACACAGGTCTCATTATCCACCATTAAATTGTCAATATGTGGTAGTACTTTGATAATGAGTGCTCAAATGATAAACTAGGTTTGGCAATATGTCACAGCTCAGATGCAAAACTGGCAGTTTGAAAATATCATATTACTTTGCAGGCAGTGAGTCAATCAAAGAATATAGTAGCTAACAGATGCAAATGTAAATACCTGCACACAATATGCCATATAATCTAGAAATATAAAACCTGGTAAAATGTTCTCAGCATATTGCTTTAATAAGTAATTATAATACTAAAACATTGGATATTTACATATCTACATACCAAATGAAAATAAATTAAAGAAAGCTGCAGACTCTATAGATGCTCTAGATGACTCTAGGTTTCCACAAAATTATTTCTTTATTTTGGAAATCTATTTTTAACCCACAAGTTGTATTGCAGTTATTGAGTCTGGCTAATAGTAATAACCAAAACAGCAACAGTCATGCTAATTCATTATTTATACAGGTGAATAATTCTCAATTTAAAAAAATTAGTATCTTAAAGTACAAAATGTTTACCTCAGAAACAATTCATTAAGGGGATAATATGATTTAAATTCTGCAGAGATTTTATCAATAAAATATCTTCTATAGCTTAGTCAACTATAACAAGTAATAAAGAAATCTATTCTTACTGTATTAACCTGATAAGTATAGATATTTTTTTTTGCACAGTGCGACTTCTAGCTATATGGCTAAAGTCTAAATATTGGTGAGACTTATAACCTGCATGTTACAGCAGTCTATAGATTAATATACACATACATGCCAACCTATTTTGAATGAAAAGTGGTAGATCTGCGTGCGACGCAGTCGTGCGCGCCGCTAGGGGGGTCTGGGGGCATGCCCCCCCAAGAAAATTTTCAAAAATGGTGCTAAATGGTGCCTTCTCCTGCATTCTGGGGAGTAATTTGAGTGCAATAGAATACATGATTTATTAGAGGTAAAATGCGGTAGGAATAATGTTAAAAGCGGTAGGCGGTAGAAGTCTTCAAAAAGCGGTAGTCTACCGCGTAAAGCGGTAGGGTTGGCGTGTATGATATACGGTGACCTGACTCCTCCAGAGGCTGCTATACTACTTATAGTCTGCAGACACTTCATTTTGAGGATGGTTATGCCACTGAAGCGTAAGAACAAATTTGTTTATGCTTTATTTAACGGTTTAATAACTGCCAATATGATCCTATTATAAATCATTGGTAACGAAGTTGACTGTAGCATTTAAACTTTTTGAAAGTTAACAAATAGAAAAATGTTGTACAGAGGCTGAAATGATTAAAATTAAGTTTTTTCGTGTCCTTTTAACTTTGACAGAAGAAAACTAGATCCCCTGCCCCTTCCTCCTACTACAAGCAATAAGTATAAGTTCCTACCATTGATACTCCCATGGTTAGTTTTCATATGTCAGAGTAATGCAATTTTTGATTTCACCAGTGACTGGACGGTCTGTTTGTAATCTGTTGAGTGTCAAACAAATTAGCTGATCTACCCCAGTGTGAGCCTATTCTCTACTAAGCGTATTATCGCTCGTTTTCCTGTACGCGGATAACACGTTTCAAATAGCTATAAAAAAGGGAAGATAGGATAATAGCTTAAATTCTACATTATTTTACATATTACACGTGTCATGGAATCAAACAGACGTATATAAAAGAAGACGACAATATTTGACTTAGTGTGAGCGGTTTGAAAATCTGAAGCCGTGAAACGGCCGTGCACTCTTCTCACACGACCGCCTCCCTTGCTCTCTCAAAACACACTGAGCCGAAACTTCCGGCGATCACTAGTATGGTTCATTTTTTGCGCATGCGCGGAGTCTTCCAAACCCCCCTGGGTCTTCCCTATATTTTTGACGATAATTGAGAGTTCTCTCCTCTTTTTCGACAATGGTAGTCTATTGTTTTCTCTGGTCGCCGTGTCGCTGTGTCACGTGCAGCGTTCTTGCTGCAATCGCCAGCCACTTCCGCTTCCGGAAGCCGCGCGGAAGTCTCATCTGGCGTTTGTACCACGTGACGTGAGCCGTTGTTTAATGGGAGGCCAACTTCCGGTTTGATTACTGCGCGCGTGTCTCCCCGTTACCCAGTCCTGGCAAACGTTGTAAAACTCCCCGTTACCCAGGGCTCTCCCCTTCCTTGGCGTTTTGGGGCTTGCTTGAGAGGCTGAAATAATTGGATAGTTGGTGGGTTGGTTTCTGTAGTGGGAAGGGAAGCGGACCCCCAAACTTAGGCCGGATGGTTGGCCTGGCAGAACATGAGCCTGCCATGTACGTACAAGTGTTACGCGAATAGTGAATTGAATCTCTAAACAGTAACTTGTCTTGCCTGAGACTCTCAAGAAACTCGTAATTTTCGCAAGATTCACAATACCGTCGTTTTGCGAACATCTTGCAACTAGCACCCCACAACTTCCCCTCAACTGCGCACTACATGTACTTGGAGGTACATCCGCCAAGGGCC
The DNA here is from genome assembly GCA_964019135.1 of Arenicola marina. NCBI lineage: Eukaryota > Metazoa > Annelida > Polychaeta > Arenicolidae > Arenicola > Arenicola marina. The sequence goes on along the minus strand of OZ025256.1, from coordinate 40,173,933 downwards.
AAACATTCTTGAAGCAGGATTCAAGGACGAAACCTCGCATTTTAAAACCACTTGATTGGTCTTATGGATGACGTTGCTGGTACATCTTCATGAAATAGCCGGGGATGTGTCTACAAATGGTGATCTAGTTATTGTATTCGGTACCGGGGGTGAAGATCTGGCGTTCTCACTGGTCCCTTGGGTTAGAGTCTGTTGTCGGCACGGATCTGAAACCACTCACCAGCGAGGCTCTCTCAGTGATGTGAGGCCTGTGCCATGGAACAGTACGGCGTGGCGGTGTCTTAACGCCAACGCTTATCACATCTTCAAAAGACTCCAAATCTAAGAGCAGGCGTTTTTTTCCCTCTGGGCTGTGTAATCTCATGTTGTTGACCCCCTCCCCTCTCCCCGTCACACCAGCCCCCCCCCCCATCCCCCTTCCCGCCACCCTGACTTCTGAAGGCTATCAGACGGAGAGCGGTGAAGGGTGGGGAGGGAGGGGGGAGGGGGTCGCAGAAAGGGAATATCTTCGAGTGGGTGATGGTTACACGTCCTGATTGGCCTTCTGTGGGCTGCCATGGCGACCTCCTCTGTAGTTGGTACCCTGCCTCCCTGGTGGGCCTACCACGCCGACTAGCGGCTCCACACGGACAAGCCCCAGTTCTGTGGGCCCCTGTCCGATTCTGGCCTGTCTCACAGCCACAGAACCGGGGCGAGACACGGACCGCGTCCCGAAATGAAATGGGATGTTTGTGTTTTAGGCCTCTTTTGTTGGTGCACTTGAAGGCGAACTTGGGCCGAGAAATCTCCCGGGGCAAAAAAATAGGGTTGGATGAAACTTCGCCAAGATATTGGTTTTACACTCTGTCCCTAAAATTGTCCATTATCTCCCTTTTTAAAACGGAAATGTCAGCATTTTGGGCTATTATCGCCCACCGATTGTGGCGTGGTTGCACCAAGATGGCGTAAAAGGCAGTGACATACGTCCCATGTCTCAGTCAGCCGTGTTGTCTGATGCCACACAGACTGCTCCACACAGCATCCCACTGGCCCTCGACTTCCAGTGCCCCCAGGATTAGTGCTAGATTCGGATTTACGTCACCGTTGTCAGTTCTAAAATACGGATTATAGTCTAATAGACCGCCCACTATCACCGTCTGGATCGGCCATCCGGTTTTTAGTTTGGTCCCCTCGCCGGTCGATCATTTTGACATCCCGCGCCCAACCTTCACCGCCCCACTCCTGTTGAACGTTTTCACCCCCCCCCCCCTCCCCACCACCATTGACCACCCCACATCTAATGGCTGTGTTCATCCCCCCCACCCTCACCTTACTTCACCCTTGGTTATTACAGTACTCTGGTGATACCTCGGAGTAATGACCAACGCAGGTATCTGCTGCAGAGATTGTGTGGAGGTCTGTCTGCACCGGACCACTCTCCTCCTGCCAGGGGGCGCCTTGCCGTGGACTAGCCGATGTGGGGAGGCTGGGAGGGGGGGGGGGGGCGGGGGAGACTGGGGCTTCCGGCTCCAGTCTGTGTGTGCCATGTGGGGAGGATGGGGGGGGGGGGGAGGTGAGGCTGGTTCTTCCGGCTTCAGTCTGTCGGTGCCTTGTGGATAGGATGCCTCAGAGGGGGTTGAGGCTGGTTCTACCGGCTTCATTCTGTGGGTGCCGTTAGAGGGTTGCCTGCCTGCCGTCTGCCGCCGAGACTCACGCACGAAAGCGGTTCGGAGCGGTGGGTGGTGGCTCCATCTGCTGGGTCGGGTTGGTGGCGAGGCGAGGCGAGGACCTTTCTCACGCTATGTCTCCATGGCGTCGCTAATTTAAATGGTGGGAAGGGTGAGAGTGCTAGAGTGGCTGGATGGCTGCACGCGGCATCACGCTTGACCCCGATCCTGAAGCAATTATGTAGCGGCAAACGTGTCACCAGCTAGGCTGCCACCAACTACCACACTGTATCCATATTGCTGGGTTTTTCTTGTGTATTGCAAGTGGGTGAGTCCCCGTGACCCATAGCGCCTTAAAATTATGGGACATCCGAAAGAATAATGGGGCATTAATTTAAATGAAATATGGCATTGTCTGCTCACTATATATTTACAATGCGTCACCATGTTCCCTCACAGCTCAATGAAATGCGTCAGTTAAAATGCGTGTGCAACAAATGCCGCAGGACGCGTATCAAAATCGCCATAAAAATCGCTGAGATGATATGAGGGGGATACATATAATATATTGTGAAACCTTTTCTCGGGTGGCTTGGATTAATAGCACTTTGGGCCCACACTGTACCATGCCCTGTGGTCTGTGGAAAGAACAACATGACATTATTTCCGCTTCTTGTTTACGACAACACTCCCCCATTTGTCTTTTAGTTAGTTGGAAAGCCATCGTGTTGTTTGCGATGCCTTTTGCGTGTTAACCTTGGTACGCTTGGCGAGTGCTGTGGGTGTACCGCAGCGGAGTCTGTCGCCGTTGAAGTCTCCCCACCGGAGTGGAGTGGATATCTGACGGCCAGGTGTGTGTGCTACACGCCGTGAGCCCCCCCACCCCCACCTCCCCCTCGTCAGTGAGATAGGGCAGGTCTGGCGGACGCCTGTTAATACATTTAAATACGACCGACCGACAGACCTCCCCCCCCCCACTCCCCCACTCCCTCCATTGATTTTCTTACTGCATGAACTGATATCTAGCTGTACCACCCCCCCCCCCGTCCCTTTCAGCACCCCACTCGCCTTCGTTTGAAGAGGACTTGTCAACACATGGTAGACATGTGTTCAGGACTTGTACATCCTCGAGCTGCAGGGGAGGGGAGAGGGTGCTCTAGCGGCTGCGTTGCCGGCAGCGACCTCTGGTGTACCTGTCCTCAGTGGAGATTGTCCTGTTGTAGGCTGACCCCACTCTCCGCCTTTGACCGCTGTGGTCGCCGCAGTGGCGCTGGCGGCGGCGCCACATGTCACACGTCGTGGGCTCGTGTCCCATATGTGCAAATACCAATGTTTCGCCATGGCTGACATGGCCTACGTGTGGTCTCTCAGGCCTCATGCCTCTCCCGGTGACATTGAGACATTATACGACCGTGTGTGAGACCGCCCCCCCACTCCTGTGGCTCACCATCCACCCCCCCCACCCCCTGTCGCTCCTCCCCCCTCCTCCCCTCCCCCGCCGCCACCCTTCCTTGCCCTCATCCGCCCGCCCTGAACATTGCCGTGTTTTATAGCAGCAGTTAATGGTTGCACATGGCCTGGTTGTGCACCCCGCCAGCGTCCTACCCCTGACCCCGGGGTGTTTATGTTTAAAACACCCCACCCCCCACTACCCCCTACCCACTGGGCCACTCGTAAACTGGTTGTAACCCGTCCCCGGGCCTCTCAGTGATACACGGTTACTTAATGTACCCTTTTAGTACATTTTATGCCTGTATCGTTTATGTTCCCCAGCTTCGGGGGGGATTATCTGATGGACATGGAGAGATCACAGACACACTCTCCAGCACGTGTTACGTTACCAGGTGTCCCCCCCAGGCCGGTGACTGGCAGTCTGACACCTGTACACCAGACAGGCGTGGGTGTCTGGGGTCGCCATGGACACCAGTAATGTCGCCATGGTTGTCTTCCATCGTAGTAGACATACCAGGTATGCTGCTGCGTGTAAAGCACGTGTTTTTTTTTGTTCGTCAACTGCACCAGAGCGAAATAATGCGCCAGGTGTCAGGTGTATGGTATAAACCTCAAATACCGTCCAACCCCCGTCAACTACGCATGCAGCAATTTTGAACCAGTATAATATTGTATGTTTTGCATATTTCTATACCTATTGAATAAAGACCTGCATTCATCATTTTCAAAGAATTCCAAGAATTTCACATGAAGGATTCTGTAAGGGTAACTTTGATAATTGCCATTCTACGCACCCTATAATTTTATACCAGTATAATATTTTATATTGTTTGCATACCTACTCAATAACGACCGGGGTTAATCATTTCAAGGAACTCCAAATTTCAAAGAACTCTAACAATTTCACAGCAAAATGCTGTAAGAAAAACTTCGATAATTACCATTTCACACATCCGACGGTCTGGCTCTGCATTTGCACCTGCATGTTTCATTCTGCCCCATCCCGCTTTCCCTAGGGAGTCGCAATTTAGCCTGGATCTGCCTGCACCAAAGGACCAAAGTACAGTTTATTTTGATTTTCTGGTTGAACAGAATGCCAGTGTCACATTGCACGTGGGGCCGGAGTGTATGGCATACCGTGTCCACTGCATCGTTCCGTTATGTGAACGCTCCTCCTTGGGTTAATATAGCTCGCGTATTACTCACGACGCCTACTTTTGACCAACTGCTCGATTTGTGAAGATGCAGTGGGCGTTGTTAGCATGTCAGGTAGAACCCCGACCTAAGTCGTTTGAAGGTCGCCTGAAGGGCGTATGTCTGAAACGCGACAAGCGGCGGGTCTTACTGACACCACGTGACATTTGTACCTGAGGTAGGCCTACATCTCGGGATTTTTCGGGTGACGGAAGCATTCGTTGCTCTCTTCCCTCGCCAGGGGGCGTAGCGACTAGGGCAGAGGTGGGACTGGTGGTGGGGGGGGGGGGGGCATATGGACTCGAGGGCAAAAGGGCGTAGGTCGGAGTTAAGAGTGGGGTGGGCGAGGGGAGTGGGGGGTGGGGTAGAGCCGGGTCTTGCCTGCTTTACCTGGCGACGTCGGAGTTGGTGTTGGGGGTGGGGTGCGGGGAGGAGGTTGGGGGGTGGGGGTCGATACACGGATTCTGAGAATGATAATGGACTGTTTTTCTGGCTTGGTTCGCGATCCGTGGAATCTGGCGCCATGTGATACTGTGACACCGGCGTGGGTGATGTAACAATGGAGTGCCATGTGATACTGTGACACCGGCGTGGGTGATGTAACAATGGAGTGCCATGTGATACTGTGACACCGGCGTGGGTGATGTAACAATGGAGTGCCATGTGATACCGTGACACCGGCGTGGGTGATGTAACAATGGAGTACCATGTGATACCGTGACACCGGCGTGGGTGATGTAACAATGGAGTGCCATGTGATACTGTGACACCGGCGTGGGTGATGTAACAATGGAGTGCCATGTGATACTGTGACACCGGCGTGGGTGATGTAACAATGGAGTGCCATGTGATACCGTGACACCGGCGTGGGTGATGTAACAATGGAGTGCCATGTGATACCGTGACACCGGCGTGGGTGATGTAACAATGGAGTGCCATGTGATACCGTGACACCGGCGTGGGTGATGTAACAATGGAGTGCCATGTGATACTGTGACACCGGCGTGGGTGATGTAACAATGGAGTGCCATGTGATACCGTGACACCGGCGTGGGTGATGTAACAATGGAGTGCCATGTGATACCGTGACACCGGCGTGGGTGATGTAACAATGGAGTGCCATGTGATACCGTGACACCGGCGTGGGTGATGTAACAATGGAGTGCCATGTGATACTGTGACACCGGCGTGGGTGATGTAACAATGGAGTGCCATGTGATACTGTGACACCGGCGTGGGTGATGTAACAATGGAGTACCATGTGATACCGTGACACCGGCGTGGGTGATGTAACAATGGAGTGCCATGTGATACTGTGACACCGGCGTGGGTGATGTAACAATGGAGTGCCATGTGATACTGTGACACCGGCGTGGGTGATGTAACAATGGAGTGCCATGTGATACCGTGACACCGGCGTGGGTGATGTAACAATGGAGTGCCATGTGATACCGTGACACCGGCGTGGGTGATGTAACAATGGAGTGCCATGTGATACCGTGACACCGGCGTGGGTGATGTAACAATGGAGTGCCATGTGATACTGTGACACCGGCGTGGGTGATGTAACAATGGAGTGCCATGTGATACTGTGACACCGGCGTGGGTGATGTAACAATGGAGTGCCATGTGATACCGTGACACCGGCGTGGGTGATGTAACAATGGAGTGCCATGTGATACCGTGACACCGGCGTGGGTGATGTAACAATGGAGTACCATGTGATACTGTGACACCGGCGTGGGTGATGTACCAATGGAGTGCCATGTGATACTGTGACACCGGCGTGGGTGATGTAACAATGGAGTGCCATGTGATACCGTGACACCGGCGTGGGTGATGTAACAATGGAGTGCCATGTGATACCGTGACACCGGCGTGGGTGATGTAACAATGGAGTACCATGTGATACCGTGACACCGGCGTGGGTGATGTAACAATGGAGTGCCATGTGATACCGTGACACCGGCGTGGTTGATGTAACAATGGAGTACCATGTGATACTGTGACACCGGCGTGGGTGATGTAACAATGGAGTACCATGTGATACCGTGACACCGGCGTGGGTGATGTAACAATGGAGTGCGCGACACGTGTCTATTGCTGTATGTATCGGCGAGGCACTTATTTATAGGCACTTCGGAGAAGTGGTTTCTTCTGTCCATTGACGCGCTATGGTTTAAGTCTTAGCTTAATCGGGTGAATGCTTGCTTGAGTTAACTGTTTGTTATTTGCACGTCATTGAAGTTTAGTTTGTTTTTTTAAATGTTGTCATTGTCAAGTTTTTGTTTTTAAATGTTTTCATTAAAGTTGAGTTATATTTAAATGTTGTCATTGAAGTTTAGTTCTTTTTAAATATTGTCATTGAAGTTTACTCATGTTGAAATGTTGTCATTGAAGTTTATTAATTTCAAAGTGCACACGTCCTTGCCTCGTCCTCACGGCTCTTGGTGTCTGTTGTCCTTGCCTCGTCCTCACGGCTCATGGTGTCTGTTGCAGGGCGATGTCTGGAGCGGCAAGTACGAGTCATCCGGCTGGGGAGATGACGACGACGATGACTCATTCGCTGGATCCGGAGGTAAGCACCCGTCTTACGTGGCTGGCGGCGTCCGGAGCACTGGCGTCCGGAACGCTGGCGTCTGGAGCCCTGGCGTCCGGAACACTGGTATCCGGAGCACTGGCGTCCGGAGCACTGGCATCCTGAGCGCTGGCGTCCGGAGCGCTGGCGTCCTGAGCACTGGCGTCCGGAGCGCTGACGTCCTGAGCACTGGCGTCCGGAGCACTGGCGTCCTGAGCCCTGGCGTCCGGAGCACTGGCGTCCTAAGCACTGGCGTCCGGAACGCTGGCGTCCTGAGCACTGGCGTCCGGAGCACTGGCGTCCGGAGCACTGGCGTCCGGGGCACTGGCGTCCGGAGCACTGGCGTCCTGAGCGCTGGCGTCCGGAGCACTGGCGTCCTGAGCCCTGGCGTCCGGAGCACTGGCGTCCTGAGCGCTGGCGTCTGGAGCACTGGCGTCTCGAGCACTGGCGTCCTGAGCACTGGCGTCCGGAGCACTGGCGTCCGGAGCGCTGGCGTCTGGAGCACTGGCGTCCGGAGCGCTGGCGTCCGGAGCGCTGGCGTCCGGAGCACTGGCGTCCGGAGCACTGGCGTCCGGAGCACTGGCGTCTCGAGCACTGGCGTCTCGAGCACTGGCGTCCGGAGCACTGGCGTCCGGAGCACTGGCGTCCGGAGCACTGGCGTCCGGAGCACTGGCGTCTGGAGCACTGGCGTCTGGAGCGCTGGCGTCCGGAGCACTGGCGTCCTGAGCCCTGGCGTCCGGAGCACTGGCGTCCGGAGCACTGGCGTCCTGAGCGCTGGCGTCCGGAGCCCTGGCGTCCGGAGCACTGGCGTCCTGAACCCTGGCATCCGGAGCACTGGCGTCTGGAGCACTGGCGTCTGGAGCACTGGCGTCTGGAGCACTGGCGTCCTGAGCACTGGCGTCCGGAGCACTGGCGTCCGGAGCACTGGCGTCTGGAGCACTGGCGTCTGGAGCACTGGCGTCCGGAGCACTGGCGTCCTGAACGCTGGCGTCCGGAGCACTGGCGTCCGGAACACTGGCGTCCGGAAGGCTGGCGTCCGGAGCACTGGCGTCCAGAGCACTTGCCCATGGTGGTCAGTGATCCTTGGTTCTCCCCGTGGCCTAGTCGGTAGGTCGTTCGACTATTGTCGAGTGTGCTCTGCTCGCTCTGTTCAGGCCAGCCCAAGCGGCCGGTGCCTGGTTCGAACCACACTTTTCAGGATAAAGATCCCATGTCTGTCGGGGGGTTACTGACGGAAACATGGCTCCTCTCTCCCCTGGCCCTTCCCATTGTCGCCATATGACCTACAGCGGTAATAGCGTCCACAGCCAGGATTCGTCTCCACTCAACTCAGCCTTGGTTCAAATCGAGTCCCAGTTTGTCTCCGTTGGTAGCGAGCGTTTGTCAGCGTTATTGTGACGTATCTGTGGCTTTTTGTGGAGAAGCCGCTCTAACGACAGGGGGTGGCAAAACGCCGGCGGCAGTATTCCTTCCCCGGAATGGGCATCTCCCCCTCCCCTCCCCCTCCGCTGGTTGTGGTAAGTGTGGGGTGGGGGGGGGGGTCTTTGCCGTTGGAAGTCCTCCACGTTTGAATGCACGTTTGAATTGAATACCACTACCACTACCACTACCACCGGAGTTTTTTTTGTTTCATGGCCAGATGAGCGGTATTAAAAGATTGTTTTGTCAGTACGCACCCCCTGGCTGGGGTTTGGCGGCTGGTGATTGAGCACGCTCGGCGGTGGCGACGGGCGAGCCGTGGACATTGTAAAACTCCCCGGCCGCGACTCCTGAAAGGCACGCAGCCATCTTGTCCGGCCATGGAGGGCTGAGCTCGATCACCGTGACGTGCTAACATGGCAGTGTCATCACCCCACCCCCTGCGCCTACCCTTACCTACCCTTACCTAACTACCCTTACCTTACCCCTGCCCCATCCCCTCCCAGACTGCTATTACCCTACCCCATCCCCTCCCAGACTGCTATTACCCCTACCCCACCTCCACCTCCACCTCCACCCCATGTTCCTACCCCTAACCCATCTCTGTTCCTACCTCTACCCTCTGTGCCTACCCCTAATCTTACCCCTGCCCCCATCCCCTCTAACATTTCTACCCCTTCCCTACTTACCCCTACACCTACCCCAACCTCGACTCCTACCCCTACCAGTACCACTACCACTACCACTACCACCACCACTACCACCACCTCTACCACTACCACTACCACCACCTCTACCACCACCTCTACCCCTACCTCTACCACCACCTCTACCACTACCTCTACCACCACCTCTACCACCACCTCTACCCCTACCACTACCACCACCTCTACCACTACCTCTACCACCACCTCTACCACCACCTCTACCCCTACCACTACCACTACCTCTACCACCACCTCTACCACTACCACTACCACCACCTCTACCACTACCACTACCACCACCTCTACCACTACCACTATCACTACCACTATCACCACCTCTACCACTACCACTACCACCACCTCTACCACCACCACCACCTCTACCTCTACCACTACCACTACCACCACCTCTACCACTATCACTACCACTATCACCACCACTACCACTACCTCTACCACCACCTCTACCACCACCTCTACCCCTACCACTACCACTACCACCACCTCTACCACTACCACTATCACTATCACCACCTCTACCACTACCACTACCACTATCACTACCACCACCTCTACCACTACCACTACTACCACTACCACTACCACCACCTCTACCACTACCACTACCACCACCACCACCTCTACCACTACCACTATCACTACCACTATCACCACCACTACCACTACCTCTACCACCACCTCTACCACCACCTCTACCCCTACCACTACCACTACCACTACCACCACCTCTACCACTACTACTACCACTATCACTACCACTGTCACCACCTCTACCACTACCACTACCACCACCTCTACCACCTCTACCACTACCACTACCACCACCTCTACCACTACCACTACCACCACCTCTACCACTACCACTACCTCTACCACCACCTCTACCACTACCACTACCACTACCTCTACCACCACCACTACCACTATCACTACCACTATCACCACCTCTACCACTACCACTACCACTATCACTACCACTATCACCACCTCTACCACTACCACTACCACCACCTCTACCACTACCTCTACCACCACCTCTACCACTACCACTATCACCACCTCTACCACTACCACTATCACTACCACTACCACCACCTCTACCACTACCTCTACCACCACCTCTACCATTACCACTACCACTATCACCACCTCTACCACTACCTCTACCACTACCTCTACCACCACCTCTACCACTACCACTACCTCTACCACCACCTCTACCACTACCACTACCACCACCTCTACCACTACCTCTACCACCACCTCTACCACCACCTCTACCACTACCACTACCTCTACCACTACCTCTACCACTACCTCTACCACCACCTCTACCACCACCTCTACCACTACCACTACCTCTACCACCACCTCTGCCACTACCACTATCACTACCACTATCACCACCTCTATCACCACCTCTACCACTACCTCTACCACTACCTCTACCACTACCTCTACCACCACCTCTACCACCACCTCTACCACTACCTCTACCACCACCTCTACCACCACCTCTACCACTACCTCTACCACCACCTCTACCACTACCACTATCACTACCACTATCACCACCTCTACCACTACCTCTACCACCACCTCTACCACTACCACTACCACCACCTCTACCACTACCACTACCACCACCTCTACCACTACCACTACCACTATCACTACCACTATCGCCACCTCTACCACTACCACTACTACCACTACCACTACCACCACCTCTACCACTACCTCTACCACCACCTCTACCACTACCACTATCACCACCTCTACCTCTACCACTACCACTACCACTATCACTACCACTACCACCACCTCTACCACTACCGCTATCACCACCTCTACCACTACCACTACCACCACCTCTACCACCACCTCTACCACTACCACTACCACTATCACTACCACTATCACCACCTCTACCACTACCTCTACCACTACCTCTACCACTATCACTACCACTATCACCACCTCTACCACTACCTCTACCACCACCTCTACCACCACCACTATCACAACCTCTACCACTACCACTACCACCACCTCTACCACCACCTCTACCACTACCACCACCTCTACCACTACCACTACCACCACCTCTACCACTACCACTACCACTACCTCTACCACCACCTCTACCACTACCACTACCACCACCACTACCACTATCACTACCACTATCACCACCTCTACCACTACCACTATCACTACCACTATCACCACCTCTACCACTACCTCTACCACCACCACCACCACTACCTCTACCACCACCTCTACCACTACCACTACTACCACTACTACCACCACTACCATTACTACCACCACCACCACCTCTACCACTACCTCTACCACTACCACCACCTCTACCATTACCACTACCTCTACCACTACCACCACCTCTACCATTACCACTACCACCACCTCTACCACTACCTCTACCACTATCACTATTCCATCCTTACTCCTGCCATAACCCCTACACCCCTGTGCTTACCCTTACCCGTGCAATGGCCCTGCCCCACCCCTACCCTGTCCATTTTATGATAGATTACAGTCATGGAGTGAAGGAGCCCACAGTTGTTGCATTGTTTCAGCTAAATTTAAGTTGCTCCTGGCCGACAGAAGCGGGATGAGCCCAGGAACGACAGGTCTTTCTTCCGTGTCCTTCGAACCATTGTTTCAGCATAGCTCACGTGTGACTCACGCCGACCATTTAATACAATCCATTCCATAGAGGAGGAACCGCGCGGAGCGCCACCTTGCGGCGAGCCTGGCTTCCAATGTGTGCGAGGGCCGCCCCGATAGCTCAGTTAGTTAGAGTGCTCTGGTCACATGAGTCCCTAACGGCACGTGGGTCGGTGGTTCGAGCCCCGCTGTGGCTATGTCTGTGTGGTCGCAGGATACAGATCCCATGTCCTTCTTCGTCAAGATTAGGGGGTTACCCCCGCGGACATGGCTCCACTCTCTCTTCTCCCATTGACGCGATATGAACAAAAGTGGTTAGAGCGCCCTGAATATACAACCAATCTGTGAACATTGAGAGTGACCCAGATGTGTAATCGAAAAGAAATCCTCTGGGTTTGGAAAGCGACTCTGATGATCTGGTGAAGGCACAGAGGGCATGAGAGGGGAAGGGGAGGGGTGTTATTGCCGCGGTGCACTGTGGGTAGCAGGTCTTCAGGGTGTTTGACCTTTAGCCGGAAGTCGAATCCGGATCACGCCTTCCGGAAGCGAAAGCGGGATCAATGTTTTGGAATCTGAGGGTGGGTGGCGGGGGGAGGAGGAACTTGGGGAGGGGAGGGGGGTGGTGGAAGGTGGTGCTGGTGCCAACGAAGACAGCGACCTCTGTTGGAAGACAAAGGAGTGGACGTGACTTAGATTGCATCATGGAGAGTGGAAGGGGGTCCTGTGAACATGGAGAGTGGAAGGGGGTCCAGTGAACATGGAGAGTGGAAGGGGGTCCTGTGAACATGGAGAGTGGAAGGGGGTCCTGTGAACATGGTGAGTGGAAGGGGGTCCTGTGAACATGGAGAGTGAAAGGGGGTCCTGTGAACATGGAGAGTGGAAGGGGGTTCTGTGAACATGGAGAGTGGAAGGGGGTCCTGTGAACATGGAGAGTGGAAGGGGGTCCTGTGAACATGGAGAGTGGAAGGGGGTCCTGTCTACATGGAGAGTGGAAGGGGGTCCTGTGAACATGGAGAGTGGAAGGGGGTCCTGTGAACATGGAGAGTGGAAGGGGGTCCTGTGAACATGGAGAGTGAAAGGGGGTCCTGTGAACATGGAGAGTGGAAGGGGGTCCTGTCTACATGGAGAGTGGAAGGGGGTCCTGTGAACATGGAGAGTGGAAGGGGGTCCTGTGAACATGGAGAGTGGAAGGGGGTCCTGTCTACATGGAGAGTGGAAGGGGGTCCTGTGAACATGGAGAGTGGAAGGGGGTCCTGTGAACATGGAGAGTGGAAGGGGGTCCTGTGAACATGGAGAGTGGAAGGGGGTCCTGTGAACATGGAGAGTGGAAGGGGGTCCTGTGGACATGGAGAGTGGAAGGGGGTCCTGTGAACATGGAGAGTGGAAGGGGGTCCTGTGAACATGGAGAGTGGAAGGGAGTCCTGTGAACATGGAGAGTGGAAGGGGGTCCTGTGAACATGGAGAGTGGAAGGGGGTCCTGTGAACATGGAGAGTGGAAGGGGGTCCTGTGAACATGGAGAGTGGAAGGGAGTCCTGTGAACATGGAGAGTGGAAGGGGGTCCTGTGAACATGGAGAGTGGAAGGGGGTCCTGTGAACATGGAGAGTGGAAGGGGGTCCTGTGAACATGGAGAGTGGAAGGGGGTCCTGTGAACATGGAGAGTGGAAGGGGGTCCTGTGAACATGGAGAGTGGAAGGGGGTCCTGTGAACATGGAGAGTGGAAGGGGGTCCTGTGAACATGGAGAGTGGAAGGGGGTCCTGTGAACATGGAGAGTGGAAGGGGGTCCTGTGAACATGGAGAGTGGAAGGGGGTCCTGTGAACATGGAGAGTGGAAGGGGGTCCTGTGAACATGGAGAGTGGAAGGGGGTCCTGTGAACATGGAGAGTGGAAGGGAGTCCTGTGAACATGGAGAGTGGAAGGGAGTCCTGTGAACATGGAGAGTGAAAGGGAGTCCTGTGAACATGGAGAGTGAAAGGGAGTCCTGTGAACATGGTGAGTGGAAGGGGGTCCTGTGAACATGGAGAGTGGAAGGGGGTCCTGTGAACATGGAGAGTGGAAGGGAGTCCTGTGAACATGGAGAGTGGAAGGGGGTCCTGTGAACATGGAGAGTGGAAGGGGGTCCTGTGAACATGGAGACTGGAAGGGGGTCCTGTGAACATGGAGAGTGGAAGGGGGTCCTGTGAACATGGAGAGTGGAAGGGGGTCCTGTGAACATGGTGAGTGGAAGGGGGTCCTGTGAACATGGTGAGTGGAAGGGGGTCCTGTGAACATGGAGAGTGGAAGGGGGTCCTGTGAACATGGAGAGTGGAAGGGGGTCCTGTGAACATGGTGAGTGGAAGGGGGTCCTGTGAACATGGTGAGTGGAAGGGGGTCCTGTGAACATGGAGAGTGGAAGGGGGTCCTGTGAACATGGAGAGTGGAAGGGAGTCCTGTGAACATGGTGAGTGGAAGGGAGTCCTGTGAACATGGCGATCGGTTTGGGTTTTGAACCAGCGCAGCTTACGTGCCTCAGTGGAATCATGGGAGGCAACTGTGTACAACATTAGTGGGTGTGTGCCGGGGCCTGTAGGGGGTAGGGGTGTGGTGGAGGTGGGAGGGCGAGCGGGCGAGGGGCAGGCGGGTAGCGGGCTACTGGGGATTGCCCAGTGCGGACGGCGAGGCAGGAGCCAATGTAAACACAGGGACGCTGGCCGTCTTGGTGCCGATCTGCTATCGATTCCATTGTTTCCGTCGAGATGCGGAAGATGCCTCGTTACCCCCCACCCCCCTCCCCCTCCCCTCGCCGCCCCTCCACCCCCATCTTGCACCCCCACTGCCCGACCCTCGTTTCCACCCACTCCCCCACCCTCCTCTCCACCCACTCCCCCACCCTCCTTCCACCCACTTCCCCACCCTCCTTCCACCCACTCCCCCACCCTCCTTCCACCCACTTCCCCACCCTCCTCTCCACCCACTCCCCCACCCTCCTCTCCACCCACTCCCCCACCCTCCTTCCACCCACTTCCCCACCCTCCTCTCCACCCACTCCCCCACCCTCCTCTCCACCCACTCCCCCACCCTCCTCTCCACCCACTCCCCCACCCTCCTCTCCACCCACTTCCCCACCCTCCTTCCACCCACTCCTCCACCCTCCTCTCCACCCACTCCCCCACCCTCCTCTCCACCCACTCCCCCACCCTCCTCTCCACCCACTTCCCCACCCTCCTTCCACCCACTCCCCCACCCTCCTCTCCACCCACTCCCCCACCCTCCTTCCACCCACTCCCCCACCCTCCTCTCCACCCACTTCCCCACCCTCCTTCCACCCACTCCCCCACCCTCCTCTCCACCCACTCCCCCACCCTCCTCTCCACCCACTCCCCCACCCTCCTCTCCACCTACTCCCCAACCCTTCTCCTCTCCACCCACTCCCCCACCCACTCTCCTACTCCATCCTCTCCACCCACTTCCCCCACCCTCCTTCCACCCACTCCTCCACCCTCCTCTCCACCCACTCCCCCACCCTCCTCTCCACCCACTCCCCCACCCTCCTCTCCACCCACTTCCCCACCCTCCTTCCACCCACTCCCCCACCCTCCTCTCCACCCACTCCCCCACCCTCCTTCCACCCACTCCCCCACCCTCCTCTCCACCCACTTCCCCACCCTCCTTCCACCCACTCCCCCACCCTCCTCTCCACCCACTCCCCCACCCTCCTCTCCACCCACTCCCCCACCCTCCTCTCCACCCACTCCCCCACCGTCCTCTCCACCCACTCCCCAACCCTTCTCCTCTCCACCCACTCCCCCACCCTCCTTCCACCCACTCCCCCACCCTCCTCTCCACCCACTCCCCCACCCTCCTCTCCACCTACTCCCCAACCCTTCTCCTCTCCACCCACTCCCCCACCCACTCTCCTACTCCATCCCCAAACCGCACAGATTCCCCGAGTCTCACCCCCCCCTCCGCACACCCATACCCCCCCACCAGTTTGATGACGTCATCGGTGACACGCGCGCGTTCCCCGGTTTACCGTAAACTTGCGGCAGAACGCCGGGACCCCGCTCACAGCATTACAGTAAAACTTGTTTCTTTCCTCGTTGTAGACAAATAGATCCGGTTATAACCGTTTCCTCGTTGTCGTCAACCTAAGGACATGTCTGCCAAGCTTCCTATTATTGGCGTGTGTTGACCTTTATAACTGGGATTGATAAGGTCTGGGATGAGAGCTCGAGGGGCTGTGAAATGATACTTGTAGACGAGACCGGCAAGGCGGCGGGTATACTGTGATAACACTGACCTGGGGGCCGCCTATTTAACCTTTCCTGGCTTGGACCATGCTATTCATAGCTGTTTGTTCGGTGGCTTAAAATAGTGGTTCAAACTTTTTGCTTTTTTGCTTTTTGCTTGTCAACGGTTTCGGATGCGTTTCGACAGGGCAAAGGCTAGTGGTAGGCTTTGTACATGGCTGAAAATAATTTTACCGCAGTATTGTACAATACTGCGGACAAGTATTCTTCAAGCTGCCATAAAGACTTTGATTTAGACATGATGCTCCAATGGAGCGTTTATCCCTCGGTATAAAATCCGCACTTAAACAGGAATCATGCCTCCAGCGTATATCAGAAGTATTTCTTAATGACTCTTGCATACCACAGCTCCCCGGGGAAGGCGGCGGGGGGGGGGGTGGAGACTTCTCTTCTATTTATCGCCCACCTGGTCGCCATGGTAACGGTTTGTCTATCTCTCGGGATTCACTCAATGCATATCATTATCTCTGAAGCGTTGACGCGGAAGGCAGATGCGTTTGTTAGCAATCCTCGCGGGTCTGTTGACGAGGATGTGGAGCAACATTGGAAGCGGCTTTGAAATAAGTGACGAACCAGTGAGATCTCCGTTGCTTTGAAGTAACCACTCAACGGGAGTGTTCGGTTCGCTTCGGGATATTGAATTAACAACCAAACTACTGGTGTTATCTGTCTTCGGGGTTTGAAATAGGCAAACAGCCAGTCGGCTGGGCTGGCCTGGGCTGGCCGAGGCGGTGTGCCTATGTGCTACCGCGGTACACCGCATCGGCATGTCGGAGTAAAACTTGAGCCGCGCTGGAGTTGTAAGCGGCGCGCTCGCCTCACAGAGCACAGGGACCCAGGCAGCGGAACGGGAGGGGGGGGGCACGTGATGGCCGTCTGGGGAATTACCAGAGACTGGAAACCCTGTGCATGACTAGGACCGCTCCCCGCACCGTTTTCCC